>CAKNYM010052906.1:175449-262384 GCA_932195095.1 Andricus curvator
GCGCGCGATGAGAATGTGCCCGCGAAGCGGGCAGATTTTTTATCATTGTCTAAAGTAGAAAAAACGTGTGCCTCGAGCAAAAAAAAAATGTCCATAAATTTTCTTGGAACCTAATAACATTTTTTAATCAAACTTTTCAGAACACAGAAAAAACTGAGGATACGAGATGTTGCAGGTAATCGTTCAAGCAAGGTAAATGCGAGGCAGGTACACCAACCGAGGTAAAATTTCCGTGGCAAATGGCAGATATCTCCGGCGGACTCCGCTAGAGGCAGCACGTTACAGGCCTGTAACAACGGAAAGTTTACCTCAGTTTGGTGTAATTAGCTGACTATTACACTGCTTGCATGATTACCTGCAAATTTTCGCACTTCCAGTTTTTTCTGTGAATTAAAGTCATCACTGATTTATCTCGAAAGTACTTTCTTTTTTTAAATTGAAAATTCGATTTTTGAGAACGTTTTTGATCTCTCCTCTGAAATCGTGGAACTGGGGGTCAGCACCAATGCAGAATTTTTTTAAAAAGTCGGCCTCGACAGACCTTTTCCAAATGGAATAATTTTTTTCTCAAAAAGTAACTTTAAAATCGGTCGAGAAATATGACATCTGGTCATCTGGAACTTTTTAGACCAAGAATTTCACTGTTTCTTCCCTGCACAGCGCTCTCTCCAAGATAGAACCTCGCCATTCGCATACGGTGTACTTTAAACTTTTTTTGCAGTTTGTTTTCTTATAAAACGCGAAAGGTTTTGTATAGAATCGCCCAGATGTGCTATATAGTACAAGCCTTAAAGACTATAAAGGTCCCAAGATGTGTAGAATTGCATGCAAGAGGATTATCCTTGAGGCTAGAACGCGAGTGATTAGTAGCGCGTTATTAGCCTTGTATTATTAGTAGCGCGGAGGTGTAATGAACGGTCGTGCCGCCATTTTTATTTTTTTATTTTTTTAAATTTGTATCTCGATGTGTACAACGCACCATTGGCCTGCACCTTGTATGAGTACGCACGTCCGTATTATTACGCGAGTCACTATTCCTTACTTGGAAACTATGACGCACCCTTTAAGCAGCACTCCTGCGCTGTCATTGTCATTTATCTGTTCTATTGAGCTCATTTTCGCAACGTGGGAAAAATTGCGTTTCGAGATTGGGTCATTATGATTTCCGTTCCACTGGTTCATCTCAGATAATGGAATTTTGAATTTCTTTGAGAAACTCTTGACTTTTACTTTTTCGGTTGACTTTTTACTACGTGAAGTTGTTTTATAGCTTAAATTTAAAATTTTGAAAATTAAATCAAAAAACAATCCTTTCTAAAACAAAAAACATAGAAAAAATTTGGCGAATTGAGAAACAATTGTGTTTTTTAAACTCATGTGCGGGGTTATATTAAAACTTTCACATTATCTAATAAACTATTGAAAATATTATACATGCTTAATGCTTTTCGCCGGAAATTAGTATTTTTTGAAAGAATTTTAATATAAATCATGAAGTTTTGAGGAAGACTTAAAATTTCTAAAAAATTTAGGTTGTTTTCGTTTTTTCACCGAGAATTAGTATTTTTAAACAAAAATCAAAATCAAGAGTTTCAATTTTCAACAATTTTAGATTATGAGTGAACGTTTTATAATGCAAATGGAAATGAATATTTTTAATGAAACATTAATAGATTTGAAAGAATAAAAAAATTTCAAACCTTTACGTTTTTCTCTTAATGGATAAGTAACTTTGTACTCATTGTCAGTGACCCATTTCCAACTATTTCAATCAGTGAAATTTCATTAATGATCAGATACATTTTACTGATTCAGATTTAGAGGTGTCTTTGCAGCGAAAACTGGCACTTTTAATAAAAAATCATTGTATTTAAAAGAATATAAAAAACTTTTGAACTATTTTAGGTTCTGCTGGCGCTTTTTACCGGAAATGGGTATGGATTTCAAAGAAGATTAACATTTTTGGAACAATTATAGGTTATGTAACACTTTTGACCGGAAATCGGTTATTTCAAACAAACAAAAATAGGTTTAAAAGAGGATTTTCAATCTTAAACAATTTTTTCTTATGTTATATATGTTAGTGTTTTTTGTCTAAAATTCCTATTGTTAATAAACAAGGATTGAATTTCCAAGAATATTCACTATATTAGAAAAATAAAAGGTTATGTTAGCATTTTTGACTTGAAATATGGTTTCGAACAAAAATCATTTGACTGCCAAAATTAAACTTTCAATATTGAAAAACTTTAGAATATGATAGTGTTTTTCGTTGGAAAAAAGTTATTTTTGAACAAAAATGCAACGGTTTGATTGTCTATGTAATATTTTGCAAAACTATAATTATAGATAATAATTCTGAAGCTAACAATTTCCATCAGTTATCAAAAATATTGTCCTTGCGTTTCTTTTCTATCATTTTAGATAAGAGGCACTAAGAAATAAAAATTTTTTGTAGTAATATTAATTTTATATTTTATTATTATTATTATACCATTAATCCATTTCCCTTTCGGGGTAGGCGTGACTCGTTCGGTTGAAGAATATTAGTTTTGGAAAGGAGGTATGGATTTTTTAGATTGATCTAGAATTTTCGTGTTATTTATTTAAATAACACGTTCTTTCCGCAACACTGCTCCGACCCAGGTTGCTGATCAATCTCTCTAGCGATGACCCCCAAGTTGTTATGTGAGGTTCCCCACTCGGGCCCATTAGTATGCAAGGTCTTTTGTTTCAGGCGTCATTCACCATACTCACATTCTCTTTATAAACTATTTGTTGCCACACTTTTCTGTCCTGGCATACTTCTCTAGCTTCCTTCACGTCCATTCATTTTTTCATGCAAGCTCTCCTGTTTATATGGCTTCTTATGTCTTTTCGGATTAAGGTCTCATTCACACATTCTATATAATAATTTTAAAATTGCATAGGGCAAGAAAAACATTTTCGCGTATTTTTTTCCAGTATATTTGAAATAATGTAGATTTTGACTGGATTGGGGAAAAAGACAAAAAAATTATTTGTTTAATAGATAAATATTAAGAGAATTGATGAGAGGAAATATACTACTGTCGAAAATTGATCAAGTGTGTCAGAGTACTTAGAGAATAGTGGCTATTAATATTATTTACATTCGACTTTATGGCTGACGTAGACCTAAGGTTCGCCTTAAACGAGTGAGGAGTAGTTTTACGATTGCCGGAAATAACCTATCGCAACGTTTACGCTTACGATTACATTCGACGCAAATAAAACTGAGTAGATTGTAGGACATAAACCTGGATTTTCAGTTTTATCGGAGCTAACTTCTATTTCACTTTGTTTTACAATGTCGATGATTTATACTTTCCTGGTCTAATCCGTTAATCCTTTAACCTCTTCTGAAAAATCAACACTCTCACATTATTCATTTTGGATTTGAAATAAATAACATACCATCCATACAAGATGTCGATAAAAACTATGTTTTAGGTCCTGTATAGAGTTCTCATATCCAGCAAAATTTTATGAAAACTATTAATTGAAAATTCTTTATAGAATTCTATAGAATTTTATTAGATCTGCACTTGGAAATTGAAAAATATTACTTTCTGCTGGAAAAATTGTAAAATATACTATGTTGGTTTAAAGATAATCATCCATTGTGTAAGTAACATTCTAAAAACATTGAAAACTAGGTGAAATCGCATACGAAGAATTGATAAGTTAAATTTTAGTGTCTACAAGAACGAAGTGATGTTCACAAGATATGATGAATCAGTGAAACGCTTACAATTAGTCAGAAGAGTAATAATCATTTTTAATGAAGTTCTTTCACTGAATTAAATAATTTTGATGCTTTCCGTTTTATGAAACAATTTCAAATACTTCAAACTAATGAAATATATAACATGCTAGAATATTTTGGAAAATTAATTTTTGTTAAAGAAAAGTTAAGCGTTCAAGAGTTTGAATTTACCATTTATTAATTTGTATTTGAATTGCATTTTTCATTTGAATTCTTGAACTTGAATTTTAATTAAATCTAAATTTAAGCTCTTCATTCGAACTTTTCATATTTATAGAAATTAAAAATTGAGAATGTTCAATACAATTCTAGACTACTGCACAATAATACAAGATCCCATATTTTGCAAGAACATTGTAGAATATTCTATTCGAGAACATTGCAAAACATTTCAGAATATTATAGAAAATTCCAGAGTATTGAAAAATATTCTAGAAAATAAGAAGTTTCCAAAATTTGCAGATAATTTTTCATAACAGGCTATAAATCATTATATTGTCAGTAAATTCCACAGCTTTCTGCAAGATTCCACGTTTTTCAAAAATACTGAAGAAGAAACAGAATGTAGTAGAAGAATTTGTGAAGAATCTACAAAATTCCACAACATTCCAATATATTTCAGAGAAATCCAAAACATTTTAGAAAATTTCAGAAGATTCTAGAAAATTTCAGAAACTTTTGGAATTTTAGAATATTCTAGAAATTTTAGGATCATTTAAAACTTTATAGAAAATTTGAGAAACGGAATATTATTATCAAAAATCCCATGAGAATAAAAAAAAAACAGAATATAGTTTACAAGATTCTAGAACATTTCGGAATTCTAGAATACTTTACAAAATTCCAAATCCTCCCTGAATATTTTAGAAGAAAATGTAATCTAGTATAATACTTTGGAAACGTCAGGGACATTCTAGAATATTTGAAAAAAGTCTAGAAAATTTAAAAACCTTCAGAAAATTAGAGAATCGGACAAAATTGCCGAATATTCAAGAAGATTTTAGAAAATTCCTAAATAACTGAAGAACTTTCCAATGTAATTTTCAGTGCGCGCACTTGTTCGAAGTCAAGTTCAAAAAGTTAGTATTTATAACAACATTCGTTTCGCTAAAAAATAAATTTTTTAATTGTACACGACGACAAATTGAAACTTCCATTTATTTTTGAAAATTATTGACGGCCCTGAATGCTATGCATTCCAGAATGAAAGAGTTTCCGAATTCAGGAAGAGGGTCGAAACAACGCTAAACTGTCTCGTAAGCCGTCGCGTCGCTGCGTAAGTGGGATAAACATGATATTTCTTATCAATTGAAAAATAAATTTTGTATGAAAAACATTGTTACTTTTTATGTAAGATTATTTAATTAATATCAGACTAATTAAGTGTATACATTATACCAAAAATTATATAGGGCCTAGATAATTAGAATAAAAATTTCAAGGTGCAAATTAATCCTTAATTTGAATTCAAATCGTGAATTGCGAGGGAAGAATAAGTTCAAGTACAAACACATTGTTTGGCATTATTTAAATTGCTTGTCAAGAGAAGAATAATAATTGACGCCCCACATTGTTGAACTAATGACAGCGCCCGACGAAAGGAATTCGCTGAAATATTTACGGTGTCATGGTCGCCAGCTTATGCGAACAGCCGCCGAAGAAATGCCCCATGAAGGAGGAAAATTTTTTTAAGGAGCTTTCTTTCCATCAGGAAATATTTATCTATTTCTAAAAAAAACACGCACGCATTTTTTTAACGTTCACGCAATTTTTAAATTAAAGTATAAAATTGATATTATTACAGAATTTTTGTATTTTATACATTACATATTGTCGATGAAAAATGTTAACATAACCTAAAACTGTTCGAACAGTTCGAACCTAACATTGTTCAAAAAGTGTTAAATATTTGTTTTTAATCCAATGATTTTAAGTTAAAAATGTCGATTTCCACTATTAAATGCCATCATAATATGAAATTGTACAAAAATTGTGAATATACTTTGAAATCTAATAATTTGAAACATTTTTAAATACGAATTCTTGACGAAAAACACTAACATAACTTTAAAAAAAAATTAAAAATCTTGTATGAAATTTATACAGATTTCCAGTAAAAATAGCTATAACATAACTTAAAATTGTACACATATATTTTGAAAATATAATTATTTTCACCAAAAATACCGACTACCTTCGCAAACTGATAACATAACCTAAAATTGTTTTAAAAAATTTGAATTTTTAAAACATTTTTTTTTAATTAAAAATACAAATTTTCGTCTAAAAACACTAACATAATCCAAAAATGTTGAAAAATGGTAAATCTTGTGTATACAATGTAACCAATAATTGTAAAAAAAATGTGAATCTTTTTAGAAATCTAATAGATTTTTAATAAAAAAGTACATTTCTGACGAAAAAATTCTTTTAAAATTATTGGATTTAAATCTAATCATTTTTTATTAAAAATACCAATTTCCGGTGAAAAAGACATTGTATAGTATAAATTCGAAACTTCATGATTTTACGTTAAAATTCTTAATTAAAAATACTAATTTCCAGCGAATAGTACTGAAATAAAAAACAAAACAATATTTTGTATAACTTATTATATAAAGAATTTATTATACATATAATTTGAAAGTTTGTATTTAAACGCGCAACAAGATTATACAGCACGAATAGATTTTCTATGATTTTTCTTATTAAAAGAGATTACTTTTAGATTTAATTTTCAAATTTTCAAATTTATATAAAACAACTTCAAGCAATGCAAAGCCAATAAAGGTTATATAATTATAATTTATCTACGATATATTTCAATCTAAAATAATTTTAATTGTAGATCAAAAACAGTTTAATTCATAAACAAATCTAGTTTTCAGCAAAATAGTTACATTTTTTAACCAACCAAATAAATTTTGAACTAAAATGATGAATTTTGTACTAAACAAGTGAATTTTTATCAAAGTATGTAGTTTAGCTTTTTACCTGGTAGTTGAATCTTCAAAAAGAAATGAATCCTCAGCGAAAGATATAATATTTATGGGAGATTTTTATTTAAAATCAAAAAGAGTTGAATTCATCCAAAAAGACGATTTTTTTACATGATAGTGGAATTCTCCACCAAAAAACATTTTAATTTAAAACCAAACAGTTGCAATTTTAATAAAAAAATTAAACTTCTACCAGAAGAGATGTATTTTCAAACTAAAAAGACGAATTTTCAACCAAAAAAAAATTTGCAGTCATAATTTGAAGGGAAAAATAATTTTTACTACAAAATAAAAATTTCGAACAACTATTTATTTTTTAAGTTACTTTGTTTCATTTGGATTGAGGTTACAGGATAATACCAAATTCAAGGAATAATTTGAGACAGTTTAAAAGGTATTTTATTTAGGACTTTTTCACGCTTGGAAAAAATTTCAAAATATACTATAAATGTTCGTAAGTCTTTCAATGTTAAAAAATATTTTTATTCTCTTAAAAACTTATAAAATTCCTAAATATGTTTTAAACTACTGACTCGTATTTATCCTAAAATTGTCTTAAGATCTTCCTGATTCATTTTCGACAATTTTGGAAATGATTAGAATTTTTCCTAAAATTTCAAAAAATTCTGCAAAATTAAAATAATTGCCTGAAAATCTTTCGGATTCCTTTTCGGAAATTTCTGAAATCTTTTGGAATGCTTTGAAATCTTTTAAAATATTCTTTAAAAATAAATTTGGTAAAATAAAAAATCATTAAAAATCTTCCCCGAAATCTTAGGAAAATTGTTTTGTTCTCTTGAAACCTTGTAAAATTCTTTAAAATCTTCTAAATCTTTTGTTCGAAATTTCCAAAAATCTACGTTTTGTTTTAAAATTGTTGAAATCTTGTCAAGTTTAATATTATTTTTATATCTTTTCAAAACTTCTAAATATCTCTTAAACCTCAATTATGCAAAATTTTTCCATAAATCATATTTTCGATAATTTTATTTTTCTTGTCCCTGTAAAAGTGTGAAAATGTTTACAAATAATAGTGTGGTAGAAAAATATTAAGCACAGAATCATTTCTTAATATTAAAAAACATTTACAATTAAAGTTTTCTCTTTTATCAATAATGGTTGGAAACATTCAGAATTAGGTTTCATCGTCAAATAAAATTACTTATTTGGAAACTTCGATTTACTAAATTGATTGTGCTAAATATTCCTAATTGTTATTAATATTTTATTTAATATGGCGAAGAGATTATCAATAGAACCCTTTTCTAATTTTTTAAACACGTGGTAAAAAAGTTAAGAATAACAGTTTTGCCCTTATTGTTAAATATTCATGTACAATTTAAATTTTCTCTTGTAGAAATGAAATTTTAGAACTAAAACTCTTCATTTGGAAATTTTTATTTACTCAATTCTAGAAAATTCAAAAGAGCAAACTGAAAACAGCCACTTAAAGTCATGTTCATGCAGTATGCAACCAATCAGGTATTCAACAACAATGAGTACGAGATTTTCTATAGTTTCTTTCCACCTTTTTTTAGATAGGATAATTATTATTATTCAACTCTAGAAATTAAACAAAATACAATACTTAGCAGAAATGGAAAAGATAATTTTCAACTTGTATATATAATGATATCATGCCCAAAATTGTAAAATAATTATCAAATATTTGAACGTTATTGAAGTATATTTCCGATATTGACAAAGAGGAGGTGAAAAAGTATAGATTACGAAATCCTCGCTAATTATTGCCAGTGGACTTTTATCAGCGAATTGCGGTAGATAAGATCTAACCGCTCTCCGAAGATTAGAGGAGGCTTATTTTGCGGTTCTTCTGTGTTTGGAGAGATACCATAGGACATTACTTTATCAATATATGACCCGCTAATAAGCGAATTGCATTAGCTGGATTACCTGCAGGTATAGTTAGATAAATTGGCTTACTGGGTTTCAAATTGTTACTGATATAGGCTATTTTAATAATAATAAAAGATATTGCGTTATTGCACCATTACTGGTCATTTTCGAATTTTCTGCCCATCTAGAACAAATTTTATTGTAAACGGCAAAATCAATCAGGAGAAAAAATGTTATTAGGGGAAGTAGAGATGTTAGCTGAAAGAAGAATTTTAATGGGAAAGTTTCTCTGTTTTTGTTTTTGAACATATTTCTCAAAATATAAGATCAAATGAATTATGTTCGTTATATCAAAGGGTCAAGAAATCCAAATGTGTAATGGGCTGGAAAAAATTGCAATAAGTTTTACATTTTTTTAAACAATTTAGATATAGACGCTCAGCGAAATTTTGAGCCTTTGAAAACGATAGATGTGGGAGTATATAATTCATAGCAACTTTCTTTATACAGTCTGTGAAATTATTTAATTCAAAATGGCGGATTCACAATGGCAGACAACAATCAAAATATTCACATGATGTGTAGCAAAGTTTTCAAAAATGTTCGTAAAGTTATGGAAATTTTAGGCAAAAATGCGGACATTTATGAAAATTTACCCACAATTTTAGACAAAAATTTGTAATTTATGAAAATTTGTGGATTTTTACCGGAAATTTACCAGTATTTTTATCATACTAATGTATGCGAAAAACGAATGATGACGCAATGACGTCGATGGCGCAAAAAGTAACATCAATTTTATGAAGAAATAAAGAAAAAATTTCAAGATTGTTGATATTTCATACTGTCACATGTTATTTAGTGTTTTACGTATCACAAGTGGAATGATAATGTATAATTCAGACTGAAAAGTATTTTCACTGTGTGCATTTAATTTCAAAGGTCCAGTGAATTGTTCGCTATACGGAAAATAACCCATATGAGATTTATAAGTTTATTCCATGCTCTTAAGATAAAAAAAATTATTTTCTAACATTATGCGAGTTTTGATCTTCATTTAAACAAAATAACTAGTAGTTTGCTGAAATAAGATTTTTTTGAAATTTTTTTTCTTCGTTTTTCATTTATTCGTCATTAAAACCTAATAATAATCATACCTCTAATTAATCATGTAACTGAAAGGTTGATGAGACTAAACCAAATTTTAATAAAAGTTGAAACATTTTAAGATGAAAATTAAAATAATCGATGGGGTCCTTTTTTGAAAGTTGTGAACTTTTGTTTTTAATTATTTGAATTAAGATAAATTGGTTAAGAAGGTAAATGTTGCTTAAACATTTATGTTCACTAGATGTTTTCATTAATTATATTAGTAAAAGAACATTTCAGGATGAAAGTTAAAACAATTTTTCCGGCTCTTTTGGCATATAAAGTCAATTTTGTGCGTTTTTTAAAAACAAATACTCCAGAAAATCAATTTATGCAATATAATTGTTGTGCAATTTTGTTGCGCAATTTGGTTTTTTAAGTTTATGCTGGTTTAAAAAATATACATACTTTCAAATATTGAACAGAGACATTAAGCCATAGACCATGAATCGTTGTCTAGCGTTCGGTTCTCTCCATTCTCAAAGTTCGATTTTTGGTCAACCAAAAAAAAAGAAAATTAATTTTCTTCACTGAAAATTCAACTCATCCATTTTTGGTCGAAAATTGATCATTTCTACTTGAAAATTAAACTATTAAATTTTGCATTGAGAATTAACTTTTCTTAGTTGAAAATTCAACTACTTGGTTGAAATTTAAGCTACACTGTTAAAAATTCATTTTATTGGTTGAAGATTGAAATATTCGGTCAAAAATTCTTTTTTTTTTTGTCGTAAGTTAATTTTTTTTAACTGAAAATTTAACTGTTCATTTTTGGTTGATACATTATCGTTTTTAGTTGAAAATTAAACTATCTGGTTGGAAAATTAATGTATTTTGTTGTAAATTCGCCTTTTTGTTCGAAAATAAATCTTCTTGATAAAAAATTTAATTACTTGGTTGAAAGTTGAACGGCTTTGTTAAACACTCATTTTATTAGTTGAAGATTCATCTCTTTGGTTGAAAATTTAACTATTTTCTTAAAAAAAATTTTGTTGTTGTTGTTTGAAATCAATTGTCATTGAACTGCAAATTTAATTATTCCATTTTTGGTTGATAATTGATATTTGCAGTTTAAAATACAATTATGGGTTCAAAATTAACAATTTTATTGAAAATTCATCTGTCTTGTAGAAAAATCACCCTTTTGGCTTGAAAATTCAAAAATTTAGTGAAAATTCGTACTTTTTATTGAATCCAATAGAGTTTTATTTAAAATTAAAATCTTCTTTGGTTAAAAGATTTACTATTACATTTTTCGTTAAAAATTCGTCTTATTGGATAGAAAACTCGTCCTTTGGGATTGAAATTGGTTGAATTTGATTCTTATTTTTTGTTTAAAACTTAGACCATATGGTTGAAAATTCCTAGTTTTCGTCTCCATGTTAAACTATTTAGTTGTAAATACAACTGTTTGGTTGATACATATTTTTTTTCTCTTAAATTCAACTATTTTTTTAACCATTCATCCTTTTTGTTCGAAAACTCAACTGTTTTGTTGAAAAAACGTCTTTTTAGATAGAATACTCTTCCTTTTGGATTGAAAATGCATCTGTTTTTTTGTAGAAAAGTTATTTCTAGTTTGAAGATTTAACTGTTTGGTTAAAAATGCAATAATTGATCAATTAATGAATTATAACAATACCACAATCGTTTGTGCTAGAAGTTTCATCTTTTTGGTTTGAAAATTCGACCATTTAGTCGGAAATTCATCTTTGTAGGTAGAAAGTTCAACTAACTATTTTGTTAAAAATTCGTCTTTTTCGCTGGGAAGTTCAACTATTCAGTTGCGTTAATGCAACTCTTTGGTTGATAATTAATTTTCTTTTTATTAAAAATTCAACTATTTTTTAAAAAAGTTTTTGGATAAAAAGTTCGTCCTTTTGGATTGAAAAGTCATCTTTTCAGGTAGAAAATTCAACCTTTTTTTAATTTAACTGTCTTCTAAAAAATTCTTCTTCTTTGCTTGAAATTCCAACTAATTTGTTGTAAATGGAACTGTTCGGTCTAAAATTAATTTGTTTGTTTGTTGTAAATTCCACTATTTGGTTGAAAAATCATCTTTTCTGGTTGAAAATTCATCTTTTCGGGTTTAAAAGTCCACTGTTTTCTAAAATATGCGACTTTTTAGCTTGAAAACTCAACACGGAGAAAGATGGAAATTACGACTCAATATATGGATTTTTAACTCTAGGAAAACGATCTAGATATTAAGGTGTAATATCTTAACATTTAAATTCAATATTCAGGTATTAAAACTTAAGATAAAAAAACATCCAGATATTAAGCTTCATAGCTGAATATTGAATTTTAATATCAAGATATTATACCTTAATATCTAGATCATTGTCCTATAGTTAGAAATCCAGATATTGAGTCTTAACATCCATTTTTCTCCGTAAACTATTTCGTTCATAATTCATCTCTTTTGGTAGAAAATGAATATTTTTTGTTGTGATCTTCTGTGCCGAGGAAGGGGAGAGGTGGAAAAAGTGTTAAAAATATCGTGACGTAATTTTTGAACAGCCCCTTATTTGTACAACCAGGGATCTGGATCTTACATAATTTTTGTATACTCATTTCCATACATATTATATAAACCATATTATCATATTTATCTTGGATAAAACCTTGCAGTAAAAATCGAGGTAAAAATCAGTGTAAAAATCGACTCGACGAGTCGACGAAGTTGCGAAGAGAACAGAAAGAAATGCTTGCGGAAGGAAGGCCTCGGTGAACGATTTATCGGCGAGACAAGCTTGCACTGGTACCAACACAACTATGGGGATTACCATAACGCCCACGCGTCCGTCGTTTCGCGTGCATTGGAAATGGACCTCCGTGCGCGAATTGTAATGTCCACCTATGGGACCTCGATGGCCCTGGAAATGGCCCTCGCTCTCTGGTAGTCCCGATAAAGCACCCCTTTTATCTCGACTCGCTCTGCTCGTAAAAACTACCTTTCGCCAGACATAAAACTCATCGAGTCTTGCCCATCGACTTAACCGCTTACCGCCGACACCTATCGCTGCCGATCAATACGCGCTCATTGGAAATTCATTTTTCTCTGAAAAAAATCTCTAATCCTCCTGGATCTGGATTTTTGAGCGATTTCGCCAGATTTGCGTAAATTTTATTTCAAAATCATACCTGCTTATTACAGGACTTGGTAATAATTTATGCATTTGAGAGTAAAGATTTTTTCTTGTTGAAAATGTCTTTTAGGATTGGAAAATATATAAATTTTATGCATTTGCGTAATATGAGGCGCATTTTCCTAATTTTTATTTTACCGAAATTCATCCGACGGATTAATCAATTCCAATTGCCCTAATTTTAATTTTTCCTAATTACTATTTGGCATAATCTTAATTTTTCCGAATTACCATTTTCCTTCATTTTTAATATTCCGAATTCCCATTGAAAATAATTTTTATTTCCCTGAATTACCATTTGCCCTAAATTTTTTTCCAAATTGCCATTTGCCATAATGTCTTTATACTATACTTTTTATATCACCTAACTTCTATTTTTAGGAATGACCATTTGGAATAACTTTTATAATTCCGAATTACCGTTTGCCCAAATTTTAATTTTTCTGAATTACTGTTTGGCATCATTTTCATATCACCTAATTTCTATTTTTTCCAAATGAACATTTGACATTTTTCTATTTTCGAATTAACATTTACACCCTAATTTTAATTGAATCAAATTACTATTTTTGGCATAACTTTGATTCTTCTGACTTACCATTTGCTCTAATTTTTACTTTTCCTCATTACCATCGGGCACAATTTTTGTATTTCCTAATTAATGTTTGTCATTATTTTCGTCTGTCAGAATTATCGTTTGTTATAATAATGTGCATTTTATCCAATTTATCACTTGACATAACTTTCATTGTCGTCTGATCCCATTTCGGCGAATCGTCATATTCATGACGATAATAAGTGTATATTAATTTTTTTATACGGTTTTATTCCGAAGAATAATGATTAAGTCAAATGATAATTGAGATAGATTCAAATTAAGGCAAATGGTAACCCAGCCGAATAAAAATGTTATTTTGCCGAATTTTCAAAACTAGAATGTGGACAAACACCGTCAAAATAATGAACGAAACAGAAATTTCTCGAAATATGAAAATTGAAATATGAAATTATTAAATTGCCGAATTTTCAAATCCACGAGTATAGTAAATTGCCGAACCTGTAAATTCCCGATAATAGTAAATTGCCGAAATTTCAAATTCCGCAAAATAGTAAATTGCCGAATTTTCAAATTCCCCCTAAAAAAAATAATGATTTGGTAATATTTTTCTATTAGAATAATCTTTTATTTATATATGGTATTAATTCACAATTGTACAATTGAATCTTAGGGACAACGGAAAATCCCGAAAAATGAAGTTTTCAACATTGGTAAAGTGACGAAAAAGAAAATATTCGAAATAGAAAGTTGCCAATAATTTACAAATCCGAAATTGGGAAATTGCCGTATGATAAAATTCCTGGCAGTTTATGATATTACCGAATTTAAAAATTACCGATAATAGAAAATTCCCAAAATAAATTTGCAGACATTATAAAATATCGGACACATTGTCGACATTTCAAATTCTCGAAAATGGTAAATTGCCGAATTTCAAACTTCCGGCAAAAAAAAAAAAATGTTTAGTTTGTCTTTTTCTATTAGAATAATTTTCTATTTTATATGGGGCATTTACTTCCAATTGTACTATTAAATTATTATTATTATTATTATTATTATTAGTTCAAGAATGAAGACAGCTTGAATGCTGATAAATACACTCCCGTCTCGTAAGACAATTGCCGACAATTTACAAATCCCGAATTTAAAAATTCCCTAATGATAAAATTTCCGACAGTTCATGATATTATCGAATTTGAAAATTCTCGATAATAGAAAATTCGCGAAATAAAGTTTGCCGAAATTATAATATATCCGACACATTGGCAACCTTTCAAATTCTCGAAAATAGGAAATTGCCGAATTTTGCAAACTCCCGCAAAAAAAAACTATACATATATATTGGGAGTCTTTTTCTATATTAGAATAATTTTTTATTTTATAGGAGGTATTTATTCTCAATAATTGTACTACTAAATCTTAGGGACAACTGAAAAATGCCGAAAAATAAAATTCCTGGCACTGGAAAATTCCCGACAAAGAAAATATTCGAATTAGAAAATTTCTGAAATTAGAAAATTGCTGTCAATTTACATAAAATTCCCGACGCAGTTTATGATATTACCGAATTTGAAAATTCCCAAAAATAGAAAATTCCTGCAAAATTTCTGCACGGGCAGGGAAATTTCCGAATCTAAACAATTAAAAAATTGTTGTAATATAATCAATGCTTAATAAAATAATAAATAAAATAAAATGCTTTCATTTGTTGAAATTATTCCTCATTTTATTCCACATTTATTATAAAAAATCATTCTTTGATTTTTTCAATTACTTTTAATTTGGGCAATTCTCTTTCGTGAATTACCTTTTATCGGGCGTGTTTAAATTCGTTCATATTATAAATTAATTAATTAATTATTATTATTAATTGATGTTATAATTATTTTTAAATTGTCAGCAATTTTATCATTTGGGGTGATTTTTTATTTCGAATATTTTCTTTTTTGGGAATTTTCATTTGTTCGAAATATTAAAAATAGAAATTAGATGATATAAAATTGATGACAAATGTGAATTATTGAACATTGTAATTCGGCAAAAAGCCAAACAATAATTCTGACAAATTAAAATTAGGGGAAATGGTAATTCGGAAGAATAAAAATGATGTCAATTGGGGCAAATTACTATTCGTTTACATGAATTTCAGCAAAAGAAATGTTAGGAAAAGTAGAATTGGAGAAATATTCATGCGCCTCGTCACTCCCGTAATATTTTTTCGAATGATTGATATTGATCCAAAACTTCCAAGAATCAGAAACAAGAATTAAAATATTGTTATTGTAATGAAGTATAAATAAATTTGAATAAAATTTTTCAATTATAAACTTAATTATCTTCAATTAATCATTAGGAATCTGACATGGCGCTTCTGAAGATTCATTCTCGTGCAATGAACCATCTTCTAAACAATCAGTGTGAAAAACAGACACACAGCGTGCGTTCATTTTTTCACGTCGTTCCTTGGCTTTACTCAAGCGAACAAGAAATCATTATCATGAATAATCGACTACACGTCAATGCGATTAATGCTTTTCATTGATCATATAAACTATACGGTTCAAAGGCGGTAGGATTGCTTTATTGCTATTATAATCACTGTAAAACATGTATCCGACTTCCGATCAAGGTTTGACTATCGAAGTCATCAATCAAAAGAAATCGTGACTTAAGAAACTTGTATATTTTCCTATGAATTATTTACTCGCATGTCTTAAATGAAAATGGCAATTAAATTATTGGGTATGAAAAATTATTCATTATTCATTTTAATTCTATTCTTTGGATTCAATAGATAATTTCCCAGCGGATATTATACGGATGTCCAAAATGAACGAAAAACTATCCATGTGGGATGAAAGGCCAACTTTGGGTAGGTGACTCCATCTATTGATGATCATCTGAAATTTACTATATCGGACGATATTAGTGGCAGATGATACGGCACGTGATACTCAGTTACATACCATATAAGCCAAATCAATTTCTCTGTGTTTCTCTCCGTAATAATAAATATTTTTGCTGAAACTTTTTGTGGGTGATTCAAAACCAATCTATTTAGATTATTACATTTTCACAAATAGGAAAAAGAAACAATCCAAAAAAATTTTTAAATTTCTAAAATTGCTAATATTTAGTGCATTCTTCTTACAAAAATTTTTAAATAAAAAGATTTCTTTCAAGAAATTGAGGTGAAAATTATTTAGACTCAATTAAAAGAAATCAGAAAATATTCATAAACAAACCGTGCAGATTGGAAACGAATCATTTGTTTAGTGTCTCTATTTAAAAATTTTTGAATTAAGATCGATCAGAAATCTATTTTATCATGAATAATGTTATGCAAAATGAGCATGAAAAAGATTCAGAATTAAAAAACAGACTTCGAAACTACCTCACTTTTCGGCTCATTAGACAAAAATAACCAAATCAAAAAAGAGGGAGAAAAGGAGAAAAATTCAACCAAAACCAACCTCTCACTTTTTCCTTTAAAAATGGTTAGGAACATGAGGATGTGTCTTTTTTTTGAAAAATTAAAAATATATATAAGGTCGGTGAAACAGGAATTAACATTATAATATTTAAAAAAAAAGAAGAGGGTACAGACGTATATTTTCATGTTTTTTTACCATTTTCCAAAGTTTCAGCAAAAAATACTTCTCACTGGAAAGAAAAACCCGATGAAACTGATATGGCTCATATGGTAGGTAACTAAATATCACATGCCCTTTAGGTCACGTCAAACATTCCCGATTCCTACCTTACCGACCTTTTTTTGGAACATCTTACGCCCACACGAAATGAGATATCGAGTTGAACAATTACAAAATTTAATACCATACATTACAAACGTTCATTAGTGTCTTTTATTTAATTCGTCAATTTTTAACTCGATACTTTACTTCGTGTGGATGTAACAACAATGTATACATCCTCACTAAAAAAATTGTCGGTAAGGTATGAATTGGACGAAATAACCTTCAGGAGGTAAAATAAGTTATCTTTCGTTGGTAACTTTGTTCTCTTTTGGTAAAACAGTTTCCTATCGTTAGTTGGTAAGAACAGTATTTACCATCATCAAATTGTTACCATGAACAACATGATAAAAAAATTCTGAATATAGAGAATGCATATAGGGTAAATTGTACAAAATCTGAATACAAATTATTTATAAAAATACTTTAGACAAATGTTTACACAAAAAAGTCTGACTTTATTTTTGATTTTCAAAATAATATAAAATAAAATCCAAACTGAAGATAAATTTTCTGTCTTGTAGAAAATTTTTTGTTTTACAAGTAAAGATTTTAAAAATAATCATGGGAACAGATTTTTTAATCATACTTAGGAATTTATATCTAATTTTGGCTGGAATGTGGACTATGAAGATTAAAGATGCCGAACAAAAGGAGGCCAACGCATGGTGAATCGTCTACTTCTCGAAGTGAGTGCCGAAGGGTCTTTGCCCTGGACTACTCCATCTGATGTATCGCAGAGCAAAGTCATGATAGTGACTTTGCAAGAATTTTATTTCCTACTTGAATATTATAAAATGTAACATATTTTTCCAAAACGAAAAGAACAGTTTTAAAAACCCAACAGGAATTTTTCCAAGTCGTTACAATAAATTGAGGAAATACAAAATTGATGTAGTCAAAAGTCAAAATTAAACAATACTTTGATGTTAAACTTTTTCAAACTGAATCGTTTTTAATCTTAGCATTCGAAGGTGAACATTAAATTTTTGTTTAATGTTAAACTGAATTTATGTTTAATTTAAAACCTCGAAAGTACGGAATTTTCAATTTACCTCGTAATGCACATTCGAAATTCAACAGTTAAAAAAATTGATATTGATGTAAAGTGTAACAATTAGAAATTACAACGTTCACAATTAGGCACTTCTAAGAAGCCTGAAAAATGTAATTACTTGACATTCAAGCATTAAAAATTGATCCATTTGTAATTTCAGATATTAAAAGGTAAACAGAAAACCGTAAAAAATGCATAATTTAAAGTTTAATTCCTTAAAAAATTAGCTACAATTTGAATCCGTGAAGATTTCTTTTTTTTGCCTTCGCCAATTAATGTTTTTAAAACTTTTGTCTTTAAAAATATAATTTTTAAAGACTTAAAAAAAAAATGTAATTTTAATATTTAAATAAATTAAAGATAAATTAGCCTCCTAAATTCTTATCGATTTTTTATTTACTGTTTCGTAAACAATGGAGTTTAAAATATTAAAAATATTGTAATTGGAGATATATAAAGCTGAAAACTCTTGATATTGTGCAATTTTAATTTTTAAATATACAAACTAAAAAATGCTGAATTATCTTTACAAACATTATGCCATTGGATAATACAATGAATGAAACTGAAGAATATCAAGTTTAAAAGCTTTCAATCAAGAACAACTTTAAATTCTGAGGTTTGAAATATTACTTTTAAGTTGAAATGAAATTACTTTCAAAGTCGAAATTCTTACAGTATATCTAAAATTAAATCATTTCAAATTATTGATTTTCTAAAACTAAAAAATTTGAAATATTAGTCTCTGAAAACATTCAAATTTTCTTATTTTCAAAGTCTACAATTCAAAATTGTTCAATATTGAAATAAACAATTCAATGCCAAAAACGATAGAACTATTTTTAATATTATGAATTTAAAGTTAAATGAATCTGCAATTCTTATGGTATATTTAAAATTACATTATTTTAAATTGTTGATTTTCTAAAACTGAACAAATTTGTAATCAAATTTTCTTATTTTCAGAGTCTAAAAATATAAATTCTTCAATATTGAAATCAACAATTCGAAGCCAAAAAATATAAACATGATTTTAAATATTATGAATTCAAAGTAAACTATTTATTATTAAAGGCGTTAAATATTAAACCATTAAAATGTAATACTATTCAAAAGTTTACCATCACAAGTAGAAGGGTTTAGAAATTAACAATTTAATTATACTTGAGGTACTGAAAATTGGCCAATGGAAATTTTTCTGAAATCTCTTTAAACAATTATATTTAATTGAAAACCGCAGTCAAACTATTAATATTTTCGCCTCTACAACACGAGCATGCAGATGAGTTTTTACTGGAACATTTATTGTTCGAAATAAATAGAAGTAAATTATATGTACGTACTTTTATTTTTTATTTTTCTCTTCCTTATTATAATTTACAAACATTCTTATTTCAACGCTCGTATAAATCTAAAAATATAGATACTTAAAAAGGCGCACAAGTACCTCCTAAAAATAACAGGAAAGCTGCAACCAATCGCACATTTGGAATGTTTTATGCGTTGCTTTCGTTGTACATAATAAATTGTACATTTTGATGTAAATCGTAACCTCATTACATCTCTCAAACGTATACATAATAAATTGTCAAACTCACTCACACTTTGTCTCTCATCCTCTCTTACAAAACACACGATATAACATTTTTATTATTTTATTTATTTTTTTCTTGTACATTATAAGGACGGAGTTACTCGACTTCTCGTCTCTTGATCCGCAATTTTTTTCATGAAATATTCGTCGACATGGAAGACCTTCATTTTATCAAACACAAATTTATCACATAATAATATACCTAAAACATACAATAAATTTTGCTCCGAAACTAAACATTTATCACAGAATATTTAAACTTTGTTTGCGAATATATATTTTACCAAAGTATTGAATTTCTGGCACTAATTTTTCGATATTTTGTTTCAGGTCATACATTTTTACATTTTTCATTAGAAAAATTTGAGAAAAAGATTTAAAAAAAAAAATGGTCTTTTTAATATTTTAAAATGGCGTAATCATTTTTATGGCCACTGAATATGCGTTTCGAATACAAAGGGTCACTTAATGGTTATCCTTTGGGAAGAAAGGAGCTGCCAAACTCTGAGGAGGGTCGAAATATTTTTAGAGCTCGAAGTTCTCGGAGAGCAGGTAAAAGTAGTTTAGGACTTGGTTGCTGTATTCCACCTGCCACCGAAACGGTGGCACAGGTTGGTCATGTGACCACAAAATTTGCATTCTCCTTTGCTTAAAATTCGCACCGACAAGGACAAGGAATCAGGCTTTTTTCACCCAGCCTCTAATTTTTTCCTCTTTTTTTGCCGTCCTTTCTTCCATCCAAACTTTAGCTTAGTCTTCCGAAATCGAATCGATTTGAAAATATTTATCAAATATCAATTTAACTTCTCATTTAAAGAGAAAATGGGTTTTTAACGAAATATTTTTTCTTTCTTAGGATTTAAAATCTCTACAAAATTTTAACAGCACTTCCAAACTCCGACGACTATTTCTACCTGCAGACACCTGCGCAAAGATACGTAATATGTACACATACAATACGTGAAAATCCTATGTAAACTCGAAGGTAGGCTGTGTACTTTCGTCCTCGCGGCGTGAAAATATGAAAATATAGTTAGGAACGAGTCTTGAAATTTGAAACCAACTTCGAAGAAAACCTTTTCTGTTTACAAAATGACCCTACCTGTTCCTGAAACCTTTCACACGTTCATATGAATTTGAGATTAAGTTCCCCTCTTTAAATTTACAATAATCATTTCGTTCAAAAAGTTAGATTCAATTTTAGAAATTCTTACAAAAGTTTCAAACTTCTCGTCTCGAATAATTGCAGCTTTTCAGCTCAAATTTCTATTTACAAACATGATTTCTGGAAGAGCCAAATATAAATCTTTCTATATACATTTTCCTTGTCAGCCTAAATATTAAAAAAAATACTTTTGCCTAAATATCGTTCCTGCACTTTTTGTGACTGTATTAAAAAAAATTACTAAAAAGCTACCACAGAGCACCGGTTAATGCGCAACACGTAATGTACAAATGAAAAGTATTAGCATAAGCCTCAGACCTTCGCTTACGTGATATCACATCAGGTTCTTGTTCTCATCTACGTCTCTATCAAATTGATATCAACGACGGATTCTAAACAGTAATTATGCTATTTACAAAAATGATTAAAAAATCTATATACCTAATGATTGCAGAGGCGGGCAAACTTAAAATACGTTTTTAAATTAAAAGCGTTCTAAATAAGTACTTTTTACATTTTATTTAAGTACTCTATAGTTTTATATACACGACCCGAAAAAATCACTCAAATCTAAAATAAAAATAAAATACTTTTCTATATTTTTAACGTACTCAAAACTTTTAATTTTTATTTATTTAGCACGCTTCTTTGCCATAAAAAAATCTTTCTAAATATATATCTAATATTGTCCACTTGTAAGCTTTTTGAAAAATAGCATTTTCACTGGTAATTGTAGCTCAATACATTTTTACAAAAATTTTGCCCACCTCTATTGAGTACAGTGGCTCTCGTGATCGTATATCATTATGAAATTATTTTATAGACTATAGAAGATTGTATCTTAAAAGGCTGCGTTTTTCGCTAGATAATATCACTGGAAAAATATTTAAAATTGCACCTTCAGCGCGGATTGTACATAAAAACGATTTTCTAATTATAAATTTAATGACCTCTCGAGGTTCACAAAATTTAACGCTGAGCGTTTTCAACGCCAACGCGATTATAATCTATTAACAGTCAACGGAAATAACGCTTCAGTATTTTAATTTTCATAGTTCTTATACACCGGTTTCTTTCGTTAATATTAATTTTCCGCAATGGTGGAAAATGAAATACTTCTTGTACTGCAATGTCGCCCCTGCTTGATTTTTGTTGTTGAAAATTTGGAGAAAGGTATTCAAATCAACCGAGGAGCAAGGAAATAAATTTTTTTGTCATGTAATGGTAAAATTAATTAATTTGTTAAGCTTCTCAATGTCAAATTATTTTTTTTAGTATGGTAGAACTCGAGATACTCAAAAATAGGCTTTTTTCAACACGCATTTTTGATTTTCAACAGAAAATTACATTTAAGATCAAATAAAATTTGTACTGCAATATTATCCTTCATAGCTACCCCTTCAGTATATTTTTACGTTAATTTTGTATTATGCCAAGGTCAAATGATATTTGTTATAATATTTATAACTTCAATAATGGCTTTTTAGTATTTTTAACAGGGAAATCGTTTTTCTTCTAATACATGGAGGTCAAATTAATTTTTTTCTAGAGTATAGATATTTTTACATACATATGGAAAAATATTGTATGGAGGTAAATTTATTTTTTTCCTACAGTAAAAATTACGATATTGAAAAGTTATTTTTCTAGAAAGAAATTTCAGCTAGAAAATTATATTCAAGCTCAAATTAATTTATTACTCACAATATGATTCGCTACATTCGAAAAAGACATCTACACTTTCACAGGAAGGAAAATATTTTTTTAATTGTTTCAAGGTCAAATTATTTTTATTCTAGAGTTAAACTTTCCATGAAAGTACTTTTTACAGCGAACAAAATCATTTAAAGGTTTGGAAGTCAAAATAATTTTTTTCTACGCTAGAATTTGCCATATTGAAAAAAATTTGAAAAAAATACAATTATCCTTTTTTCTGCAAAGAAGATGGATTTATTAAATTGTTTTTGGGTTAGATTATATTGAGTTGAGAGTAAAGTTCGTCCAAAGATTTGCTTTATATTTGCTGTCCATTTTGTAAATCTGGAAATATATTGTTATCACGTAATATACAGATAAAAGGTTCTACTGCATCAGGTTCTTCCCTTCTAAGACTCAACATCAATGACCTTGAATGAACCTTCAAATTAAATTGAAACCCAAAATATCTTTTTCACCTGGTAGATTTAAGAGGGTGCAAAACAGTGTAAGTTAATACCAGAAGGAAACAAATTTACGAAATTATAACTGAGCTACCAAGTTTAGTTCACCTGCCCCTCAATAAAGACCTGATACCATCTCGAGATCAGAACATGAGTTCTGATATCAAATTTTAAATCTTCTACCGACGCATAATGTCGGCGATGGTAAACCCTTGTCTCGCAGGAGCTGGTCTAGGTGGAGGTACAGGAGGTTGAGGAGTAGGTGCCCTAGGTGGTCGAACCTCCTCTTCTCTTTCCCTGTGCCTCTCTCTTTCTCTCTCCCTTTCCCTATCTCTCTCCCTTAGTCTCTCTCTTTCAAATTGTCTTTCCCTTTCCATCTCTCTCTCCATTTCTCTCTCCCTCTCTTTTTCTCTTTCCTGTAATTCCATTAGAACCCTGGAAGGACCTGGAGAACCAAGTCTACGCCGATAAGAGGAAAGAATTAAAGGTGGAGGAGGTGGCAAAGGAGGTGGTGGATTTTGTGTAGAAGAAAGATTCCCACTGCTATTAATGGAAGGTTTCACCTGCAAAAGGTCTCTTCTGATTTGTAGCTGTGGTCTCGATGGGGTAGATTGTGATGAAGGATGTTGTGAATAACTTGATGATGCACTTGATGATCCCCCAGTTAATGATGTTGAAGGAGCTGCTGACGAATTCGACGAAGCTGAAGAGGGTCCTGGTTCTGGACCACAATCCTCTTCCGGACTGTCTTCATCTCGAAGTGCCTCTTTCAGTGCTTCAGGTGGCACATCTCCAACTGCATGGGTCAAAGCGTGTCTTCTTAGGTCACAATTCCTACGAAAAACTTTGCCACATGAAGTACATTCGTATGGCTTGTGGTCTGTGTGGGTCAGAAGATGAGTCTTCAAGTTAGAACGCTGATTGAAGCTTCTGTCACAAACAGGACACTTGTGAGGTGACTCCTCCATGTGGAGTATTTTGTGGACTGCCAAGGTTCTACTCTGGCAGAATCCTTTTCCGCATTCCCCACACTTAAATGGCTTTTCTTTACTGTGGATGTATCTGGAATAGAAGGTATTATATAAGTTAAGAGTCTAATTTAATTAACCTGAAAAATAATAAGTGTCAAGAAAAGAAAATTCCTTACCGATGATCCCTGAGATGATCCTGCCTCCTGAAAGCCTTGCCACAGATATCACATGAATATGGCCTCTCATCAGTGTGGGTTCTTTCGTGGATAAGCAAATTATAAGATTTCGTAAACTGTCGATTGCAGAATTTGCAAATAAATTGCTTTTTAGGTCTGGAGGCTCTGCCAGGAGCCCTGAGAAGTCTGCGATCCAGGTGCTGATGACCCAAAGGACCACCGGGTTGATAGAGAGCTGAGCTTCCAGGGAATGGTCCCGGGAATACTGGATAGCCAGGTGGTGGTTCCAGAAGGGGAGGTGGTGGCAGGAGTAGACCTCTAGCTGCCAACTCCTTCCTTTTGTCAGCCATCATAGCCATTATCTCATAACTTGAGGTGGTCTTTCTGCCTGAGGATTCTGCACTTTCATGATCCTGATTTGAGGAAGACGATCCTGAAGGTGGACCAGATAAGTGATGCATATCTCCAGGATAAGGTGCTAAATGGAGTCTTGATGGCACTACAGGAACAAAGGCTGATGATTCACGATGATGAGGATGTCCTAGTCCTGCAACGAGGCTGTGGTGATGATGATGATAAGCTGCGATCGCTCCGGAGGGATCGAAGCTTCTTGATGATGATGCTCCCGCACTGGATGAGGAACTTGATGAGGGTCGTGGACCCAACATGTCTCGTCCTCTGGCTGTTTCTTCGACGGCAGAGGCCGACGACACTACTAGGTCTGTCGGCATGCTGGAAACTGTAAAAAAGGTTTTTATTATTACTTGACGTTTGAGTTTTGGAATTAAGTGGAAATCAAAACGATTTTTAAACGTTGTTTCTGTTTTTTGAAAACATCTCAGATCTCATCTAAGAACTCTGAAGTTGAAAAAGGACTCAAGACTAATCTGATTTTTATTGTGTCGTCTATAAAACAGAAAATCTTTCTAAATAATGTCAAATATATCAAATAACTAGATAATAATAATAATGAATAAATAATAATAAATAAATAATAATAAATAATAATACCCTAGATTTATTGAAATTCACACTACTTTATTGGAAAACTTGAGGTGCTGATGAGGAAGAATTTGTTGGTGGAAGATGAGGATCATGAGGTGTTAGTGGGAGATTAAGTTAAGAGGAGATTTATTACTAGGAGATAACCAGCATAATTTCCCCAATTCTTATCAACGAAAAGAAGCATTAGAAGAAGGCTAACAATTTGGATAAAGGTAGGGTAAGTGCACCAGTGGTTGGCACTGGCACTAATCATTGGCACCCCCTCTAATTTGCTTTAATTAATAAGAAAATGAATGGATGGTGCTAACGACTGGTACCCGTGCCAACTACTAGTACTCTTACCCTATCTATATTTTCAAACCCTGAAATATATATAAGCTGTATAGGCTGAAAACCCTATGGTTTCAGTCTATAAAATTTCTCGGATTTTTATCAAACGAAAAGTCACCATGAGAAATCAGAGCAACTATTTGTTTAAGAAAATCGAAAGTCCCATTAAATTCGTTTCACAAAATGCCCAGAGGACAACTGAATAATGATCAACCGATTTTTAATCTCAGAAAGGAACAGTGTGGGAATTTTAATTTAGTAAAGGATAGTTACGTCGTGGCTGGCGCAAGAAAGGCAGTTGTAATAATTGTTTCCGATTTTTCTACTTTCACCTTATCTCTATCAACCGAAACCGTTTATGCTCGATGACCCAGAAAATGGTATCGGCTCTCACGGGTGCACAAAATATTTCGACTCTCTTAGAAAGTAATTCTTCGAAATAACGAGTAGGGTCAACGCTCCAAGTGCGATAACCATCCCAATCCACTTTATTTGTATGGACGTTTATCGATCGATCATAGAATCCCAAGGTTCACGGCCCAATGGTTGCACAACGCCTGTCCATGGCGCTTTGGAACTAGTCTCGCAATCATAATTTTGATCAAAAATCAAGAGGCAAAAGAGGCTATTGAGAAAAGTAGGAGTCAAAAGTGATAACGCAAAAAAATATCGCGAGGGACCTCGATCGGTAATCTTCGCCTATCAGCGTATTTTACGAACGTGGACTGGTTATCTGAACAAGCACACCTGCCAACATGGCTTCCGCGGTCCCGTCATGGCTGGTCCCAGCAGCCATGTTTGATCAGAACAACCCGTGCGTCGGAAGGAATACTTTCAAGGAGAATACCCTAACCCAAGGTCTTCGAAAAGAGAAAAGTGATCTGAGCTTCTTTTTACCTTGCTTCTGGAACTTCTTCTGCAAAGAGCTCAATCAGATTTGTTGATTTGCAAAGGCATCTCCGGTGGGGGATCAAAGGGGCCCACCGATCTTTCCCGAAGAATTACAACCTTGTTGATTAGAGTCAGTTCTCCACGAATAATCCAATTCTAAATATCGGATTCCGACCATTCGGGTTGGTAGCTTTTTGCTACTAGATGGCTACCTCTCCTTAAGGGAAACCATCTCACACACACACACAAACATACACTGGCACACCTATGTTCACCTTGGCACTTAGTTTCACTCAAAACAACACGCTGAGAAAACTTCTTAGACACTTTTCCTTCGGAACTTGATCCAAAGTGATTGGAACTTATTGGAACCACTTGTTGGATTTTGGAGAACCACTTTTTTCACGATTTTTTTCGGAAGAGACGAGCGGAGGCCCGCTCAAGATTCTAGTCTCGAGGAGCGCGGTTTACTGCGTGTCGGACGCGGTCAGGTAGGCTTCTCCCCACACACCCACGCAGGTGAGCCTCACACTTGATCTACACGCACGAGACACAGGTACGAACTCACGGGGAGTCTTTCCGTTTGGCGGCCGCTAGTAGCGCTGCTGCTGGATGCTGCGCGGCGTTTCTCCATCCTTTTTTGCCTCTCGCGTGTGGGGATCTGGACCAAGTGGAAGGTAGAGGATAGAGAATGGAAGAAGGAGGGAAAAGCCAAGGCAACCCGCCTGAGAGACAAGGAGATCCTCAGGTACTGCCGACTCCAAGTCGTGCAGGTTGAACGCAGGAGGTTTAGGCAGTAGGGAATGGTATGAGGAACAGGTGCGGATCAAAAAACCGATGTGCCCCCGTTCAGTGGCAACAGATGCTACATTTCCCCGGGATCAAGCTGCTGCAGTAGTTAAAAAACAGATGATCATTTAGCTACCCTTCTGGGAAGTGGAAGAAGTTTTGTTTTCGATAGATGTTAGTTAATCGAAATCTCGATCATCGTATAGGTTTGCAGGTCTTCGTGGGTTCTGAGAAGTAGGAACTATGTTTTTTTCTACGACTAGTTTAATCCAAATTTTGATCTGTTTTCTTACAGATTCAAGCGTGTCAGAAATTCTAATCAATTTTTTATTTATTTACTGTTTGATGTTGTATAGAGTCAGAGATTTATTAGCGGATAATGAGGCATGAAGATGAAAAATAAAATATAAATAAAAATATTAAAAAATTTGAGATGCGTTACTTTGCCTAAATATAACTAGGTCGCATGTTTCTTTTATACATTTTTTGGATAGGAGTGATGGGTTAAGTTCATCTTCTTGAAAGATTTATTAAATAAATGTTCTTCATGCTGACAATCTGCCTTTAGGTATTAAAACTTTCATTAGATGAACCTGCCGATATTTCATCAATCATCCTGTCATTGTTGATGATATTTCCTTAAAACTTGGAAGACTTACGATTTTAGCAATACTATCTATACCTCTGAAAAAAAATCTTATAGCACAGTTGATCAATCTTGGTACGTGGAACAAACCTCTAATGGTTAACCATGCAAATGATAATTATTTATATACAAGAACCCAGTTCTTTTATTTCCATCATCAATAATCATAAAACAACATCTACAACAAAAGCAAACTACTTACTCAAAGAGGAACAATTGTGAAATAAAAGAAGTTCAAGAAGGGATATAAATGCACCTGTAGGAAGCCGGTTTAAGTCCGGCACTGAGGGAGATTGAACGTAGGGGGGTTGAGAGCGGGGGGAGCGGTCGGTGCACCCCGCTAGCCAGAGGCACTACGGAGATCGAGACTTGGTCTCTTGGCGGCAGCCGCCGACGCCCAGCCGGTTTTACACCGGAAAACCGATCTTGCTTCTCTGAACCTAAACTAAACTATTCGAAAAGCCCACTAGAACTCTGGATCAATCCAGACCACATCTTTGCAGGACAGGCTACTGACCTCGCTCAACCATCTCGAGTTTAGAATTAAAACCCGGTCCTTCATCTCGTCTTATCTATCCCAGATTCTTATATTTATCCACGGAAAGGGTGGAAGGGGTTTAGCAGGTGGAACGCGTACTTGCGGAATCAGGTGAACCGTGTTCGTAAGCAAGACAGGTGTCATACGACCGACCGGTCTTACGTGGCTACTCACCAGAACCGCAAGTAATAGTAGACTCCATAATCCAGAAGCCGTCTGAATTTCCTACTTTTCTTTCCCTCCTTTGGAAACTAACGCGGGAAGGAATTCAGGTGGATCATGGTTATGCTTGGTTCAAGATGGATCTTGGTGGTTCCCTGAAAAATAGAAGGTTTATCAGCGGTGGATAATAGGAGGATTGGATTAAAGGATGGAAGAACTGGTTCCCAGTGCTTTTGAAAAAGATGGAGTAAAAATTAAAGTTTTCTCCTGGTTGCTGGAGATCATTCCTTTCCTAGGAATTATTCTTCAATTTTAAACACTTGAAATATGAAATTGTTCAGTTCTGAAACTTTTGAGTTTGTTTAATTTTAAAGACTTACAATTTAAAATTATTCACAATTTCCTTGATTCAGCTATTCCTTTAGATCAATAATTATTATTGATCAAAATTTGGCTTTAGGATGCAGAATTATAGTGGAATCGTATTTATTTTTAGTGGATACTTAAGCCGAATTTTCATCAATAATCTAAAGCGATTTTATTATTGAGGATCAATCATCATTATTACATAAAGTTATTCAAAATTTACAAACTTTTTATTTTGAAGGTTTGAAACACGCAATAACGGTAAATTATCAGAATTTGATTTTCAAAATTGAGAATTTTTTACTTTTTTCAGGCTTGCTTTAGAAATCTCAATTTCAAATTGAATTTGAATAAATAAAAAGAAATTCTAAGTGAGTTCCCTCAATTGATTTCACTAAATTAAATGCAAATTGAAAGTCAATTTTAGAGATTTCAAATTAAATTTACTAAATTAAACAGAAATGGAAAGTCACGTGTAACTGATACAGGAACTAATATAATATTGGAATCATAACCATCTTAACAGTTTATGTTTTCAAACGTTTCAAACGGAACAATTTCTAGTTGAAGTGTTTTCAATTGAAAAACAAAAATTTCTAATAACCATTCCAACATTTTCAATAGAGACAATAAAAATTGAATATTTCAAATTTGAAAGTATTCAAAATCGAACAATCAGAAAAACAATTAGAGTGGTCATCATTTCAAATTAAAATATATTGTAAATTATTTATTTCAAATGCTAAGTTAGACTTTGGAGGATTGAGCGATTTCGATTTAGGAATATTTTAAGTGTACAGTCAACCTGAAAAATACACATTATTTAACTTGATTTATAAAATCAACAAAAAACAGCCCAATCGTATTTAAAAATAGCTAAAGTCATTATTTTTTATTTAAATATAGTTATTTGCATATTTGTGTTTTCCTTCCATTTTAGACAAAAGTCGTCATTTTTATATTTATTCCTTTAAAGATTTTTTACAATTTCATTCTTTGCGTTTTTATCGAATATTATCTAGGATGTTGTTTAATTCGCAAAATGAATAACTACAAATATTGAATCCATAAAAACCTAACGATCATAATTATAAAGAATATTTGATGAAATAAAATTAACTTTTGCTAATTAAATTGAATAATAATTACAACTTTTATCTAAAGTGAAAGGGAAATAGTTATATGCAAAGAACTAGATTACGATAAATAATTATAATCTCAACTATTTTTTTATTATTTATGCTTTGATTTCTTTTCTAAGATTCGGTGCAATAACCAGTGGGCCTTTTTCAGTTAATTTGAACATTTGAGTTGAAGATTTAATCATTTTGAGCTTGACTGCAGAACATGTTCAATAATTTTTGTTTTAATTTGAATTACTTTTAGAAATATATCGTGAACTTTGTTCTTGGTAAACCACTGCTTCATATTAAATAAAATTGTATTTGAAAAATCGAGTTCTTGCATTTTTCTCGGAAACAACAAAAGGTACGAAAAATGTTTTGATAAAAGTTCAAACGCCTAAAAAAGTCCTATAAATAATATCGCTTGCTCTTTTGTGATATTTGGTATCGTTTATGGGAAAAAATAAAAAATAATATTTGAAGGAAAAAAATTGTTCCAGGACTCGAAAATGGTTAGGCCCCTATAAAACTGATAGGATGCCTTTCTCATATAAGCAGATACTTTGAACAAAATATAAGAAAAAATAGAAAGGGTGGGGCTCTCCAGAAAATCTTCTTTATTTTTTTCATCGAATTTCGAAAATATGAAAAGAAGACTTTCAGGAAAACCCTAGCTTTTTATTTGTTCAAATATTTTTAAACAGTTTCTGCTAATACAAAAGAAGCATCCTATCAGCTTTATGGAAGCAAAACCATTTTTGAGGCTGGAAATTTTGTTTAAATATAATTTTTGATTTTTTCTCGTAAACGATGCAAGCTATCAAAAAACAGTAAGAAGTATTTTTTGCAGAACTTTTCTGGATGTTTCAACTTTTATCTGAACTTTTTTTACCTTTCATTGATTTCAAGAAACATGTACAAATTACGTATTTGAAAAATAATGTTCTCAATTTTTTATTTTATTTGGAGGGGGGGGGGGGATTAGTTAACGGAGAAAGATTTCCACGTCGAATGCAAAAAAAAAAAAAAAAGAAAATCCTAAATACCTACTCTCGTTCTGAAAATACTGCACTTTGAGAAAACTTTCCTTCAATTTTTGAAAACAAATCCAAAAAACATGTTTTGATTAAACTCGGGAATATGTGTTCCTTTATTTTCACTATAGAATGATATATCTAAGTAATAAATCGTTCTGAGACTATGGCCTAGACTTTTCTTGAAATTTGGCCTGATTCAAAATAGAATTGGTCTAAATTGAAATCTATCATAACTATTTATTTATAAGTTTAAATATTGTCCAATTTGATTACCCCGAATGATTGATAAAATGTCCTGTCATTCGTATTATTAATTGAAATTTCTACCTGGAAAGACTTAATCTGCTCATATTTAAAAAAAATTTTAATCTATTTTTAAAAGAATTTCGAATTGGATAAAGACCTATGAGGATTAGGGTAAGAAAAAAATATTTTTAGAAATCGCAGACAATACCATGCCTAAAAGTAGTGCATTGGTATCCCCATGAAGTGTATTAAATGTAGAATCGATCGATTTAAATTTAAGTAACGCGCGCGAGCAAAATAGGTAGAAAAAATTATTATATGCAGCGTTTTCAAGTTTTTTGAATTTTAAATCTTTTTTACTTTTTTGAGGATGTCTAGAAACTTCTCAATTTTTTACAGATTTTAGGATACTATTGTGCACAATATATCTCGAATCTCGAATTACTTGTGAGTTCATTTTGATCACAAGAAAGCCCACAAGTGCCAACAATTTTTGTTTATGTTTTCGTGGACGCAAAACATAAAAAGTTTTTCTAATAATCATCTCATGTAGAATTCTGCTCGCGCGCCTTACCTAAATTCAATCCATAGATTCAACTTTCAGTACACTTCATGGGTGACCAATGCACTGCTCTTACAGGCATGATATTGTTTGCAATTTCTAAAACCATTTTTTTACCCACACTAATAAAGGTTGTTAAACAATTTTAAGTACTTGGTATCTATTACTTAAAAGGCATCTGATTTATCTTAGCTAAATTATTTCTATCTAAATAAAATGTATCTAATGAAGGAGTCGAGTCTTAAATTTTAACCAAATGATAATCACCAAAGTAGTGTTTAGTTCAGTACAGCCTACATTTCTAAAGGAATTCTAATTTTGAAGTTTTGTAGAAGAGTAATGAATTGGAAAAAGGTTGCTCTTCTGCAGGAAAAATTCTTGGATCTTGGATGTTTGAGGAATTTGGAATTTGGCCATCCATCTTTGCTTCGCGTATCTTAAACGTTCCTAAAACGCTTCACATCTATGGAAACTAAATATAATTTCAATGTAGATGAAATTCATCAAATCAAAGTCTGAGTCCTCAATCTGAATCAGATGATCAGTCGAGAAGAGTTTAGAACAAAATTTCAAAGATAAATACAATAATAAATCCGAAAGTACCATTTGTGATTCGAAGACGGATCAAAGGTGGATCAAAGAAATTGTTTCCAGAACCTTGATCTGACTTTGGATTAAGAGTTTGTTGTGAGAAGATTGCTCTCCTATAGAGAAAATTGTTGGACGTCGAATCTAGAAGGAATTTGGAACCACCTGGGTAGGTTCTTACTTCTTAGATCAGAGGGAACTATAAACCCGAAGAGTATTGTTTCAATTGTAAGTTTCTCTATATCTCATTAGCCGCAAGTTGACCTTCTAGCCCAGATAGTGAGTTGAACGTACGCAAAAAGAGGTTTGCTCTTTGAAATTCTTGACAACGTCCACCTGGTGGCTCTGAATTTCTTTTGTGTTCCTGCACCTACCTACATTTCTTCTTCTCTTGCTTCTGCTCATGACTCTTCTTTTTCTACTTACGCCAGGCAGGTATACATACCACCTACCAGCCCAGTGAGGATGGCACGCGAACTTACAACCACCGCGAGGATCAACGCATTCCTTTCGGCTCAGGATTCGCCGACTAGTCCCGCTCCTTCGTTCCCTTTTCCTCTCTCTCTCTCATTCAATCTCGTTTTTTTCTGTCTCTCTCATTTTGTCTCCCTTTTTGCTGCCTAACTCGCACGCATACAAACGATGCACGGTAGGTCGTAAGAAATAATCGCGCGATAACTTGTAATTCTCAAGACAACGATAACACCCAGCCCAGGTAAATCGTTCTTAAATATCGTGGAAGGCATGAAGATTGTCGTCTATCTACCGTTTTAGAACCGGAATAGACGAACTTTTATGAGCGAATGGCGGTGTTGAACATCGACGAAGTAGTTGGTGACTTGGAGTTTACAAAACGAAACAGGTTGAGTAATTCAGAAAAGAGTAATTCAGAGTCTATAGAGTGTATACATTTGTAGAATGTGTGCAGGAATTTGAGATAAGTTCGCTGTCTTTGAAGTTTGGAATTATAATTCAGTATCGGTTTTATGGCACAGGATGTGGTGTTGTGCAATATTTTCCCTAGATTAAATGATTGTAATGTATATGTTGTGTAGAAAGAATTCAGAATAGCAAATGAAATCAGAAATATGTATGACAGTTATGTAAGAGTTACAGATTGTGTTACGTATTTCATCGTGTAGATAATTGGATATAACTGTTGTGGAATGTTATATTGTAACGGCCTCTGTTGAGTGGTATATGGTCATCTGGAAATTGAAATAATCGAAATCTAATCATAAAATCAGAGAATCTATTTATTACTCTTTCTGACTTCATATGAAACAAATGGTAACAAATATACTACAATACTTACATCCCCCTGCCCTAGAAAAATTTCTTCGAATCTACAAAAGAATGAATGTTTTTTTGTTGTTGATAAAAAATGGTATTTTGACGTCCGGCAAGCCCCATCAAGCCCATATTAGTGTATCGAGTTGACCCTCAATATTTCTTTTCACAATGAACCATACAGGTAGAATATCAATCAAAAATTAGTTTTAGAATTTCACCCCCATACGTGAAAAACTGGGGTTTCTTAAATCACAATTACCACTGATAATTAAATGTTTAAATGAATTTTATAAACAATTTATTATAGTTTATAGCAATTTCCGCTCAGAACAGAGTTAGAAAGTCGCGGTTTTTTCGGTAGAGGTTAACAAAATAATTGTTTAAACAGTTTATTATTATTTATAACAACAATCTCTTAGAATAATGTTGAAAAGTTGCAGTTTTTCCCGACATTTTACACTTTTAGTCCACCTTTCAAATAAAGTAATAGAGTGAGGTAATAATGAATTCAAGGTAACAAAAATAATTGTTTGAACAATTTATTATTATTTTTAATAATAATCTCTTTGACAATCGTAGTTTTGTCTTACACACCCCTACCCTCCCCTAAAAGTAACGTAGCTCAATATTCTATCAAAACATAGGGAAGAGGGTGATTTTTCACGAAAATAGGATAATAATGGAGAAATAAATTCTTTCAAATGAAATGAATGTGCCATATTGAATGCAATATGAAACACTTTAAATTCCTAAGATTTCAAGTCGAAATATACATGAATTTTCTACCAAATAGTTGAATTTTCAACTTATAAAGGATAAACAAACCGAAAATGGAATAGTGCAATTCTCAAATGAAAAATTAAGTTTTATTCCAAAAAATGGAATTCACAACAAAAAAATTAAATTTTCAACCAAAGAGATGAATTTCCCAGCAAGAAGATTAATGTTCTACCAAAAAACATGAATTTTCGACCAAAAACATCATTTTTTAACTGATTGTTATATTTTGAAGCCAAAAGGATGAATTATCTCCAAAACAGTTGAATGATCAACCCGAAAATATGATTTTTTAAGAAAAAAGTTAATTTCCGATCAATAAGTGAAATTTGCATAAAAATAGTTTGTTTTAACAAAATAGTTGAATTTATACCAAAAATATGAATTTTTAACTAAAAAGTTAATTTTCAACCTAATAGTTTGATTTTCTACAGAATTGTTGAATCTTTAACCAAACCAGATTAATTTAGAGCTTAACAGTTGCATTTACAACCAGAAAGGATGAATTTTCAACTAAGAAGATTAATTTTCGACCAACAAAGACGATTTTTTAACCAAATCAATAAAAAATATCAATTTTCAACCAAAGATGGAATAGTTACAATGATAGTTAGCCAACATGATGATTTTTTAATCCAGAAGATTAATTTTCTAAGAATGGAAGTTGAATTTTCATCCAAGGAGATGAATCTTCAAACAAAAGAATTAATTTTCAATAAAGTAGTTCAACTTTCAACCAATTAGCTGAATTTCTTATTTAAAAAATATGACTCTTTAACAAAATGGTTGCATTTTCAACAAAATAATAAAATTTTCAACCAAATACTAGAATTTTTAACCAAATGAGATGAATTCCAAATACAAATTATAATACTAGACTTTTCAACCAAAAGTAGTTGATTTTTCTTGTTGGGTTCTATTAGTTTAGTTCGCATTTAAGCGAAAAAAAAAACAGAAAAAGGGGAGAAAGGGTATGTTTCTTAAAAACAGAGAAAAAATCTGCCCGCCTCGCGGGGACATTCTCATCGCGCGCTTTGCGCGCGGCTGTTGGATCTCGCGCTTCGCGCTCGGACGTTTTTACTCTACATGTGAAGTGATTAATAAATTTGCTAAAGAGGAGATCTAATTTACTTAAGGTTCTATCGATCTTAAGGAACACATTCTCATCCAGACATTCGCGCTCGATATTTGATTTAAATGTATGAAAATATTATAATATCTATTAATTTTTTTGGTGGTTTATGTCGTTTGTCCAAAAATTTAATCTATTTTATTCTTAAATAAGTTTTTTATAAATGAAACAAAAACTACGCGTCCCATCAAAAAGTGATTAATAACAAATTTGTAGATCTCTTTTTGGTCCACAATTTTTGTCTCTTCATCTTTTTTCGTATCTTGTATAGTTTGATCGCAAAATGGAATTTTTGATTATTTTTTTGTGCGATCAAAATTTGAATTTTCGATTTTTCAAGAAATTGGAAAAAAGTCTCACTACAATATTGTAGGATATTCAAAAAGAAACATTTTTATTGAGCTGACTTTTTTTTATATCTTGCGTTTTTTAGCTTAAAATGTTCATTTTCGTTTGTTTTTTGAAATTTTGTAAATGTTATAACTCCGGTAATTTTTCTTCTATCAAAAAAAGTCATCAGAATATTTTGTTTGCCTTTTTGAGCACTATTAATATCCGTCCATAGAATTTCTAAAAATTTCAAAAAAAAGTGTTCTCAAACATTTTCAAAATGTGCTCACTTTTTGAATTTTTATCCAAAAGGGCTGGCTAACGAACTTGACCTTCATTTTACGACACTTGAAGAGTATACCAAAGCTCAATCCAATAGGTTAATTCTTTTGAAAGTTATCATGCTAACAAACAAACAGACAGACATTTTGTAGAAACCTGTTTTTTGGGTTCGAGGGGTATCAAAACGTGGACATTTGACAAAAACTGTGGGGGGGGGGGGGTCAAATTTTACACAAATCTAATACCTTCTCATTATAGGATGAGAATGTAAAAAGAAGACTTGTTTCAAATTTATCATCAGGAAACGAACTTAATGTTATCTAAGTTCGTAACATTACATCCCCCCCCCCTTGTTACCGATCGTACTTTTCAGCGTAACCCCCTCCATCCCCAAATTGGTAACGCAGTTTATATACGGCCCCTTAGATAAAAGTAATACCTAATGAAACTTAATGAGTATTTGATTAAACAATTTATTATTGTTTAAAACTATCTTCTTTTAGAGTAATGCTAGAAAGTAGCGAATTTCTCTGAAATTTCCAAATTTTCATTGGCTTTTCTGTTATAAAAAAATAATAAATAAAGATCAAAGACAAATTAAAATTACGTAATACTTTTAGGGGGGGGGGGTTCTAGCCTAGTTTTATGGCCACTAAGCAATCTTTTTTCTTTTGTGAATTTTTTTCTGAAATAATAACTTAAAAATGATTCATTTACCTCTTATTTTACACTAGACTTTGTTGCGAAGGGCTATTCACTGACTGAAAATGAGTGCCGATTTTCGAAGAGTACGCGATCTAGAATCTGAGTTCAGCTGAGGGAAGATGAGTGAAGCGGAACGAGTCAGGGTTGGCGAGAATCGGAGAGAATACGGATGAATTTAAACAGAATACAAGAAAATCAGTAAGAGTACGAAATGAGTTTCCTATTCTGGCTCTGAATTTCTTTATTTCTTTGAAAGATGTTTTCTCATAACTGATCAGTTGTATGTATCCAAAAATATTGTCTTAGAAAAAACTGCTCCTCTGGGATTAGTCCAACTTTTGTTAGAAACTTTTTGCTGTGGAATCAAAATTTTAACAAAAATAAGCACAATTTCATTTTTACTCATTTTTCAACGTAATTGTTAATTTTTTATGTCAACAATCGACAGAATTAAAAAATGTGACAGGAAATGTTTCTACGTAAATCGTTTTCTAATCGATGCTATGTTCGAAGTTTAAAAAAAGTCTGAGATGGTAAGAGGACTATTGCATTATTAAAAAAAAACTAAAACGCGAATAATTGGAAACTGATCTATTTCTCGGCGAGGGGGCCCCTGGTTTTTCGTAATCAGCACAATATTTTACGTAATATTCAGTAAAAAAATCGGACAGATCTGGAACTGCACACATAATTACCCCTGGCTCCTCCCAGTGGCATAATTGAAAAGGGATTTAGAAAGACTTTACAATACAAAATGAAATAACGTAAAAATATTAATAAAAGGACCGAATTAATTCCAAATCAGATAGGTTTTACAATTACAGTTCACACCTGAAGTCGCAGAATCTTTTGGCGACGAAATGTGTTCTTTTTATTTAGGATCGAAAAGAAATCTATTTTTTCATCAATAATTTTATGCAAAACAAGCATGAAAAAAATTTACAATTGAAAATCAGACTTCAAAACTACCTCACTTTTCAGCTCACTTGAGAAAAAAATAACAAATGAACAAAGAGGGAGAAAAAAGGAAGAAGGCAACCAAATCCGACATCAACTACATCCGACTACAAGGTATGATTATTAGATTCTTATGCTAGTTAAAACTCAACATAACACCTGCAATTAAAAACAGATATGTACATATACATATCTCTGTATTTTTCCGATTTGAGAACAAACAAAATTCATGATTTTACGAGTATTTGAATTTTGACGTCTATTTTTCAAAAACCCCAATTTTTTTTTCTTCAAACTCATATAGAGTCTGACCAAATTTTCATGTTATAAATATATTTTTGGATTCTTGTGGTTTTTGTCGCTCTCTTAGAAAATCTGTCGGAAATTTTTTAAATGTTTAAAATTTTGAAAATAGTGACGACTTGTTTGCCATTTTTTACTGTATTTGTTGATTCATAAGGAAGATATTCTGTGAGTTTTATGCGGGCTGAATCATTTTTTTGGACAGGAGAATTTTTTTTTTAACTCGCAGTTTTTTCGCAGTAGTCCTCTTATAATTGTGGATTGTCTTAAGTTTAAATATAGCGGCGGCTAGGAAACAGATTTATGAAGAGAAATTTCTTGTATCATTTCTTGATTCAGTCAATTTTCAACATAAAAAATTAACAATTACGTTGAAAAACAAGGAAAAAATAAAATTGTGCTCATTTTGTTGAAATATTGATGTTGCAGCAAAAGGTCGCAAGAAATTATATCAATAATTTTAAGTAATTGCAAATATGTTCAAAACAAAATTTTTAAAGGTTATTCACAGCTCGATTTACAGGCCCACTCCTCCCATACCTACTTCTAATTATTCCATCCTGTGTTATTATCTCTACTGTAACTCATGCCCTCATATTTTTTGTCACGCTTGACTGAGCTCCACCTCTCTCTCGATCCCGCGGCAACCTCATCGCGAAACTTCGGAGGACATCAGCCTGAGGAACGCACAAAAATAGTTTACGGAAATCCAGGTACCAGTGTACTATTAAAAAAATTATTCTTGTTGATGTTCATTTATTATTTGTTCGTAAATAAAAAGTAAAAGAAAAGCAGAAAATTTCAGGAAAAGCCGCAACTTTGAAGCATTACTCTAAAAGAAGATAGTCATAAAAAATAATAAATTGTTTAAAGAATTATTTTTCTTTACTTGCATTCATTATTAACTCACTAAGTAAAGATTGTACAAAAAGTTAAAAATATCAGAAAGAACTACAACTATCTAGCATTGCCATTGGTCTAAAGAAGAAGATATTTATAAACAATAATAATTTGTTCAACTGTATTAATTATTATTACCTCGCTCTAAGTGAAAAGTGGACAAAAAGTTGAAAATTTGGTTTTTGTCTAAAAATCTAAAAATGTTGTTAAAAATAATATACAGTCTTTAAAAGATTATTTTTATTAATTTTAATTAATTATTTCCTCGCTCTAACTAAAAAGTTAAAAGCACGTTGAAATTGGCAGAAAAAACAGTGACTTTATAACTCTATTCTAAGAGAAAATTTCTATACAGTATACACAATAATAAATAGTTTGAAAATTGCACATAAACATCTTATTACCTCATGGAGATCAAATACAAAAAGTAAATTTCTATTCTTATTATATGGCTAATTGTGAAGAGATATATTAAGGATCACAAATAGTTTGTAAACAGAGTGACAGTAGAATGAATGACGCCTGAAACAAAGACCTTGGATACTAATGGGCCCAAGTGGGGAACCATACATAACAATTTTGTGAGGCTCTTCACTTGGGGTGATCGCTAGAGAGATTGATCAGCAGCCTGGGTCGGAGCAGTGTTGCGGAGTAAACGTGTCATTTAAATAAATAACACGAGAACTCCAGATCAATCTAAAATATATATACCTAACACTTATATGCCTGACCACCTCATACCTATATTCCTACCTACCTTATACCTATATACCCACATGCACACTACTATTCTCCAACCGAGCAAGTCACGCCTACCCCGAAAGGGAAATGGCTTAATGGTATAATAATAATAATCTAGATACACATAATCTTGACGATACTGAATAAAACAAAAACATATTTTTTTAAGGGAATGCGACAATATGTACGTGCTCTAAACATAATTTTGTTTAAACGTATTTATTTTGTTCTTGATTCGAACAAATTGGGGGGGGGGGGGGGGGGTTATGTACATGAAAACTTGAGGAAATAATTTGGACCACCCTATGGAGCAGTCATTATTTTAGCGATGATAAGTACATTACATTGAAAAATATTCTTCGAACAAATTCTTTTCGAGACAAATATTTGTCAGTTAAGCTCCTCCTGGTTCTGATGCAAAATACGTGCGGTGCAAATAAAACAATCGGTGAAGTGATCTCACTATTTTCGTGAATCCGGCTTACGTGATTCATTGATTCGAAGAAGACATATTCTTCAGAAATTGTTATTACTTGAAATGAGATCATATTTAATGAAAATATTTCTATTATTTTTATTAAAAAAATATTACAAATCCAAATGCATTTCGTTCCACCAAATCTTTCCAGGAATTATGATGATTAAATTCTAAGGGCATTTCTCACGTATTGTGAACTTATTTCCTCTTCACTGCTTCACTTTGTCCAAGAGAAATGTATCAGACTTTTGTAAAAAATCTTTGTTAGGTACTGAAAACGCGTTCTATTACCAAATTATGGCGCCAAGATTCTTTGTCGTCAAAGAAAAAAAATGTGTTTGTATGGAATTGGGTACTTTTCTATTGTCGTATATTTTCCCACTCGATAATAACCTGACGAGGCCTGCTTAGGAACAGAATTTCAACTGAGAAAGGGACCCAAAAGTTGGAAGCCAACTCTGGGAATTTTTACACAATGGATCGAATACGGCGAATAATCGCGGTACATTTGGCTACCTGTCGTAACGGAACGCGACGAATGAATTTGAGAAAAGGCCTTGGAGTATTTTAGGATATACTGAGATTGTATTCGAGGATTCGTGAAGTGAGGGGTCACGGACTCCATAGATTGTCATGGACGGAATTTAAAAATTTTTCAAACTAATTTCCTTTTCCACTGAAATTTAATGTAGAAACTGACCGTATAATGATATCTTACATTCTTTCGCGTTGACCGTGTAACAATTTTGTTAAAAAAATTCTAACACAATAAAAAATAGTTTACATAAAATCTTTAGAGTGACTCGATGGTCAGTCGATGGCATGATCCCACCCCCAATACAATTTAACTTGAGGGGCGTTATTTAAAGGGCAGGGTTGCTATACAAAATATCAATTCCGAAATTAGCTAAAACTTGACTTTTTCATCACCAAGTTTTTATTTCCTCTGACCTTTATAAATTTTTTTTTTCAGGTTTAATTTTCAACCAAAGAAATTAATGTTCAAACAAAAAAAAATGGTTTCTTAACAAAATACATAAATTTTTAACAAGATTTTTAAAATTTTCAACATTGATAACCAAAGAAATTAATTTTAAATTAAAATGAGAAATCTTCAACCGAAAAAATAAATTTTCTCATCGCTCGCTACGCGCGCAGCCTAAGGCTTGCGCCTGTCGGAGCTAGCGTTTTGCGCTCGATTATTTTATTCTTTGCACTCTGAATTCTTCTATGAAATTCTAGCAAAACACTAGTAAGGCTATTAAAAAAATATTTTTTTATTTAAACAAAAAGTAACAGGAAAACAAATTTTGATTTAAAAAAAAAAATGTTGAGGTTATGTTCTAGACACATCCATATTCTACATAAAAATTCCTTAGAATATCCTTTATAAAATATATTTTTGTTACATTTTTCGAAGGGGTGGAACACTAAAAAGGTTAAAATCGCGCATGCAACGCCCCGCACCATTAGGAGAGAGTGGGACTAAGCCGACACTTTTTTCCAAGTCGTTTTTTAATTGAAAAAAATTGTTTTAAAACGTATTAGGTATTGTTGGATCGAGAATTTAGTTGGCTACAAAACGTTGCTTTTGATTTTGAAGTGCGATGCTTTATTTATCAATGATCAATGATCATTGCGCGGGCACATTCTCATTGCTCTCTTCGCACTCGATAATACATTTATCTCGCGCTTCGCGCTTGATAATGTATTCACCTCGCGCTACGTGCTCCGTCCCCCACATTTGTGCGCAGGCCTGTTGAAATTAAAGGTCAAAGCATCGACAACTGTAATTTGGTGCTTGTGAATTCTCTTTTGTTAAAGCTCCTTTGGCTTTAACGAACACATTCTCATCACGTATCTCGTGCTTCGCACTCGATTTTGTCTGATCTGCGAACTTTTCTACATTATGTATATTACATTTATTTCTGTACCTCGGTCTGGGACTGCTCATTCAGATATTTCAAAATAAAGTACAATTTCTATTTTTAATGATCACTCTAATATTTGTTTCTTATTTTGCATTACATTTTATTTTCAGCTACCCTGAAAAATGTATTATTTCAATAAATTTATATTATTACAATTCATAATATGCTTTGGCATTAAAGCAAAAGTATTTTCATTGTCTTGTTTTTATAATTAAAAAAGTGCGCATCCTATTAAAAAAAATTTGTTATTAAACATTTTACTGTAACTTGTGTCGATTTTCCATAAATTCAATTTGTTTATTTTCAATGTTATTTTTTACGATTTGAACAAAAATACGCACACTAGCGTGAGTTAACTTAAGCTTTGTAGATATAATGTAGGCGAAAAATTTTGTTAAATAAAATGTTATTGTAGCTCGTGTCCCTTTTCCAAAAAGTTAATTTTTTTATTTTCAATATATTTTTATAACAATAAGATTTTATAACAAATTTGTAGATATTTTTTGGTTGAACAACTTTTTTCTTTTCATTTTTTTCGTCTCTTGTGCCGTTTTTCCAAAAATTAAATTTGGTTTTATTTTTAATTTTCTTTTTTTACGTTTGAAAGAAAATCTACTCGTCCTATCTAGAAATTGTTAAAAACAAATTTGTAGATCCTTCTTGGGTGAAAAACTTTTGCCTATTAATTTTTTTTCGTACCTTGTGTGGTTTTTGAAAAAAATATTTATTTTTTTATTTTGAATTTTATTTTTTACGATTAAAACAAAAACTACGCGTTCTATCAACAAATTATCGAAGACAAATTTTTATGAGTTTTCACTCTTTTTTTGGAAGAGCAACTTTGGTCTATTTCATTTTTTCATAGCTTGTGTCGTTTGTCCAAAAAATTAATTTTTAATGATGTTTTCTATGAATAAACTAAAAACTAAGTGTCTTATGAAAAAAGGATTAAAAAACAAATTTATAGATCTTTTCTGGGTGCACAATTTTTGTTCATTCATTTTTTTCATACCTTGCAAAGTTTGACCGTAAAATGGAATTTCTGATTTTTCATTATTTTTTGTGCGATCAAAATTTACATTTTCGTTCTTCTTAAGAAAATTCCAAAATTTGGTATGATAATCTTGTAGGGCTTTCAAAAATCAACGTTTTTCTTCTCTTGACTTTTTCTATATCATGCGTCGTTAGGCTTAAAATGTTCATTTTCGTTTGTTTTTTTAGGATTTTGAAAATGCTATAACTCTGATAATTTTCTTTTTATCGTAAAATGTTGTGAGGCTAAATTGTTCAACTTTTTGAGTATTATGCATAGCCATGCATAAAATTCATAAATCTTGAAAAAAATGGTTTCAAACATTTTGAAAATGCTCTAACTTTTTAAATTTTTATCTAAAATAGCTGCTTAACGATCTCGACCTTTGTTTTTGGTCCCTGAAATTGTGTGCCAAATTGCAAGTGAATCCGATTAGTCTTTCAAAAGTTATCCGGTATATAGACAACAACGACAGACGGACAGACAGACAGTATCGTAAAACCGGTTTTTTCGGATTCAGGGAGTCTCAAAACGTAGAAATTTAAAGAAATCCGCGATAGTGAGTTTTCACATAAAACTAATACCTTCTCATTATGATGAGAACGTAAAAAGTGAAGTGATGGAAAATCTGTCGAGCGAAAAATAGTGGGGCTAAGACGACACCCTTCTGGGACTAAGTCGACATTTGACTATAATGTTTGACGAAAGAAAAGGACCCATTTTTAAATTTTTATTATTGTAGCCAGCTAAATTCTCGATCCAACAATGACTAATACGTTGTCAAACAAATCTTTTTTACATTTTCATCCTATAATGAGAAGGTATTAGTTTGATGTAAAATTGGACTTCAGCGGTTTTCATCAAATCTTCACATTTTGAGACCCCCTGAGTCAGAAAAAAAACGATTCTTACCAAAGTTTCTGTCTGTATGTATGTCTGTATATCTGGCTGTACCCTGTAATCATGATGACGTACTCGTCGTCGATTTAGCCCCACGCGTCAATTTTGTATATTGGTATCCGAAAAATATTGAAAATCATCGGAAAATCAAAATTTAACAACACTTTCATGTTAAGCACCTTTTTTACGTAAGATAAATGTACCTTGATCATATTGGACGATGACATACAAAAGAAAAAGACAATTTTCCACAAGAGTCGGAAAAAACTTTTGACCTCCGAAAACACTTTTATGTCATAAAATATGCCATGTCATGCAGAATGCCACGAAACCATGTCGATAAAGATAGGGCTTTAGGGCCCACTTGTATTGAAAAAAACCAAGTTCACACGGTTTATATTTTTCATTAAAAAAGCAAGTGTCCGCTTAGCCCCACTCTCTCCTACGGCGCACTGCTCCTGACTGCATACTTTGGGACCATTATCCAAAAAGTGTCTTGGTTCATGCTTTGGGACACAACCCCCTTGAATTTTTTCATAGTTAGAGGTCAGTACCGATTTTGATGAACAAAATATATGTTGTAGGCACTAATGAGGATATAACAAAAAAGAATGATTTTTTTTTTAATACAGGTAACATTTTTTTTGGATTTAAAAAAAGAATTCAGGTTATATTCTAGAGTGACCACATCCATTCTTTACATAAACATTCCTCAGAATATCCTTCATCACATAAATTTTTGTTGAATATTTCGAAGGGGTGGAGCAATGTGATCAAAATAAAATAAAAATCGCGCATGCAACATTTCGCACAGTTACGGTGCACTCCTTCCGACCGCATACTTTGGGAAACAACCCTATTGTATTTTCTCATGGTCAGAAGTAAAATTTCTCCTAATGATAACCCCTAAATTTAGTTTTTGTGGGAGTTATAAAGGGCGAAAGAAAATTTAAAAAAGTGTGTTTTCTTGAAAACGGCTCCACCGATTTTAATAAATAAAATATATGTCGGAGAAATTAATGAGGCTATTGAAAAAAGTTTAATTCTTGACAACAATTACAGGTAAAAAATTAATTTTGAATTTTTTTAGGTTATGTTCTAGAGTGACCACGTCCACATTTTACATAAATATTCCTTAGAATATCCTTTATAACCTATATTTTTATTGAAATTTTGGAAGTGGTGGAACAATGTGAAAAAAAATATATCGCGCATGCAACACTGCGCACAGTTACGATGTGGCCACTGGGGCCACTGTTCCATCACTTCAAAAAATTCAACAAAAACATATGCCATGAAGGATTTTTTAAGGAAGATTGATGTAAAATATGGATATGGTCACTCCAGAACATAACTTCAACAAAAGTTTGAAAAATTCATAAAGGACCCCGCACCAAATGTACAGAAAAAAGCCTTATGATAAAAAATTCTAAAAAAAATTTTTTCTTGTATTTTCGAACCTGCAAACTAAAAATTCGAAAGAAAAATGTCAGAAAGATGGACAGTTTTTAGACAAACACTTGTCCAAAGTTTCGATTTTTACATGTATTTTAATGGAAAAATGCTTATTTAAGCAAAATGTTTTTTTTTTCTCAAAAACGCTATGATAGATTTCACTGAAACTTTTATATTTTGACGATCAGGCGTACCGAATCAAAAGATTCATACCCACGAACTAGAAAGATTAACGATTCTTTGGGTATACCGCATGTTTTTGGGGGTGTTTTTGTACCCTAAACATCCAAATAACATATGTAAATCATCATTTCTTAGTAACTAAAATCAATAGAGATTTTTATTCAACTGCTACGGTATGAAACGACTTTCCAATAAGTGGAGTAAGCGTACATAGCAAGAATATGTTTTGACCTGATTTTAGGGGATGTTTTACCATCCCTTAAACAATGAGTCTGAAGTTCCTAACGCATTAATCAATAACGAAAAATAATTTTATTTTTAAATGCATGAAAGCTGCTATTTTATGACAGAAAATATTCGCGTACAACCCTAAAAACTTCTTCAAGCACTTTCAACCCCTCATCAGATATAAAACTCACCCAAGCTACCCCTAAATATTTTTAAAATTCAACAAAACCAACCTAATTCAAAAATCCGCCCAGTTCTTGCTGATAATAATTTCAATTAATGCCAAAGGGGCACACATAAAGTCTCAACCCTTCAGCACATGTAGAACTCACCCCAGCCACCCCCGAATATTTTAAAAGTTCAATAAAATCACCATAATTTCAAAGTAAACAAGGATTTTTCTGAAAATGTTTTCAGTTGATGCCAAAGGGACCAAAAAGTGTCTCAATCCCTCAGCACATATAGAACTCGCCCAAGTAACCCCTAAATATTTTTAAAATTCAATATAAACAGCCCAATTCCAAAATACGCCAGGAGTTTGATGATAATTTTTTCAATTGATGCGAACAGTTCACACAAAAAGTCTCAACACCTAAGTACATGTGGAACTCATCCAAGTCTAAATATTTTTAAATATTTTAAAAATTCAATAAATTCAAAAAAGTAAGATGAAAGGACAGTTTTCAAATACGCACTTATCGAAGTTCCAATTTTTACATGTATTTTAATGGAAAATGATTGTATTGAATTTTAAAAATATTTAGGGGTGACTGGGGTGAGTTCTATGTACTGAGGTTTTGAAACATTTTTTTGCCCCTTTGGCATCAACTGAAAACATTTTCAGAAAAATCCCTGTGTACTTTGAAATTATGGTGATTTTATTGAACTTTTAAAATATTCGGGGGTGGCTGGGGTGAGTTCTACATGTGCTGAAGGGTTGAGACTTTATGTGTGCCCCTTCGGCATCAATTGAAATTATTATCAGCAAAAACTGGGCGGATTTTTGAATTAGGTTGGTTTTGTTGAATTTTAAAAATATTTAGGGGTAGCTTGGGTGAGTTTTATATCTGACGAGGGGTTGAAAGTGCTTTAAGAAGTTTTTAGGGTTGTACGCGACTATTTTCTGTCTTAAAATAGCAGCTTTCATGCATTTAAAAATAAAATTATTTTTCGTTATTGATTAATGCGTTAGGAACTTCAGAATCATTATTTAAGGGATGGTAAAACATCCCCTAAAATTAGGTCGAAACATATTCTTGCTATGTACGCTTACTCCACTTATTGGAAAGTCGTTTCATACCGTAGCAGTTGAATTAAAATCTCTATTGATTTTAGTTACTAAGAAATGATGATTTACATATGTTACTTGGACGTTTAGGGTACACAAACACCCCCAAAAACATGCTGTATACCCAAAGAATCGTTAATCTTTCTAGTTCGTGGGTATGAATCTCTTGATTCGGTACGCCTGATCGTCAAAATATAAAAGTTTTAATCAAATCTATCATAGCGTTTTTAAGGAAAAAAAACATTTTGCTAAAATAAGCATTTTTCCATTAAAATACATGTAAAAATCGAAACTTTGGACAAGTGTTTGTCTAAAAACTGTCCATCTTTCTGACATTTTTCTTTCGAATTTTTAGTTTGCAGGTTCGAAAATACAAGAAAAAATTTTTTTTTAGAATTTTTTATCATAAGGCTTTTTTCTGTACATTTGGTGCGGGGTCCTTTGTTTGACCTGTAATTTTTGTCAAAAATAATTTTTTTTAAATAGCCTCATTAGTGTCTACAACATATATTTTATTTATCAAAATCGGTCAAGCCGTTTTCTAGAAAAAAAAATTTTTTGATTTTCATTTCGTTCTCCTTAAGTCCCACAAAATGCATTTTAAGGGGTATCATTGAGAGAAATTCTACTGACCATAAAAAAATGCAACAGGGTTGTGTCCCTAAGTATGCGGTCGGGAGTAGTGCGCTGTAACGGTGCGGTGAGCGATACGGAGTGTTGCATGCGCGGTTTTTTTCACATTGTTCCACCCCTTTAAAAAATTCAACAAAAATATATGTTATGAAAGTTATTCTAAGAAATGTTTACGTAAAATATGGATGAGGTCACTCTAGAACATAACCTCAAACACAAATTTTGACAAATTCCAAAATTTTTTTTCACCTGAAATGTTTTTGAAACATTTCTTTTGTTGTCATAGCCTTACTTTGTCTACAGCATATATATTTTTTCATCAAAGTCGGTTGGGCTGTTTTCAAGAACAGCCACTTTTTTATTTTTCTTTCCCCTCCGTAACTCAAAAAAAAAAATGAATTTTCAGGGTTATTATTGGGAGAAATTTCACTTCACATAAATGCGAACGTATGACAGAAATTTCCATATAATACGTGTAGGGCCAGATTTTGTATGCTTACCCGGATGCTTTGTTTCTTTTGATGGCTTTTAGTTTTAATTTTAATCTTTCATTTTGTAGAATTATTTTTATCTCAAAAGTTAATTGTTTATTTCGACATAATAATAAACTTTAAATAGAGTATAGGAAAAAAATTTGCAACCTCAAAGTATTGAAATTTGAGCCAGTTCAACATTTTAGTCTGTTTACCCTTCACATAATATATAAGGATTCCTTATAAAAATGTTGGTCCGAAAAATTCATATAAATTATATGATTAAGTATAATTGTCAAAATTGCAATTCTGAAAACTCTTCAGAATTTTGAAGATTTTATTTAGAAATTTTAAAATCTTAAACGAGTTCTTAGAACATGCTTAACATTGAAAATAATTCAATTAAAAAAAATGTATATGTTTTAATGAAAAGGTCTAGGAGAATAGAGTTCAAATTATAGTCGACCTCTCCCCTCCTCCGCCCAACCCCACATTGACAGCGTTCGGAATAAAGAATTATACTGCTCCAAATTTGGATACATTTGAGAAATACTGAAAAGCAGAGAATAAAATAAATAATTGAATAACTGTTTTTATTAAGTTGCAAAATTTGTAAATACAACAATTTTAGATTGAAGCTTTATGTAAATTTAATCATTTCAAATAACATCATATTTTGGTGAATTTCTAACGTTTTAAGAATAATTCTATTTTGATGGCTAAAAATTTAAAAATTTTAATTTATACCGTTTCTTAATGAATATTTAAAAATTAAGGTGCTGCAAAACTTATCTTTTTAGATTCACGCTTTACTACATGTTACCAAACATTTTTTCAAGTCATAGAAATAAAAAAATTAAAATTTTCATACTTGAAAAAATGTTCAATATGAATATTGAATACTTAACTATACAAAATCAAAGCATTAAAAGCATTAAAACTCTTTCAAATGAAAAGTATTTACAATAAAAACAAAATAATTTTTAAATCATCAATTCATCAAACAATTTTATCATACTTTTTTGAGCTTAGGGATCTTTTTTCATGTCTGAAGAAGCTAAAGAACTCTTTTTTTCTGTTGAATATCTTTAAGTTTGAAAAATGGAGGTATGATTATTTATTCGTAAAAATTAGCGTTCACAAGCGGACTGAAATTCACCAACCGACCCGATAAAAGTTTTGCGCAGACGGGCCCTAAAAACCGTTCTACCTAAGTTTTTTGAAAGACTTCAAACGATTTGAAAGATTCCCAGGGGTTTTAAAGGTTTTAGGATATTTTTAATGATTTCAAGGGAATTTAGAGAATGTTTAAGACTTCAAAGGATTTTTATGGGATGATTTTAAGTGGTTTTTAATGGATTTCAATAGATATAAAAAGTTCTGAACATTTTATAATATTTCTATAAATTGCCAAGAATTTCACAAAAAATAAGGGGTTTCATAGGACTGCAAAGATTCAAAGATATTTTCAAATATTTCGGTAAATATGTGGTTTGAAAGGATTTCCTTGAATTTCATAAGATTTGGAAGGATTTCATAGGGCTTATAAAATGTTAGGATGTCGAAAAAGAATCCAAGGGATATCAGATGATTTTCAAGATTTAAAAATATTTCAAGATATTTCAAGTAATATCATCAGATTTCATGTAATTTCACGGGATTATAACGAATTTTATAATATTTTAATGAATTTCAAAGAATGTGATCACAAAAATTGAGGGATTTCCAAGGATTTTAAAGTTTGAAAAGGGTTTAAAATTATTTAAAAAGATATCAAGAATTTGCGGGTATTTCAAATGATTTTAAAGATTTTAGGGCATTTTAAAAGATTCATAGGAATTTTCAAGCACTTAAAAAATGGCAAGGTATTTTAAAAGATTTCAAAGGATTTGAAAGATTTTAGGGTATTTCCAAATATTCCAAGGAATCTCCGAGGATTTCACTTAAATATTAAGGGATTTTAAAGCTCTCAAGGTGTTTTTGTAAATTTTTCAGGATATCAGGAAATATAATCAGATTTCATGGAATTTCACGGGTTTGCAAGGAATTTTATTTGATTTCAACGGATTGTGAAGATTTGAAGTAATTATATAATATTTCAAGATGTATCAAAAGGAATTTCATAATATTTAAGGAATTGCAATAGGCTTTCCAAGATTTAAAGGGTTGTAAGGATTTGAAACATATGAAACATGTCCAGAGATTCAAAATTGATTGAAGCCTTTGGAATCAAAATTTTAATCAATGTTTAAGGCACGATTTGATTTGGGAATTCCTAAAAAAAATTGATGTTAAAATCTGTTGCTCCTTTTTATTTTTTTTCTGGCCTTACTTTAGTCGTTGCCGCAGCAACTTCATTTAATTTTCTTTTCTTTAACAACTCGATTTAAGTCTATTTGGGTAAATTTTATGTTTTGAACAAACAATTTAACACGAGCTCTTATAGAACTTGCCAATTTTAAATGCGTTTGTCTCGAATAGCAGGTTTTGGAACTTACATGTGCCCCGGCGACTTGTTTTTAAATCTAGAGTATTAGGCTTAAAATTTCGGGAATTTATACGGCTCTATGCTTCTATATGTATCTCCATACCGACAAAGTGGACCCTTTCCTTGCGGAACGTCACATATAATGAAATTTTGGAAGATTAATATTCAGGTTGTGAGAATGAGCCTCAAATACCTGACTCCAAAGTAAGTAATTTATGCACTCCGCCCACTAACCACTAATTCCCTTAAAGGTGCAAATGGAAAGTCAATTTGTCTTTTGACAGTTGACGATTTTATGGAACCTGATAAATTTCTTGGCTGAAAAAAATGAATTTTTAATCAAAAAGGACGAATTTTTAACAAAGCAGTTTAATTAAAAAAAAAAATTTAACAAAATAGCTGAGTTTTCAACACAATAATTAAACTTTTAACTAAGTAGTTGAATTTTCAAGCAAATGATCAAATTTGTAAACTAAAAAGATTAAACTCTGACCAAAAACAATTAAATTTTTAAGCTAAAAATACGAATTGTTTTGGAAGACAAATTAATTCTCAAGCGAATTTTCTATCCAAAAAGACGCAAATTTAACGAATTAGTTAAATTTAAAAAAAAAATTAAATTTTCCATAAAATAGTTGATCTTTTAACAAAATAATTAAATTTTTAATAGAAGAGTTATATTTTTAACTAAATGATGATTCTTAAAAGAAAAGAATTTTCAATAAAGTTCAATTTCAACCAAGTACATAGTTGAATTTTCAATCAAAAGAAATTACTTCTCAACCAAAAATATGATAGCTGATATTTAAACCAGAAAAATATGTCTATTGTAAATAAAGAGCAGTCGAATTTAACCAAGAAGATAAATTCTCAACATAAAATGTAATTGTTGATATTTCAATAAAAAAATAATTTATATTTAAATAAAATAAAGTTGAATTAAAAAAAAAAAAAGATTTTTCAGCAAAAGAGTTCAATTTTGAACAAGGAAAGATTTTTCAGTCAAGAGAGAAAAAAAATTTTAACTGAATTCTTGAATTTTCGAACCAAAAAGGCCAAAAAGTTCATTTTTAACCAAATAGTTGAATTTTCTACGAAAATAAGAGAATTTTCAACTCAAAAAGATGAATTTTAAACACAAAAAGTTGAATTTTTAAGCTGAATACTTAAATTTAAAACTAAAAACGATCTTTAATCAAGAAGATTAATTGTGTACAAAAAAAGACGAATTTACAACAAAACATATACATTTTTAACCAAGTTGTTGAATTTTAAACTAAAAATGATCAACTGTTAGCCAATAGTGGAATATCTCAAGATTTTCAATTGAAAAGATTAATTTTCTACCAAAAAAGACGAATTTGCAACTGACAAAAAATTTTCTCAACCAAATTGTTGAATTTTCAACTAAAAACAACAAATTTTCAAGCAATTATGGAACAATTAAATTTTAAGTTGAAAAAGTTAATTTTCTACCAAAAAAAAAAAACAACTAATTTTTAACAAAATAGTTCAATCTTCAACCAATCATATTAATTTTCAAAAATGTGGTTCAACTTTCAACCAAGTACTTGAATTTTCAATAAAGAAGATGAATTCTCAATGTAATAGTTTAATAGCTGAATTTTCAACTATAAAAACGTTCACTTTTCAACCAAAAATAGGATAGGCAAATTTTTAGTTAAACAAATTAATTTTGAACAAAAAAAAACGAATTTTCGACAAAATAGTTAAATCTTCAACTAAATAGTAGAATTTTTAACCAAAAGAGATGATTTTCGAACAAAACATGTAGTAGTAGATTTTTCAATTAAAAATTATTAACTTTAAACGAAAAATAGTTGGATTTTCTCTTTAGGTTCTATTAATTCAGTTCACATGCAAGCGAGAAAAAAAAACGAGAAAAAAGGGAAGTTTCTTGAAAACAGGGGAATCCTTCTCTAAAAAACAGGCGTATCACGACAATGTCGAATGCATTGGTGTCACTTTTCCTCAATGTCGATTGGGTAATTTGAAAAACTCGAAGGAAAGAATGTTGCTAAATTCACACAAAATTCAGAATCAGTTTCAGTTGAAAGGCAGTGACAAATATTGTCACATTTGTATGCATAATAAAACTGACAAAAATGTAAGACTTACTAATGTAACATTGTCTTATTTAACCGAAGCCAGACATATTCAGCATAATTAAATAGTATATTGTGTATCAAGGGCGCAAAGAAGGCTATTTTGACGAGTGTGAACTTGCCGCCCGAGGCAAAATAGCCGTACGCCCTTGATACACACCATACTTTTTGTCCTACCCTTCTTGAAAACAAGCATGTCAAGCAGATAGAGGATGTTTGGTGTACTTGACAATTTCAGATTATAAGTGAATGAAAGAATGAAATAGCGTACTTTGCAGAAGGTAGACTGTGGGGTGCAGCGATACAATTTTGTTTAAGATGAAGATAATTTCCTTTATATTCTCACTTGCGTGGTGCAGTGTATTTGTATCGGGCGTAAAGTTTTATGTAGCGGACGTAAAGTGTTATTTAGCGGGCGTAAAGTATTATGTAGCGGGCGTAAAGTTTCATGTTGGCCCGGCGGCGGAGTGCGCATGTGCGAACGTCACTGGGCTGGAAGGGGCCACATTACGCCTGCCTCACGTGCATGCAATGGCGCGTTTTCAAGGGGAGTCGGACAAGAAGTTATATTTGACATGAGAAAAAGTAATTTGATTGCTAAATATCAATCAAAAGTTGTATTTTTACAACAGGTGAAAAATAAGCATGTTTCAATATTTTCATTGCATCATTTAAATTGAAATAATTATTTTTGAAAACTAAAAGTTACCCCCTAAGGTTATTTTTTGCTTCTTTAATCCAAAATTGGACCTCCTCTTTAACTTTTTCATCCTGTGATAGAACAAATTTCATTTTAAAATCGATATACTTTCGGAGATAAATATCTCTTGATAAGATAAACATTGTTCAAAAATCGCTGTTTTGAGGTTTGGCATTTTGTTACGATTAAGTTGAAGTTGCTATTCGTCATTCAAAAGCGCTTAAAATTTTGAAGTACTTGGTTAATTTGATATTCTTTACAAAGCATTTTATTTATTTCCAACCTTCTGATTAAACTCTTTAGTTAACGAGTTCTGTAAATTAAGTTACTTAACAAAACATTAAATTTGTAAACGCTTGTTATTTTGACAGTTACGAAGTTTAAAAATACTGAACTTTTTAAATAATTGATCAGTAAGTTTACGATTAATTTTGATTAAATTAATCAAATATTTCAAAATCCAAATTCAGCGGTAGCAAATAATCAAATTTGCAATATCAGTGTTGCTACAAAATCCAAATGACGAAATTCCCGACTTATCCTAACTTTTCGCTGACCAATTTTTCATTTTTCCTGACCGTTCAAAATTTTTCTGTTAGGTATAAAAACAACCTTACACCTAGGAGACAAAAATGTTGATGTAAGCAAAATTTTAAACACTTTTAGTGGCAACACTCATACAGAATTTTGTAAGGGGTCATACACAAATTACGTTAGACATATATAAAATACATGAATTTTCAACCAAATAGTTGAGTTTTCAACTCAAAAAGATAAATTTTGAACCAAAAATAGTAGGATTACATTTTCAGTTAAAACAATTGACCTTCAACCAAGAAAAAGGGAATTTTCAACAAAATAGTTAAATTTTTGACCAAAGTAATAAATCTTCGATTAAAAAATGAATTCTCAATGAAAAGTGTAATATTTCATATTTCCACCAAAAGATATGTTAACTTTCAATCCAAAACAGTTGAATTAAACTAAAGAAGACAAGTTTTCCAGAAAATACTTTAATTTTCAACTTAAAAAAAGATAGATTTTCTAGCAATAATAGAATAGCTACATTTTCAGTCCAAAAAATTAAATTTCAACACAAAAAAAACGAATTTTTAACAGAATAGTTAAGTTTGTAACCAAAGAAATTAATTTTTAACTAAAACGATGGATCTTCAACCAAAAAGAAGAATTTTTAACCAAATAGTTGAATTTTCAACTCAAAAGATGAATTTTCCATAAAAAAGACAAATTTTCAACCAAATAGATGCATTTTCAAGGAAATAGTTAATATTTCAACCAAACAGATAAATTTTTGACCAAGAAAGATTAAGTGTCTATCAAAAAAGATTAATTTTCGACAGTAAATGGAATACTTAAATTTTATATTGTGAAATTTATAGTTAAATTTTCAACCAAAGAAATGAATTTTCAACCAAAAAGACGAATTAGTCACCAAAAAGATTAATATTCTACCACAAAAGACAAAGTTTCAACAACATTCAGAAATGTTCAACCAAGTAGTAAAATTTTCATCTGAAGAAGATAAATGATCAACCAAACATGGAATAGTTAAATTTTTAGTTAAAAAATTAATTTACAACAACAAAAATTTCAACAAAATTGTTAAATTTTGAACACCAAAAAAAGGGTTTTCAACTAAAATGATGAATCATCAACCAAAAAAATGAATTTTCCACAAAGTAGTTCCACTTTAAGTTAGTAGTAGTAGATATTTGGAAAAAATCCTGGGACTAACGTAAAGTTGAGAGAATGATTCGAGCAAGAACTGATTTAAATACCCTGTAAATTCTAGATTTTTTGTTTTTCTTTCTAAGAGGTATCCATCTGGAAAAATATGGAAAACCTCAAAAGTCTAAAGTAATAAAGTAATATTTGTCATATTACAAGATCAAGATGTGAAGAGAAGCTCAAATTTGGAATAGAACTAGAAAAAATTAACTGTTTATGGTAAGTTTTGGTTTTCAAAATTATTATTTAAATGTAAATAATGCAATGAAAATATAGAAAAATGGTTATTTTTCAATCAGTATAAAAATGTAATTTTGTCTGTTATTTAACAATAAAGTTACTTGTGCTCATGTCAAATATAAATTGAAATACTATGCGTCTGTCTTTATTAAATAAAATGTTACATCTTGAATCTTTATTAGTTTCATCATACACATAAAAAATATTAAATTTTTCTTAATCTTGAACTTTAAAAATAAAATTTTGATATAAAAATAAAATAATTTAATACATTTATGTGACTAATATGTCCTGAAAACGTGGTAAATGGAATCTTATAGAAAATTCGAATCAAATTCAAATAGTCGAATTTAATTCTACCTTGATGAATAGTTCATCCGGAGATACCTTGAAAATGTATTTTTGTATGTTTTTTAAATGTTAAAAGTATGGTGTCGGATGATTGCACATGCGGCGAGTCATATTTTTCTTATTGAGTAAAATAATCTTCTAAATTTAAAGAATTGTAAGTAAATAAAAAATTGCGTCATTCATATTGAATTTACTGGAATTTTCTCGCTATCATAAAGAAACTTCTGTAAATCATATACAGCGTTCTCAAATACATATAAGATTTTCTGTAAAATCTATAACAAAATGTTGGAAAATTAACCGAATTTTTTTCTAAACAAATGATAATGAACAATGTTGTAGTTCTTTGAAAAGGGGGTAAAGAGGGGAATATAGGAAAAAGTGTAAAACAAAATAATTTATTTTCATTTTTTTCAAGCATATAAAAAAATTGTTATTCACATTTATATTTTCCATGTGTTAATCCCTTTTTTTGCCCCCACCCCCTTTGTCACAAATCATCATAAATCCTGTCGCCCCTCTGGCAGTGTGACGTAGTTTTTGAAAGGCCCCTATCAAGTTTTGGAATTACCAAGAGACTGGTCCATCCTCCATACAATGTTGCTTCCAGCTTTATTAACAGAAGGACAACATAAGCGCAAATAAAACAAACTGGACCAAACTGGGCTGAGAGCCTGGATCTGGATCTGGACAAGGCGGTAAAATTCTTGTCGGTCGCAGTACTCCAGATACGAAGATGTCTGTTGGCGATGCCGTTGCTGATCGAGGGGGATCAAGAGCCAGTGCAATCGTCGATACCCGTGGTGGTATCCGTTTGATAGCAGATAGCAGACCGGATGATGATAGTATGTTCTCATTACGCGTCGTGTAGGCATGCGGCGAGTCCGCGTTCTCCACGGATCAGCCGGTTTTCTACCTATACCTATGGGGTTCACTCTCATGGTTGCTTTTGCTTATGGTGCTGATCCGAAAGACGTTGTCTGTGTAAGAGTATTGGTAACCAGGAGAACGGCTTCCCGAGACGCGAGAGGAGAGGGAACTAGTTCAGTGAACAAAACGACTCCAGAGCCAGTTGCACGCTGAGCAACACGACTCACTCAGCATCCAAAGATCCAAACTTACCACAGAAAATAAAGTTCTTAGTTTTTCATTTCTTACATCTTCTAACTATCCAATATTTCACTTCAATATCATTCTTTATAAAAAAATGTAAGATACATAATATTTCTACTATTTTCAGATGAATTTTTGTACGGTTTTTCCTTCAAATACAACATTTTTAATTCAACATTTTAAAGCAAAAATTAAAAAGTTTGTAGTTTTAGTGTGATAAATCAACATCTCTTGTATAATTGTCCGAAAATACGAATTTATAAATATCGATTTATATCCTTCATCGGCTTGAAAGAAAATCTATTTTATTATTTTTTAGAGTTGACCAAGAACCGAACCTTTGAGAACAGTACAAAGAACCGAACTCTAGAGAACGACAGCAAAGTCTATGTCTTAATGTTTCTGACTCTCTGTTTATTAAATATTTGGAAGAACATTTAAGAAAAACATTATTATTATGCGTGACTCACTCGGTGAGGAAGGCAGCAATGCGGGGGAGGGTGTATAGATTTTTAGATTGATCTAGAATTCCTGTGCTGTTTATTTAAGCAACACGTTCATTCCGCAACACTGCACTGACCCAGGTCGCTGATCAATCTCTCTAGCGATCACCCCAAGTGAAGAACCTCACAAAGTCATAATTTAAAGCTCCCCACTTGGGTCCATTAGTATGTCCAAGGTCTTTTGTTTCAGACGTCATTCACTCCACTGACATTCTTCTTTATGCATTTCTCATAAACTATTTGTCGCCACACTTTCCTGTCTTGGCATACCTCTCTAGCTTCCTTCACGTCCATGCATTTTCTCATGCAATCTTTTGTGTTCCTATGGTTTCTTATGTCACTTCGAATTAGGGCTTCTTTCACACATTCCAACCATTCTTTTTGCGGTCTGCCTCTGGGCACACTGCCATTTACTTTACCTTGATACAGTTGTTTCGTCAGTCATTCATCTTTCATTCTCTCAACATGCCCAAATCATCTTAACGAATTTCTTTCACATATGTCCACTAGTATCTCCTCTACACCACATTCATTGGGGATTATCTCATTACTCACTTTGTTTTGCCGCACATGATGCGCATGAGTTTTCTTTTCTTGGAAGATCCAGGTCTCGCTACCGCACATCACAGTCTGTATAAATATAGAGTTATGTATTGCCCTTTTAGCTTTACTTAATATATGTTAGCTTTACTTAATATATGTTATTTTTACTTCTGATAATCGATCCTGCTCTATCGATAACCTTCTTGACCTCGTTTGTACGCCTATCTAACTCTCCATCTATCTTTCCGTTGTTTTGAATAGGCTACCAATATGTACACTGCGATAAAAAATGCTGTTGAATCAAAAGTACGCACTTTCGTGCTCGGCCAAAAGAAGATACTATTGATTCAAATGAATATTCAATGGAACAATAATGATTTATTTCGGCTTGACAGTGATGCTATGAATTCGATAGTGATGCTGTGAATTCGTTAGTGATATCCATTTGAATCAATAAGATCTGCTTTAGACCGAGCGCGAAGGTGCGCACTTTTGATTCAATAGCATTTTATCCTCAGAGTACTTATCCACTTGTTCTATTCTCTTATTATTTAGGGCAATGTTGCACTTTTTTTCATCTTTTCCTTCAAACGCCATAATTTTTGTTTTATCTACGTTAATTTTGAGGCCCATGTTCTTCATGCTTGTATTCAGTTTGCTCAACATGCTTCGCAATGTCTTCGATTGACTCAGCCATAACAACCGTATTATCTGCATACGCTAACCCACGTACCCTCACTGTCCCGAGATCCACACCTTCTTCGTCGAAGAGAGCCATTCTTAGACACTTGTCCATGAATATTATAAATAGCCATTAGGACATAACGCATCCGTGTCTAACACCTTGCATAATATCGAACCATTTACCCTTACACTCACGTTGCTACTAGCTACTAGCTACTAGACCTTGTCAAACGGTTTTTCTAGGTCAACAAATGCACAGAAAACTTTTTTCTTTGCTCTCAAACTTCTTTCTGTGATCTGTCTTTAGCTAAATATTTGATCCGTACATAATTTTCCTGGCATGAATACACTTTGGACTTCCCATATCAAATCTTCTGTTATTTTCATTAAAAAACATAAACTTGAAAAAGTCAAATTGTGTAACAAAATTGCACAAGAAAGCTTAAGAAGAAGTATGTGTTGAAAAATCAGTTTTTTAAAAACATATACTCAAAAAAGTCAATTTCTGTAACATAATTGCAGGAAAGGAGTTCAAATGAGAGAAATATCTTTCTAAACAACATTGTAATCGGCTCATTAGAGACAGTTATATGAAACTGAAAAAAGAGGGGGGGAAAAGAGACAACCATACCACCTCGCTCTCTTGTCTTTATTATTTATCCGTCTTTTTTATACTAGCAGGATTCAACATGTTTCGAGGCCTTTTAGGCTTCCTCATCAGGGAAATTTTAAATAGGAAACTACTAGGAAATATTTTCATGGTATGCTAATATTAATTAAAAATGTAGATATGAATTTGAACTTACTTATTAAGTTTAAGAATTTATTTTTTATTCTCAGGGATTGATGTTTAAAAAATTGAAAATACTTACATAAGTTTCTCAGAAATATTAAAGATTAACAAATGTAAATAGTTTCCTAATGAGTAACTTTAAATTCATATCTACATTTTTAATTAATATTCGCACAACATAAAAATATTCCCTAGTAGTTTCCTTTTAAAAATTTCCGTGTTGAGAAAGCCTAAAAGGCCTGGAAACATATTGTATCCTGGTAGTCTAATTTCAGTTGCATTTGTTTAGAAAGAAGGAATTGAAATATACCTCAAATTTCTACTCGATGACATGTCTCCAAATATAACATTGCCCAAAAAATTGAAAAATTAACAACAAAAGGATTTTTTAAAATGATTTATGCTTATACGAATGATTTGTATTAATTTCAGGATATGAATTGAAACACATCACTTTAAAAAATCTAAAGAAAATAAAGTCATTGATTGCTTGCCTGTGTCCGTCCAAAAGCACAAGAATGTTAATTGTTTTTAAGTTAACAAAATTATGCATAACTCATGCATTACGTGCACGAAAAATTTTTTTTCAGTATTTTCTAAGCTTTTTACGTCCACACTGTAAATATTTTTAAAATATTTTCGAAATTTGATATTCGACTCGATTTAACGCTGATTAAAATAGAAGATACATGAAGCTTTGAGGAGTTATAATAAATAAACTCTAGTTTAGATCTTCAACTTGAATTGATGGTTTTCTGCTAAAACTTTATAAGCGGAAAAATCTGATGCATTAACACTATTATTGAAATTAGCTATAACTTCTAAGCAAAATTTCCTTATTTTCTTAGCTATTTATTTTTAAATATATCAAAATATTTTTTGATCTCTGAACTTCTTCCTGATAACAATTATCACCTTTACGATCATTACCGTAATCAATCCGTCTTTTAATTTTACTAGAAAACAAACACGTGAGCTAGGCGCGCGATTTTTTGTTTCTCTCACGAAATTTTTAAATATTCAAAGATTGTAAATCTTCTTTGTAATATATATCGATATTTCAGGTGAAACCCCTGAAATTGTACAGAAAAAATGGTATTTTCTTTGAAATCTAATGATTCTTTACTGAAAATGCCGATTTCTGGTGTAAATCGTCAACATAACCCAAAATTGTTAAACTGCTGTAAATCTTCTTGAAAGTATAATTTTGTTTTATAGAAAATACTAATTTCCAACTAGAAACACTAACATAATCCAAAGTACTGCTGCGATACGTGCTATGGATGTATTCACTATGGGTGTATTTATTTGTGCTCATTTTATGAACATTTGGCTTCCTCATAGGTATCAAATGAATTTGCTTCGTCGTAGTGGGAGGTTTTTCTCTAACAAAAGCAAAAAATGGATATTATATTTTTCAATCATATATTTATGTCTTATCGAAAATCTTATTTTCAGAAAATCAGAGCGCAGCAAAATGTCAATCGATTTGTTCTATTACAATTAACGGCTCGAAGACGTGAATAATTGCATCAAATACAGTACTATTATATTCCCGATATAGAAAAAATCTTCTTATAAACAAGGTACACTGGAACCTGGATTCAATTATAGTTTTCGGGATGGCTTGCATTGGCCTTGATACTATTTCTAGGGCATACAAACGTAAACAGTTAGGGCCGCATGAATGATTTCTGTTGGATTTGGACGTATGGCGCAACCTGCTGCAACTAATGCGCTGATTGTGCAGCCTTCAAGCTATTTTTCACGCTTGACTAAACACATCTTCTCTTTCAGCCCCGCGGCTCCTCTCATCACGAAATTACCAGGGCCATCAGTTCTAGGAACATAATAAAACCGAGGTAACTAATTCCAGGTTCCAGTGTAAATAATTTTGTTGAAATATTTAGGAGCGATATTGGTAGGTTATAATAGGTCATGAAAGATTCAATTGGGCAATCGACGCGTCTGGAAGAAACGAACAAATACATCATATACATTACTGTTGTATTTACAATACATATCAAAAAAGTTTTCCTCATATGAAGTAAATAAAAAATATATTTTTTAAATTTATAAATCAGTTTGCTAGATCATAAGAAGTCATGGAAGGTACGTCAATAGATCATTCGACGTGTCTCGAAGACGAGAACAAACATGTCAGATAAAGTACTGTAGTATTCCCAATATGAGACAAGTTTTTCACCTATAGGGCTAGTATTACGGTAAATTCCGCAACGGTGGATAGATTACTTAATTAATTTAATGAATAATTATGTAATTTCTTATAATGTCTTTTTTTAAATCACATGATGAATAAAAAAATATAAAGAAATATAAAAAAGTTGTGCCAAATATATGTACATATTTGATTTGATAAGTAGAACACAATTTTTTTTAAATGTATGTCAGCATAACCACAAAATTGTCCAAACGATGCGTTTTGAAAGCGCAAACGAATGCATCATATACATTACTCTTGTATTTCCAATACTAAAAACGTTTTGCTCATATCGAAAAGATATGAGGACTTTTTTAAACTTCACTTTTCTACTTTTACAATTTTTTAAACTTCATAAATCGGTACTGGTAGGTCATAAAAGTTTTAACAATAGGTCGATCGATAGGTCTCGAAGATGCCAACACTTATGTTTTTTTTATGTTATAATATATGTTAAAAAAGTAGATTTGAAAATTTATGTTATTACAAACGTCCCTCTATGAGGAAGCAGTTGTTAAAAGATTCTAAATCTTGTTCATATTATAATGATTTTGGCTTGATATAATACCAATTTTCTATGTAAAACGCCAACAAAAAACACTAAAACAATTCTGAATCGTTCAATCTTGTAAATTTTATTATTTTAAACAAAAATCATTGGATAATGATTTTAAATCTAATGATTTTCATTTAAAAAATACCAGTTTTATTTCAGGTAAAACATTGAAACATAACCTAAAGATTTTGAAAAATTGTAAATATTATTTGAAATCTAATAAATTTTTCTTAAAAATGCCAATAATTTCAGCAATCTAATTATTTTTGTTTCGAATGACCGATTTCCTGTAAAAAAACGTAAAGATGACTAGAAACTGTTCAAAAATTGTAAATATGATTTTAAATCAAATAAATTTGTATTAAAAATATTAATAATTTCCGACGGCAACACTAACGAAAAATTGTTCAGAATTAATCTTCTTCGAAATCTCATGATTTTTGTTTATAATAACCGATTGTCTTAAAAGATCAATTGTTTGTGTAAAACACTAACAAACCCGCAAAAATGTAAATTGTTGAAAAATTGTTAATCTTTAACTAATATTTTTTTTGTTCAAAATTCTAATTTCCAGTGAAAAAGCTAACCCAACCCAAAATTTTTAGAACCTTAAAGTCTTCTTCGAAATTTTATACTTTTATATTAAAATTCTTTTTAAAAAATAGCAATTGAAGAGAAGAAAGAAAGAAACAAGAAGAAAGAAAAAACAATTCTACGTGGAGTTCCATATAGAAAGTTAAACAATTTCAATTTCCCGAATTTCAAGAGGAATTCCACGCATAACCCCACGTGTAATTCTTTAAACCACTTGAAGTTCTACGTGGTTTTCCACGGGGTTTGTTTCTCAATGCACATAAGGTTTTCTGCGATTTTTCTTATTAAAAGGGATTATTTGTAGATTCGATTTTCCAAATTTGAAATTTAAGATATAAGACAACTTTAAGGAATGAAAAGCCAATCAGGTTTTCAATCACAGTGATTGCGAGATTTTCGAGACATATCGTTACACCACTTTTTTTAGATAGGAAATTCCCAGTTACTCATCTATGTAGACATTCTAGCGTTTCTATACTCTAGAACGGCTTTTACGATCCGAACCAGAACTAACTATCCCTACTTTCTATCAAACTAATTTGACCATTAAATTCTGTTCCCATGCTCCAGTGAAGAGACCACAAGCAGACAAGAGAATAAGAAATGGAACAAAATGCTAAAACTTCTGTCTTTAGAATAAGAAGTGCCGACAAAAACGTATAGAAGAAAGAAGCGATGACTCGACAAGTAGCTTTGAGCTTTCGTCATCCACTTTGTCTCCATTGAAGTAAGAAGGATAAATAAAGAGTGAAACATTTTTCTTGCCACAGTAAATAATTCTGACTTAAAATTGTTTTATGTTTTTCGCAAAAGATCCAGAAAAAGTATCTTTATGTTGCCTTCCTTACACCGTTTGAACCGTCCGGTTCAAGACTGGTCTGCCTGCGGTCCGGACATCTCTTTGCGATTTAAATTATAGCCTGCGGCACTGTTCGGCACGACCACTGGACCGACTACGTGTTATTAGAGCGACTTATTATGCAAAAACTCATCCCCCTTCTGATCCCAAGTCTAATGTCGATGAGGGAGTACGTGAGAGTGGCTTGAATCGCGTTCCAGAGTGAAAAACACGAGGAGAATGTGAGATAGATTCGAAAGACAAAAACCCCCCCTCCCCACCCTGGCCCCTCTTTATAATTCCCACCAATGAGCCTCTAGTTCCTCCAAGTGATTGTTATCGTCGTGAGAATTTAGACATCCGTGTGCTTCGAACGCAATAGGCTAAATTCGGTATGTCACTTTCAAAGTTACACATTAACTCTAAGGGGGTGTATATAGTCAAATAAAAATACGTTTCTGCAAAAATTATCAAGAATTCAAGAGAATTTCAAAGAATTCAAAAGGATTATTAGAATTCCATAGAATTCTAAAGGATTCATAGAATTCCAAATAATTCAAAAGAAATCATAGAATTACAAAGAAATCAAAAGAATTTAGAATAATGTAAAGAGTATAAAAGAAATTAGAAGAATTTAAGAGAATTCCAAAGAATTCAGGAGTATTAAAGAGAATTAAAAAAATGTAAACAATTCATAGACATCAAAAGAATATAAAAAAATTCATATTCATTCAAAAGAATTTAAGATCATTTAGAAGAATTCGAGCGAATTTAAAATAATTCAAGAGAATTTCAAAGAAGTTAAGAGAACGTAAAAGAATTCCAAAGTAAAAAAGAATAACAGAATTTTGAAGAATTCAAGTGAGTTTAAAATAATTCAAGAGAATTTGGAAGAATTCCAGAGAATTTAAAAGAATTCAATTAATCTTAGGGAATTCAAAAGAATTAAACAGAATTTAAAAGAATTCAAGATAATTCCAAAGATCTCAAAAGACTTCAAGAGCATCCAAAGATCTCAAAAGAATTCATGAGGATTTAAGAAAATTCAAGAGAATTAAAAAAACTAAAGAAAATTGCAGACAATTCATGATATTTCGCAAATTAATTCGAAGATTTCAAAAGAATTCAAAATACTTCAATGTAATTCCAGGTGAATTTATGAAAGTGTATGAGAATTGAAGAAACTTCAATGAATTTATAACATTTAAGGAATTTAAAAGACTTCAGAAAACTCAAGGTGAATTCAAAACAACTCAAACGACTTCAAAAGAATTCGAGATAATTCAGGAGTACTCAAGAAAATTTCAAGAGAATTCCAAAAAATTCAACGAATTTGAAAGAGTTAATATAATTCAAGGTGAGTTCAAAAGAATTCAAGAGTGTAAAAATTTTCGAAAGACATCAGGAGCATCGAAATAATTCAAAATTATCCACGGTGAATTCAGGATAATTCAAGAGAGTTCAATATAATTCAAAATAATTCAAGAGAATTCAGAAAGGTTGAAGAAAATTTCAAGAGAGTTCAATAGAATAAAAAACAATTCCAGAAAATTCAAAATAATTCAAAGATTCAAAAGAATTCAACATGATTTCAGGAGAATTAAAAATACTTTAAAAGAATTTAAGAGAATTAATAAGAATTCAAAAGAATACAACATAAATTAAAACCCTCAAAAGACTTTAGGAGCACCCAAAGAAGCATCAACACCATTCAAGATGATTCGAGAAAATGCAAGAGAATTCAAAATAATTTCAAATAATTCAAAGAGTTATAAAGAATTCACAATAATTAAATGTGACGTCAGGAGAATTCAAAGGAATTTAACATAGTTCCAAAGAATTCAAGAAAATTCAAAGAAATTATAAAATACAACAAAATTGAAAGAATTCATAGAATTCAAGGTGAATTTATCATAATTCAAAAGACTTCAAGAAAATGTATAATAATTCAACAGCATCCAAATAATTCAAAAGAATTCAAGAGAATTAAAAAATTGAAAATAATTCAACAGGAATCAAAATAATTTAAAAAAATTCAAGATTGACCAATAGAATTTAAAATAATATCATTGAATTCAAGAACATTAATAAAATATAAAATTCAAAGACTTAAAAACAATTCATAGAACTCAAGGTGAATTCAAAAGAATTCAAGAAACTTTAAAAAATATTGGTAAGTTATGGTAGATCATGAAAATTTCCTAATTTTGGCAATTGATGCGCCTCGAAGACGCGAACAAATCTATTATATACGTTATAGTTGTATTCCTAATATTAAAAAAGTTTTCCTTATATCAACAAGATAAACAACATTTTTTTCTTTTTTTAAATTAAGATCGATCAGAAATCTATTTTATCATGAATGATTTTATGCAAAATGAGCATGAAAAAGAATCAGAATTAAAAAAACAACTTCTAAACTATCTCACTTTTCGGCTCATTAGAGACAAAAATAACCAAATGAAGAAAGGGGGAGAAAAGGAGAAAAATGCAACCAAAACCATTTAATACTCTTTCAATCTTATTATAAATAATAATTTTTATATCTTTGTCAATTTTTCACTAATGATTGCAAAATTAGATTATGTAATCTTTTTTAAAAAGGGATATGTTGTGTGTCTGTGAATGTACCCGTATAGATATTATTGTTATTTGCAGGTATTATGTTTTGATTTTTTCAATTAGCATAAGAATATATTCATCATACCTTGTAGTTTCCTATAAATAATCCCTGATGAGGGGGTCTAAATTGGCCCCGAAACATGTTGGTTCCCTGGTAGTATAAAAAGACGGATAAAGGAAAAAGTGAGAGTTTGGTTTTGGTTGACTTTTTCTCCCTCTTTTTTCATTTGGTTATTTTTGTCTCTAATGAGCCGAAAAGTGAGATAGTTTAGAAGTCTGTTTTTTAATTCTGAATCTTTTTCATGCTCATTTTGCATAAAATTATTCATGATAAAATAGATTTCTGATCAATCTTAATCTAAAATTTTTTAAATAGACACTAAACAAATGATTCGTTTCCAATCTGCAGGGTTTGTTTATGAATATTTTCTGATTTCTTTTAATTGAGTCTAAATAATTTTTACCTCAATTTCTTGAAAGAAATCTTTTTATTTAAAAATTATTGTAAGTAGAATGCACTAAATATTAGCAATTTTAGAAATTTATTTTTTCTTGGATTGTTTCTTTTTCCTATTTGTGAAAATGTAATAATCTAAATAGATTGGTTTTGAATCACCCACAAACTAACAACATATTTTTTCAGTTCATAAATCGGTATTGCTAGATCATAAGAGGTTATAGAAGGTTCGTTAATACGTCATTCGACGTGTCTCGAAGACGCGAACAAATATATCAGATACAGTACTGTCGTAGTACTCCTAATATGAAAAAAGTTGTTCTCATATAAACAGAATAAACCCTTTTTTTGAAACTTCATAAATCGGTACCTGTAGTTCATAAAAGTTCCAACAATAGGTCGACCGTTGCGTCTCGGAGACGCGAACAAATACGCTCTATATCGTATTGTTGTATTTTAAATATTAAAAAAGTTTTTCTCATATAAACAAGGTAACATCGTTCTTTTTGAATCTCTAAACGCAAGAAAAAACTACTTCTAAATGGTCGATCTAGCTCAAAATCCTATCAGAAAAAAGTTACACATATACGGACATTTTTTTTTAAATTTTATTTTCCAGCTCCTGGGGTCGAATTATATCAAAATATGTTAAAAAAGTATATTTGAACATTTAGGTCATTACAAACCTCCCTCTATGAGGAAGCAATATACATAAATAGTTGAATACTTTTGTAAGGTTTTATCATTAATCTAGGTACTTAAAAACAATTAATTTAATGATCTTAAACTTAAAGAATATTTGTTATCTCTAAAAACATCTTTATCACTAGATACAAATGTATTATCTTCATATAAAACAACTTAAGAGCTCATTGTTTTGGGAACAGGAATTATTTAACTTTTTCAAATGTATTTTATTTTTTTCTTAAAATTATTTTGAATATCTACTTATGTATTATAATGTAAACTTAAAATAAATATTTTTATTTACAAAAAAAGTAAGTACTGAGTTTGGACGTTCAGCAACAGGCTTTTCTTCTTTTTTAGAGTTTGCGATAATTTTTCAAAACAATGCTTTTAACCTTATTGTATAATTAGTCATGCATAACCCAGTATTAAAATTTAAACGTCAAAATTAAAGTTAATGAATTTTAGCGCTAACGCGTATGACTTTCTGAATCAAAAAACTAACAGTATGATGTAAAAAATTATAATTTTTGTGTTACCAATTCAGTAAAAATTGTTTAGCTTAGGTAATGTAATTTTTATATAAGCTATGCTAATGCTTTCGTTTAAAAAAAATTATCTTTACCTTGCTCACATTCGGCGACACAAAAATCGAAGAGTATACGTGTAGATGCAAATTCATCTCTAAGTCCATTGTAGATGAATTATTATTAATTTTCAGATAAAAAATGAATCATATTTATTTGAAATATCCTTGAAGAGTTTTCTAAACAATATTCTTTTATAAAATTAAAGGCAAAATTAAATCTTGAAAAATAAACATGTACCTACTTGCAAAATATTCAATAAAAAAATGAAAATGGATTAAAAACATTTTTTAAAAAGAGTAAAATATAGAAAAACCACTCGGCAACTGCCAATTATCTCGCAAATGTCGGACACATTGTAGTAAACAACCTGATTGGTTGCATACAGCGTGAAAATGATTTTAGTGACTGTTTTCAGTTTGTTCTTTTAAATTTTATAGACTTTTGTAAATCACAATTTCCAAATGAGGAATTTTAATTCTAAAAATTTATTTCTAAAAAACAATTTTTATTGTAAATGATTCTCAAATAATAAAGACAAGAATTTTGTTCTTAACTTTTTGAACACATGTTTTAAAAATTAAAATGAATTCTATACATAACGCCTCGACCATATTAAAAATGAGGTTATATGTATTTATCTATTAATAAATATTACGAATTTTCTGGGCAATCAATTAATCAAAATTTCAAAGTAAGTGATATTATTTAATGATAACATTTATTTTTGAATATTTCTAAAAATAATTGATAAAAGTGAAAACTTTAATTGTAAACTTTTTTTTATTGGTAAACAATTCTGTTTTTAAGATTTTCCTACTGCACTATAATTTGTAAACTTTTTTTTACATTTTTAAAGAAATCAGAAAAATGATATTGTAGACAAAAACTTAGAATATCTTAATTCACGAAGTCGGTACACTGTCGGTATACCGGTAACCAAAAAATCACCTCTACTGACATTAAGGTTTTATATAAAAAGATAAATATTGAGTTTTGAGGATTTAAAAATATGTCGTATGAGAACTGAAAGATTTTAAGACAATTATTTTTCTTAATTTTGCAGGATTTAACAAATTTTGTAGGAAAACTTTGAATTATTTCAAAAGATATTATAGTTCCAAAAGCTTTAAAAAGATTCAAAAATACGTCATCTTGAGAAGATTTCAAATTTTTTTTTGGCAAAATTTGTGAATATTTCGAAATTGAGAAGAAAACGAGAATAATTAAATTTCCTTAAGATTCCCGAAAAAATTTTGAATGATTTTTTATTTTGAAAAATTAATTATAAGAGAAAATTGAAAAAAGATTAAAAACATTTCAAATGACTTTCTAAAATTTAGAAATAGAAAAAGAAGAAATTTTCAATTTTTCAAGATTACAAAGTTTTACAAAAAATAGAGTAACTTTGAGAGATACTTAGAAGTTTAAGATTCATGTAAAGATTTCAAATGATTTTTATTTTGAAAAATTTACTTTTAAAGAAAATTTGTTGAAACGTTTAACAATATTTCTAGGAAAGTCGAAAAAAACCTGGATGATTTTAAGGTAATTTTTTTAATATTGAAAGATTTTTCAATGATTTTAGGAAAAATTCGAATCATTAAAAAAAATACTGGTATATTTAGAAGGTTTATAAGTTAAAAAAAAATAATATAGAATTTCGAAAAATGTTAAGCAAAATATAAATTTATGAAGATTTTGAAAAGAAATTACGAAGATTTTTAAGAATTTTGAAAGGTTCCTATGAAATAAAAGAACTTTTTAAGATTCCTGGGAAGTTTTGCAATGATAAAAATTATTTTTAAAACAAAATTATTTTAAAAAAATATTTTCTAAATAAAATAAAAATAAATAAAAAAAGATTTTTCGAAATTTTAGGAATCATTCAAGTGTCTAGCGCCGAAAACATTTTTGCTATGCTTTTTGCATTACGGTGAACTTAGACACGGCCTAAAAATATTTTAAAACTTTGAAAGATTTGCGAAAATTCATAGAATATTTTTCAATTTGATCAAAACTTCAAAAAGACCACTGAATCTAATTTTTTTTTTATTTTGTGAAGTACTATTTATAAAATAAAACAATTGTCTTAAATCTTTTCTAGATACTTTTTAGGCATATTTTTGAATTAACCATCTTTCTGAATTTTCTCGAGAATCTTAGGAAAATTTAGTTATAAAACTTTAAAAGCAAAATAATAAACTTTGAAAACAAATAGTAATTCAAAATTTTTTATTTTGTATTTAAAAAATTATTTTTCCACTCAAATTATAATTCGGTTAAAAAATTTTTTCTTTCTTGACTGAAAAATCTTTTTTTGCTGAAAACGCAAATATTTTATTGAAAACTCATGTTTTTGGTTCCAAAATTCATCTCTTTTGGTAGAAATTTAATCTTCTTTGTTAAACATGTAACTGTTTGATTCAAAAATAATCTTTTTTGGTTGAGGATTTAACGATATTGTTGAAAATATTATTTTTTTAAATGAATCCAGCTTCGTTTGATCTTAAATAAAAATCTCTTTTGGTTCAATTATCAACTATTATAGTATTCGTTGGGAATTCTTTTTTGGTTTAAAACTCAACTACTTTGTTAAACATTCATTTTTTTGTTCGAAAATTCATAATTTTAGTTGAAAATTCATCTCTTTGGTTAAAAATGTAACTATTTCGTTGAAAAGTCGTGATTTTTGGTAGAAAATTCATCTTCTTGGTAGAAAATTCCACAATTTAGTTGAAAATTAAGCTCTTTGTTGAAAATTCATGTTTTTGGGTTAAAAATTTAAATATTTTGTACAAAATTCGTCTCAGTAAAATTTGCTTGTTCTCGGTTAAAAATGCAGCTGGTTGAAAATGAATCTGTGTTGGTTGAGGATTTAACTGTTTTGTTTGAAATTTGTCTTTTTTTTAATGAATTTAACTATTTTTGATTTAATATAACATTCTTTCTCGACTGAAATATCAATTATGTATTACATTTTTCGTTGAGAATTCATCTTTCTGGTTAAATTCGCCTGTTTTTGATTTAAAATAAAAATATTTTTAGATTCAAGCATCAACTATTAGATTTTGCGTTGAAAATTCATCTTTTTTTGTTTGAAAATGTAATTACTTGGTTGAAAGTTGAACTGCTGTGTTAAAAATTCATTTTTTTGTTTTGTTTGAAGATTCATCATTTTAGCTGAACATTTATTTCTTTGATTGAAAATGCAATTATTTGATTAAAAATAAGTCTCTGTCAGCAGAAAATTAATTTTCTTGATAGATATACATAGTTATTCGAAATATTAATTTCATATTCGAAGTTATTTCATCCCTAAAATCGAAAAACTACAAGCGCTCAATTGATGATGCTAGTGTATTAATATTTCTGTAAAAAATTTAACTTATGCAAAGATGATCACAGAAAATAAAAAAATGAATAATCAAATCCATTAATTAAAGTAGAAGAGGCTGGTACATATAGTTAATTTATTTAAGGAAATGTATAAATAGTAAATTTTTTGACAAAATTCTTCTCCTAATCCTATGGAATAAATAAGAAACTCAAGTTCGTTCTTTTCCTCTGAAAGAACGTCGATTTCATTCAAAATTTGTACATATTCAGTGATTTGATGACAATTTTGCGCAGCAATCACATGTTTCCTTTCCTCAAGTTTGGAGCGACTGAACTGATCTAAATGTTGCGTTTTGTGGAGAAGAGTTGTCACTCGTTCACTCTTTCCACATCCGGAAAACTCCAATCTGCCTTGCTGCAATGTGGATTCGTTTCTTTTTTAACATCTGATAGATCTGCAGTGATAATTTCGGCTTCATCATGCCTTTCCGTTCTGAAATTTTCCCCTTCATTCTCTTCTTCTTCTTGCTTTATAATACACATATTGGTCGCTTGCTTAGCAAACAACCACCCACAATCTTCATTCGCTAAACTTGGGCCTACATATATACGAGAAGATTCCAAACCTTCTTCGCCAGATGAGGAATCAGAATTCTTTACCCTTTTACGCTTCAGATATTCTCCCTTCGAATTATTTTCACTAGCCTGATTTTCTGAAGTTTGCTCTTTCATCTGAGAAAGCATTTGCACCAAATTAACAGTATTTCTTGGCTGTTTCTTTTGCGCGCAATGTGTATTTACATGAGCATAGAAGTTAGATGTGTTCCATCTGGTCTTGTTTCTTGTAATTTTTGTTAACTTTTTACAGTCGGAAAAAGGACACCCCAATGTAGCAATATATGAACCAAGGCCATCTGCTGCTACCCTGGCTGAAACCAGAGCCAGGGGCTGACCTGAATAATTTTCTTGGATATACTTGTTCACATTGGTATCCAGTGTAGTTTTTAAAGCCAGTATCTCCTCTTCATCAGTTTCTTGTATTGCACTAGATTGTTCCAGTGATCTTCTGGAAGTTGTAGAAACAAAAGCTGGGTCTTTAGACCATCGATGTGAAGTAGCTACCTTCTTGGCCAATTTAATCATTGCTGTCAATTTTTTCTCGTGACCTCCAACAAATATAAACCTGTCCGGGTGGTCTTTAAAAATTCCATAATAAAGTTCACGATCTTCTTCTTTGATGATTTGATACAAGATGGTTTGCATAAATACTTCAATTTTCTCCTTGTCTTTGTCATTAAAGTTTTCCAGTGAAAATAAGTTGTCATATTTTGTTGCTTTCAAAATAAGCTTCAAGTCATCCGGGAAAAATGCAGATTCTGCCTCGAAAATAGCCCACAGAGCATCACCACTTGTCTGTAAATAAAACGAAAAAAAAAACACAATTAGAACCAATAGTAAGGTTGAGTACCCGTACATTAGGTGATAAAAAAATTAAAATCAAAGTTAAGCGTCGTTGCCGAAAAGTTGTGAAATTCAAGTCTCAGCCGTTTCACCCATTTCCATGATTTAATAGATTTTTTTTAAATAATACCGGGATTATATCTAGGTTGAAACATAGATTCATGTTTTTTTAAGAACATTTTTTGTTAAAAAAAATTAAATAATTTTTACGTTTTCACAAAGAAACTAGTAGTTTTAACAAAAATAGTATTCATGAAAGAATTCATAAAAATGTCATAAGATCATGATAAAAAGTGATAAATGACTTTATTTCATTTTTCAAATTTTTTCCCTTAATTGTGAGAAACAGTAAATAATTAAATTATTTCTTACGTTATGATAGCACAACTATCAAGAATTTTAAAAACATCCGAAATACGAAGTAATATTTCACATTTCAAAAAAGTTTTTACATGATTTTATGATATTTTTATTAATGAAGGAGGTCCCATAAGGCCACTTTTCAGTCCCCTTCAAAATTGACCAAAAATTGAGAAAATCACTTTCTTAGGCCCTTGGAAGTAATATTTAGTTGATTCCAATCTGAGTGGAAGCACTTGGATTTTCTTGGATTTTGCCAAGGGTCTAAGAAAGTGATGCTATCCATTTTGGGCCAATTTTGAAGGGGGCCGAAAAGTGGCCTCCTTTTATAAAATTATCATTTTTTTCACTGGATTCTCTAATTATTACTATTTTTGTTAAAAAGACTACATTCTTGGTAAAAATTAACGTAAAAATTAATTAATTTGTTTTAAATAAAAATAATATCGGCGGACAGTAAACTATGTTTGAACCTATGTCTAAGACTCTAAGTATAGGTCTAAACCTAGGACAGACCTGGTTTTTTCTTTCGGTCACTTGGACCAAGACCCAAGAAAAGACCAGGTTTTTCGGGAATTGTGCCAAATGGATTTAAAGTTAGGTTGTTTTTACCAACATCTAACTTTGACCTAATGTGCCTCGGTTATGAGTCGTCACTTTTTTAATCTTTTCATAGTTCAATACAGCTTCATGATATTTCGGGAACAGCTGTTTTTTCTTTTAAATTCAGACTGATATTTGAGAGCGTCTTTTGTCTCTCTTGAACAACTTTAACTTCGTAAATTAGGCTGTTATGGTTTGACACCCTCTGACTATGTAGAACAATTTTTTTCCATAATTTTTTATACTATTTACAAAACAAAACTCACCTGAAGACCAGCCATAGTAGCAGCTTGAGTGGCAGTCTGATCCTTGCAGATGGCTTCGCAATTGTCTGGTTCCTGAAGTTCAGAGGTAAAGTTTTTGAGTGATAGATACAAAAAAACGAAAAAAATAAATAACTATAACATAACCCAACTAACAGGTGGATTTCATGAATTTAAAAGAGATAATGTAACATGAAAGATGGTTATTACATATAACAGAAGCCATCTAATAACAATTGATAATTGTTTAAAATCACTAATGTGAATCAATCATTTTTAAACTCAAAAGTTAATCACCTTATGCATTTCTAAAGAAAACATTAGATTTTTCTATGCGGTATCAACAACCAGCTATTCAGAAATGACTTTTTATTGTCAATTTATAACAGTTGATGATCATTTAAACAAACCTAATTATAATATGCTCTATATGGCTATTTATGGGCACGTAATCTTTGTTCTTTTAAAAAAATGAACTGTTAATAACTAATTTTGAAACCTTTTTAGAAACATTTTTAAAGATCAACTATTGCTATAGTTATTAACGACTTTACTAATAAACTTTTCGCATCTTATGCATTTCTGAACTAAAAATTTCGTTCGACTTGTGGATTTTACTGACAAATGTTTAGTAAAGATTGCTTGCGATCACAATTTCTTAATCGACAAGTTCTAATTTTTTATATAGAAATTTAAGTAACATATGCAACCTGTCATACCGATTTTGGGTCGTCTATATATCACATAACGCAATTTTGCGACGAATTAGGACCCACCCTCCCCATATGTAACACTTTTTTCGTCTTTTTTTTTGTAGTTTTTCACCATTGTCATAAACCTGCACTAGACCCCCCCCCCAAAAAAAAACGTTACGTAATATATGGACGACGGGTTCGATACGATACTGTCTCGGTATCGTATCGGAAAATTGGTGTTTTTTCTCGTATCGATATCGGTTTCTGAGACTCCAGTATCGGTTTAGTATCGTATCGATTTGGTACCGGAAATCAGTTCAGCATGGGAAATGAATAGGGGAAACCACCCTACAGTAGATAATGATTTACAGTAGATAATCTTAATTAACTGGAAAACTGACAAAAATTGTTAATTACTTTTGTTATTATAACGTTTCAGCAAGGATACTATATTTTCTAACGAAGTTTCATTGAAATTTTATAATTAATTAATGCGTGAGAGTATAAAATTAATTTTTAACCTGAAAAAAAAAAATTTCACCTTTTCTTTATTCATACTTGTTAACTTAATGCAATATTTTTATGACGTGATTATACATTAGAACCGAAGCTGGAAGTTTAATGAACAATATTTAATAATACAAATTGTTCTTTCTTTATTATTTATAAATATTTGAGGACTTTTTATTAGATAATACATTTTCCAACAGTAGATAACCAACAGTAGATAATCGGAAAATTACAAAAAATGTCTCTGTCAAAATTGGCAGCTCTGCGACTGTCTCGCAGTTGTTTTAATCTCGGTTTTAAGTTAGAGGTTGTGTTTGTTTGTTTATTTTGATTCGTGAAGTTTTTAAATTCAAATTATTGTAAATAATAAACTAAGAAAATAGTGTAAATTATTGGTTTTTAAAAAGCTCATAAATTTTAGTTGTGTTTTAAGGAGCCTTTCGGAAAAGATATCATTTTTAGGATTAAGGTATATAAAAATGCTGCACTTTTCTGTCATCGCAGGTCAGGTTAAATTTTATAAAGATTAAACATCTTGTACCAATCGTACCAATCTCACGGTATATCAAAGATAAAAAAAATGTCAATAATTTAAACTTTTGCGATTTTTGTAAAATAATCATAGTTTCAACTATTATTTACTCAATAAATTGATTTTAATTGTAAGTATACTAATGATAAATCATAATTATCGAGAATGGAGTATTCTGTCTTGTCTAGAAGTAATACCAGAAACGATTATCTATTGATGGACAAAGGTGTCAAAATCGCAGCCTTGACCAGGTCTAATAAAAATGTTTGACACAGCCAATTGATTAATTTCGTGATATTTTTTTCTATAAGAATACTCAATTCAATATGTAAGCTTTATTTAACAACGATAATCTTTCTTGATTTTTGAAAACTGATGCAGTTATATGCTGTTGAATTTTTTCCTATCTACTGTAGGGCGGTTTCCCCTAGATCCAAGCAAGAAGAAAACATAGTATTTTAGGAATCTAAAATTGATTTGAAAAAACAAGTTATATATTAAATTGTTTGAAGATAGTAAGATTCTAAAAGTCACCGGTGTTATTTATCTTCCACGGATATGTAATTTTAATATCATATAAAATTTCCAGATACAGTTAATTAATCATTACGTATTTAAAATAAAGCCCTTAATAAGCACATCTTATCGTTTTTCAACTATTTATTAAATATAATTATTTTATAACTTGGATTAAAAAGTGCATAATCATTGCACTTGTGTCATTCGTCACGTGAAAATGTATATTTACCTTTCTACAGCCTCAGCAATGAGCATTGGGAGAAACATATTTTTCAATTTTATATTTAAAACTAATTTTGTATTCCTAATATTTTCTCTAATCTCTATTAACAATTTTTTGCTGCGATTGAATTTTTTTATTGTCATAACGCACAACCATTTTTTTCACTAACATTTTTTTTCTTGTAATTATTACAACCTACTTGTTTTTATGTAACTAGTATCAACAATCGCACGCGCGTGTAATTTCTCGATTTGGGGGAAAAATAACTTGTAATACACAAGACAAATTTCGATTAACGATTTATTTGCTAAAAGATTCTGAACACGTAAATTCGATTTGAAAATTATAATTTTTTATTTTACACGATTTTGCAAAAATTAGGTTAAATTCCAGTTAGTTTAAAACATATTTAGGATTTTTAGAATATTGAAAGAAATTAGAAAATATTTTATACATTTTCGCAAATCATTTCAAGTTTTTAAATACTTTTAATTTTCATTTGCTTTATTTATCATAAAAAAGCACATATATTTTATGCATTTTTATATAAAAAGAATATATCTTGACAGGTTTACTTAAAATACACCAAAATAGACGATATCTACGCAAACACAACCCCTCCCCCCCTCTCTTCGCTTGGTAAATATTTATCCAAATGTCAAAATTTTTTTCCGTAAACGTAAACTAATGACCAGTAGAAAAACTTTGCGAAATTTCTTCCGACCTTGAGGCTCTTCAGTATTGTATACACTGTAATTAAAAAGAAATTAAAATCGGATCAAAGTTGAAGGCTCTAGACTTTTTTGAATGAAAAATTGCATTTCCTCCATCTGCACAGTGGGGGGAATCAGGAATTTATGTTCATAATCCACTACAGCCTATAATTCTTGACCGATTTTGATGTTTTTTTTAGAAAAGCTCAGAATTAAATCCTATACACCAACTTTAGGCCCGACTTTTTAATTTCACTTTGTAGGAATTTATTATTTAAAGAAATAGAAAATCAAAATTTGACATAAACATAAATATTCAGTTTAGGATTGATACCAATTCTTATAAACAATTTATATAAACAATTATTTTCATAAAGTGCTCATCCGCAACAAAAAACTTTATCTTGATTGAAAATGCCTAAATATCTCGTAGGAGTAGTATTTAGAGTGAAAAATAACTATTCTTTAACAATTATCATTATTATAAATATTCTAATAAACACATTTTTTTTAAGTAATGTTTTTTTCTCATCAAAAAACTTTTAAGTTAATTCTAAATTATTATAAATTACGGAAAAATCCTTTTGACATAACGTATATTTGAGTTTTTTAGAAAGTTTTGTGGACAGACTAATTTTCGAACAAATTATGCTTATCTGCATCACTTATCTACAACACTTGCTTTCCAGCATAAAAAACTGTCTTCAAATATCGCAATTTGCAAGAAGAGAAAAAGAAGCACATAATTTTTTCAAATTGTAAATAATTACAAATAGTTTAACTAACTACACCTAATTTAAATCACTTTATTATCTTCATCAGAACTGAAGATAGTACAGTTGTATATTTATGTACAAAAAACGAACAATTTGTTATATTCTGCAAATTTTTCAACAGAAATTTATTTAGAAATGTTTAGAGTATCACCATGCATTTTTTCAGATTTTTCCTATTATTTTTTCAATAAAAATCTATGTTCCAAAGTTCACTGTCGTTAAAAGATGTCAAATTTCGCTACTTTATGACAGATTTTCGGTTCTTCAAGCTATAACATTTTTTTTTGCAAATTCTTTTTAGGCTCATTAACGTACAACATTTTGATCTTTAAAATGATGCTTCATTCATTGAGCTACCATTTTTTTCATTTACTTTTTTAACGTCAAACCCAGAGGACTCGAATTTTCTCGCCGATTTTTTAGTTTAGCAGTTCTACACTGCCATCCTTTATTTCTTTTTGACTTATTGGAAAAATGAAAATTTAATTTATATTTCTGAAAAATGAAATTTCGCACTTTTGGCAACAACAAGACGATATACGAAATAACATATGTATATGTTTTTTTTTTACTTACGACGAAAATGTAACCAACATTTTTGCCTGCAAACGTAAACATTTAATCATGTTTGAACTTAGACAATACGGGTCTTACATTTGTTTAATTAGTTGAGAAAATTCCACTGAAATTTATCTTGAAAATCGAATATAGAAAATGTTCTATATTTTGGTATATATCAATAATTTAATGTAGCTTGTTGACATTGACTCCAAGTTTCCCCTGCATTATTTAGACTTCAAAGTTTTTCAAAGTAAAAGAATTTCAAAAAGGAAAATCATATTTTAGTACAAACCTTTGACTTTAAATACGTTGCTTCATATTCTGCTTCATGATAATTGCGTAAATGTTTCGATATACCTGAAGTATTTCCTTCCGTCATTTTTATTTCCTTATCCTCGCCGTTTTCTTTACATAACAGACAAACTGCAAATTTCTTTATCGTATCATTGTTCTTGTACCCAAATTGAAATATATGTTTTAGATTCTTTGTTTTCACTATAACTTTACTCATATTCACGGGTTTCGAAGGTTCACGATTTTCTCGCGGTGAAATTACAGGTGTAGTTTTTGGCATTGATGCCATTTCTTTTGGAAGACAACGAACTTGTTGAACCGAAATCTGTGACTGACAGTCAAACACTGACAGGTAATTGACAACGTTTAGCGTTTACCTCTCGGAACAGAACTCGGCGTTTGAAATGCAATGGTTAATCCCGAAAATTTGAGAAAGTTTTGAGTACCTTAAATAAGCGACTACCATCAATTCTTAGAATTTACCCTTTGTTCAGATTCTGTCTCTACATTTGGTGTTGTCTATTACACCTGAATTCTGAATTACCTGAATCCTAGTTGAACATTTTATTTGACCTGGGAAGATTCATAATGCTGACCGAGATATATAAAATCTCGAAAGGTCTTCGCTTGGCGAGGCGCCTGAATATTCATAAAAATTTATTATAATTTCAAATCTATGTTATCTAAAATCGTGTGACGTTATAACTATTTTACAATCATTTTTATTTTTTCGAATTACCGTTTGTCCTAATCAGGGTTGCCAAAAAATCCCAATTTCGAAATTCCCTGACTTTTCCCTGCCCAAGTTTTTATTTTCCCTGATCGTTCTACATTTTTCTTTTAAGTATAAAAACAATCTTACACTTAGGAGATCAATAATGTTTGTTTCTGAATTTATTTTTAACAAATTTTAATGAAAACAGTTGTACAGAATTTTATAAAGGGCCATCCAACATACACAATACATTAATTAAAAAAAAGGCATTTTCAACCAAAAAAAATAATTTTCTACCAAAACCGACAAATTTTGAACAAAATACATACATTTTCAAATACAAAAGACAAATTAGAAAAAAAAAGAAAGAAAGAATTTTCAACCAAAGAAATCAACTTTAAACGAAAAATAGAACAGTTAAATGTTTAGTAATAGTTTTATTTTCCCTGATCATTCTACATTTTTCTTTTAAGTATAAAAACAACCTTACACTTAGGAGATCAATAATGTTTGTTTCTGAATTTATTTTTAAAAACTTTTAATGACAACAGTTGTACAGAATTTTATATAGGGCCATCCAACATACACAATACATTGATTAAAAAAAAAATAATTAAATTTTCAGTCAAAACCAAAAAGTTGAATTTTCAACTGAAGAAGATAAATTTTCAACCTAACATGGAGCACATAGTTCAATTTTCAGTTAAAAAAATTAATAATAATTATTATTATTAATAAAAAAAGGGGTTTCAACTAAAATGATGAATCATCAACCAACAAAATGAATGTTTAAAAAAGCAGCTCCATTTTCAACTAGGTAGTTGAAAAAAATGAGTTCTTAACGAAAAATGTAGTACAGTCAATATTTCAACTAAAAAAGATTTAAATTTAAAGCCAGGAACAGTTAATGCAAACAAAATGCTTCTAAATTTATTTTTAACACTTTTAGTGACAAGTTATACAAATTTTTGCAAGGGTACATATACATACAATACATTAATTTTCAACCAAACAGTTGAGTTTTCAACTCAGAACTATACATTTTGAACCAAAAATAGATGAATTAAATTTTCAGTTAAAAACTTTAACTTTTCAACCAAGAAAAACCGAATTTTCAACCCAAAAAATGAATTTTCAACCCAAAAGATGAATTTTCTACCAAAAGTGACAAATTTCTAACAAAATACATGAATTTTCAACTAAGAAAAATGAATCTTCAGCCAAAAAAAAGGAATTGTTAAGCAAAGAAATTAATTTTCAAGCAAAAATAGAACACTTAAATTTTCAATAAAAAATTAATTTTCAACAAAATAAAATACATTTTTAACTAAGCAGTTAAGTTTTCAACGAGGAAGATTAAATTTCTACCAAAAATATGAATTTTCGACAAAAAATGAAATAGCTCAATTTTCAGATAAAAAAATTAATCTTCAATAAAAAGAAAATAATTTTCAACCAAATATTTGAATTTCTACAGGACTTTCAACCTAATAATTAGAGATTGAGTGGCCTTTAAATTGCTTATTCTGTCACTTTATATTCGATTTTAGAAGGAAATAATTTCACTGATTCCAGCTTTTTTGAATGAATGTAAGAATTTGTAAGAAATGTTACTTTTCAAGTAAACACTTTTTTCATTTCGTTTATTAAATAAAAAGTTAAAGCTTTTTTGTATTAACTTTTATTCTTTTTTAAAGTTCAAATGGAATAAAAATTGTCTTCTCCAAGTTAAATTTTCCACATACGTTTTTTTTTGGACCACAGTGTGCGGCCCTGAACACATTTTATTACCCTTTGAGAAATCTGAAGCGTCAGCAGTCAGCACAACAAACAATCCAATATCTGAAACTAACCTCAAAACTAGAAAGAGAAATGTCACTTTATTTTAGTTTGAAAATTTCGCGATATAGCACATTGAACTGTAAGTTGCCAAATACCAAATGAAGTTGCTATACTTACTTGAATATATATAAAAAAAACGTCTCCACCAGCCTAGCATACGTCGTTTTTCGGCTCAACGTCAAACACCACTACCAGAGCGAAGTGGATCGATGCTCGGCAATGCTCGGAGACTGCTCGGATTGCCCGATCGGCACCACACGACAGGAAAGTATCAAGAACGAGGTACATACAGTCCGGGGAACCGGATATAATGCAAAAAGTGCAACAAATACCCCACGAAAAAACAGTGCAAAAGACGGCGTAAACGAAAATTAAATTTTCGAAAAAGTTAGGGTAAGAGCATGAATTCTTGGCACTTTAGCCCTGTTATTGGTATGCCAAAAACCAAAGCAAATTTATTTTATTTTGGACACGTACTTAATTGCACTGAATAATTATTATATGCATTATATGTAAAAATGATAGTAGAATTAAATTAATTGAGGCTAAATATGCTAAAATATGTATTATCTATGAAATCAGAGAAGGGTGATAACAATTGGGGGGGGGGGCAAGAATAGATGCTCTTACCCTATTGACTGATTATTACGAAACTATTACGAAATATTACGATACTATTACAGATTATTACTACACTGTTAAAATTTTCCGCATAAAACTTCCACTAAATGTATTGGAAGTTTATTTCCGAAATGTAGGGTAACGCTACAATACATAATGTTGTAGTTTTCAAATGCAACGGATCATGCCTTACGCTTGTATTGTAGAAGTGTTGGAGAATTCCAAATATTTTTAACAGTGTAGGGTTATCAGATGGTCCGAGTGAGAAAAGCGGATACTCCACCCCCCCCCCCTATAAAAAATGAAAAGAAAAATTTTTTTTAAACATTTGAAATAATAAAAAAATAACACAAAATTTCAAAAGAGCGTGACTTATTTGGTGATTCTCGAACCATATCATACTCTATCTGGAGTTTGGATGGAATTTAAATCAAAATAAAAAATATATTCGTACATTTTAATTTCATTCATATAGGCCAATCAAGCTAAAAGATATTGAAAAGATGAAAATATGTATAACCTTATAGTTCATCGCTCTGGTAGAGAAAAAAGCGAACATTTCACATAAAAAGCGGACAAGCGAACACGGGACAGAAAAAGCGGACGTCTGGTAAACCTAATTATTACGCACTTTTGCGTAATAATTATCCAGTGGCGTAACTAGAAACGCGGGGGCCCCCACAAACTTTTTTAAGAAGGCCAGGGATATCCCTAGGATATATCCTACTTTCGACATTTAATTCCGCGGATTTAAATGCCCCAAGTAGGATATATAAACAATTTAATATCCTACTTTTGACATTTGAATATCCTAGAAACGTCCCCTAGATATCCTGGGGATATCCCAATTCCCGCCTTGCGAGATATCCGACGGGTTATCTGTGGGACAACCTGGAAGATGAATGCGATCGAATGCTGGGATATCCCGGTATATCCTATTGCTGTGAGGGGCCCACACGGAAAAAATTTATCCGTGAAGAAGTCACGAACTTGTAGCTATGATACGAGATAAAAAAATTGAACATTACATCCTTATTTCTATGAGAAATATATGGATAAATTTCGAAGTTTCTTACGAACAGTTCGAATTTCCTACGAAAAGTTCCTGAAAATTGCACACTGAAATATAAAGAAAAAAATTTTATTTGTGCGATTTAATTTTATATTAATTTATTAAATTCGCAACTCGGAAGATTCGAACCCTCAGAGACTGCTGACTCACCAGTTTCTAAACATAAACCAGGAGTGTGTAAACACGCGCAGCCATTGAGGCCAAACAAAATAGGTATTATAAAATTTCTAGCCACTCATCCGACGAGCTCAAGGCACACATACGAGCGCACATATGCACCGCGCGTTTGGGAGAGTGTATATGTGGGCCACGTACAGGCCAACTTAGTTTCTAGTTCCCAGATTTGTCGGGCAAGCTCGTGAGTGCTCTGAGAATCTTTTCCCAATCACTCGTAATATTTTTGTAATTATTCACGTAAAAAAGAAGTGATTAACCGTTTTAGAATTTTCACATCAAATTCGTCAATCTTTCTCAAAGTTCGCAGGTTATTCACGAAAATACATAAATATCCGATGAATTTTTCTCATATCCGAGACCTAGCTACTAGTTCGCGACTTTTTTATGGATAAATTTTTTCCGTGCATTTGCAAAAAAATAAGGATGATTTTTACATTGCTTCGTAGTAAAAAAATTGTTCAGTGATCAAATTAATAGCTCACATGCAAGTGTCGGTCACGCCTAGCTTGAACCAAACGAACAAGCCGAAAATAAAAAAATCGTCAGGTGGCCTTTAAAAATATCTTAGCCTTTACAACAAACTGTCCTCACAGCAACAGGATACCCCGGGATATCCCATTTTATGCCCTTTATGTCCCGAGTTATCCCAGGGATAGGCCTGGGATGCACCGTGGGGATATTCTGCAAAGAGAAAATTTGAATATCCCCAGGATATTTGAGATGTTTATGGAACGTTTCATGGATATCCAAATGTCCCACGCGGGATATATACAAATTTGGATATCCTACTTGAAACATTTAAATATCCCAGAAACGTCCCACATACATCCCGGGTTTCTTGGGGATATCCAATTTTCCGTCTTGCAGGATATCCCGACGAGTTATCCCTGGGACAACCCGGGAAATAAATGGGATATCCTATTACTGCGTTGGGGGGGGGGGTATGACAAAATTCTACGCTTGCCCACGAGGTGGCCGGGGAGGGGGGGTGCTAGAATCCACGTGGACACACATTCTTCTAAATCTGCAAAAAATATACTGAAATGAGACAACGTATACTCTAGGTACACCCGAATTTGTACATTCTCATCTCAATGAGAAAGTATTGGTTTTATGTGAAAAATAACTTTGGCGGATTCCATTAAATTTCGACGTCTTGAGGCCCCCTGAGTAAAAAAAAATAGTTTTTACGTCGGTGTTGAACAAATTATCTTCACGACTTTTTTCGATAAAAAGAAAATTATCAGAGTTATAGCATTTTCAAAGTTTAAAAAAATAAACGAACATGAAAATGTTAAACCCAACAATGCACGATATGAAAAAAAGTCTGAAAAAGAAAAACATTGTTTTTTGAAAGCCCTAAAACATTATCAGAAGAACTTTTTGAATTTTCTGGAAAAAGCGAAAATTCAAATTTTGATTGCACAAAAAATAATGATCTACAAATTTGTTCTACCTATTTTTGATAGGACGCGTAGTTTTTGTTTTAATCGTAAAAAATAACATTCAAAATAAAAAAATTTAATTTTTTGAAAAACGACACATGGTACGAAATAAAATTAATACCAAAGTTTTTCACTCGAAAAGGATCTACAAATTTTTTATTAGTAATTTTTAGATAGGACAAATAGATTTTCTTTTAATCGTAAAAAATAAGATGCAAAATAAAATAATTACATTTTTGAAAAAACGACACAAGAGACGAGAAAAAATGAAAAGACAACAGTCGTTAAACCAAAAATATCTACAAATTTTTTATGAACTCTTCTTATAAAAATATATTAAAAATAAAAAGATTAACTATTTGGAAAAAGGAAACAAGCTACAATAACATTTTATTTAACAAATTTGTGGCCTAAATTAAATCTACAAATTCGCTAAGAACCACTTTACGCTATGATGCATATTTTTAGTTCAAGTCGTAACAAATAACGTTGAAAATAAATTAAATTTATGGAAAAACGACATAAGTTGCAATAAGATGTATAATAAATTTTTTTTAGTAGGATGCGCACTTTTTTTTAATTATAAAAACAAGACCATGAAAATACTTTTGTTTTATAATACTGACAATAAAATTAAATTCAAAATAAACAAATATTAAAATAATCATTGAAAATAAAATGTGTACATTATTTAGCAGTATCTGAATAAGCAGCCCCAGATCGAGGTACAGAAATAAATTTAATATACATTTGATATAATAGAGTTAAACATAATGTGAAACAGTTCGCATTTTTGACAAATTCGAGTGCGAAGCACGAGATACGTGATGAGAATGTGTTCGTTAAAGCCGAAGGAGCTTTAAAAAAAGAGAATTCACAATCAGCAAATTACAGTTATCGATCCCTTGACCTTTAATTTTAAAAGGCATGTGCACAAATATAGGGGAAATACAAATTATAAATTTTAAGAACAAAGCTACCTGTAAGAAAGCAGACCTTCTAAGTTGCTTTACTAAGGTAAGTCTCTTCAGCAAATCATCAACTCTTTCGTTCTGGACATTACAGATTTGCAACGGTCTAAAAGTAACATTTCTTAAAATAACTCTCTTAATACCCTTTGAGCACCCAAAATCTTTTCGGAAGTTTGTCAGAAATAGATTTTCTTAGTTTTTATGCGTCTTGTTCTGTGTGAAAATACAAAAATAGTGTTTAAAAAAAATCAGTTTTAAATTTTACAACTAAAGAAACAATCTTTCAAAAGATTTTTGAGGCATGGAAAAAATTTCTTTTAATGTTTGAAAGTTTGTCAATTTAAAAAAAAAATTTTGATTAAGATTTTCACATCTATAAGAAAAGTGGGAAAGATAATGTTGCTTGAAAACAATAACACAGTTTAACCAGATAAATATTAAATTTGATTGAAAAATACCTAAAAAAATCTGCCCGCTTCGCGGGCACATTCTCATCGCGCGCTTCGCTCGCAAGTTTGAGCGCGCCTAGGGCGCGCAACTGTTGGATCTCGCGCTTCGCGCTCGATTATGTATGCACCTCGCGCTACGCGCTTGGGCGTATCTACATCGCGCTTTACGCTCGGTTGCTCTAGATTTTTGAACTTCGTGTTCGACTTCAATGAAAAGAAAAAGTTTGTTTGCAAATATTATAAAATTATCAAAACC
>CAKNYM010052906.1:265026-319101 GCA_932195095.1 Andricus curvator
TCTCAAACCAGAGTTTGCACTCTTCGTCAAACCATGGTTTGCTTTTGGTTACTTTCTTAAAACCTATCGAAAGTTTCGCGGCTGCCTTTATCGCCTTTTTCGTATTGCTCCACAGGGTTTCCGGGTCCTCCTCGCGATTATTGTTATCGTCTCTCTGTTCTTGGAGAGCGTCGAAACTATTAGAAATCTCAACTTGGTAATTTAATGTTTCTGTTGCTGTTTTGAACTTATCTATATTGAAACGAACTGTTGGCTCTGTGCGGCTTGTTTTCTTACTTAGCGCTAGCCTAGATCTTAGTTTTACTATCACGAGAAAATGGTCTGAATTTAAATCCGCTCCCCTATACGATCTTATATCGAGAATGTTTGTATGACGTCTTCTGTCTATTAGAACGTGATCAATCTGATTGTGAGTTTTACCATCTGGTGATGTCCAGGTGGCCTTATGTATATTTTTATGCTTGAAATATGTGCTTTTGACAACGAGGTTCTTTGAAGCTGCAAAGTTTATTACTCTGGTTCCATTATCATTACTGACGTCATGCAAACTTTCTGATCCTATTGTAGGCCTATACATTGGTTCTTTTCCAATTTTCGCGTTGAAGTCCCCCAATACTATTTTTGCGTCAAACGTTGAGAACTTGTCAAAAACCTGCTCGATTGTTTCATAAAAAAGATCTTTAGTGTCTTCGTCTTTGTCCTCGGTGGGGCAGTGCACATTGATTAATACGTGTTTGCTGAAATTACCCTTTAGTACAATGTATGATAACCGGTCATTAATGAATTGCATGTCGATAAGTGCTTGCGAAATTCGTTTATTAATAAGAAAACCAGTCCCCAGTCTTTGCCCCTTAGCTCCCCCATAGTGAAAAGTATAGTCATCCTTAGGAATTGACGCGAAATCGCCCGACCAGCAGGTTTCTTGAAGTGCTATTAAGTCAGTTTTGTATTCAATTGCTATCTTAATGAGTTCGCTAAGTCGGCCAGTTTTTAGACTACGCGCGTTTAGAGTTCCCACCCTTAGATCTTTAACTGTAGTTTTTTGTTTTTGTAAGTTAGCCATGGTAGTTTCAAGATAATCCGCACGTTAGGATCCTATTCCGATCGTAGGTGAGTCCACTGTCCCAGGAGTGATAACCCCCATACCTCCCTAGGTCTAAGTATGGGAGCTTTCCGACTCTGACAAGGACCATGTCAACTTGTCGTCAGACACATTACAGTTTCATCCTCGTACCCTAACGTCCCCCTGCAAGGCAGCGCGCCTACTGGCATCAATACCCCTTTGGCCCTATGCAGGCGAATCATTCCACACATCCCTTGCGGGCAGTGTCATCGCTGCAGTGTCCAATGGGCAGCAGGATTTTTCCCTTACAAGATTTTTAGTTTTGGTTCGGGTATAGTTTCTAGGTGGATACACGCTGCACCTCGGCTTGCCAGAACCCACCCACTGCGTATGAACGCGAATGGGTGGGTCCTCCCAAGCCATGGTTGTCGTGTACCTATTTTCTACCAGTGCTGAATTCACCACAGACACGACTGGTTCCTATCGGCTGTCCGCGACTGCTTATTCTTGTATTCGCAGCTAACCTTAGGGGCTGTTCAGCCTCACGGGCCGTTCCTCTATCCGCAACCTGAGGACGCGCTACGTAGTGGTGACAGGAAACCCACCAAGCAGTCTCCTTCCCATAACTTGCAAAAATTTATTTTTTCTAAACATACCTAGGTATTCTTAAAAATAAAAAGTCAAATTATTTTTACGATTATACTCTGCAATGCCCGAACAAAGATTTCCATATGATCTGGATCGAAGAAACAAAAATTTACATACTTTTATTAACAAACGAAAATTTTGATCCATAGTTACCCCATGGGGAGTGTAAATATGGCTTAAGCTTTGACTGTTAATAACTTCGAAGGAGAATGTTTGTTCTAAATGACATTTTCAGCATATTTTCAAGAGTCTTAAGAACAGTTATATATATGGTACAAAAAAATTCAGTATATTTTTTTATTTTTGGCGAAGCGGTGATCTGAAAAATTCGCGAATTTTGATTCATAATTACTCCAGTTAACAGGAGATAATTTTAAATGAAAGTAGAAATTCTAAGAAGAATAAAATTCAAAAATATCAGAAGCAATCATAAAAGTGACTATTCAATCTATCAGAGTATACGAAATAATTAAGGAGAGGTATGGAAACTTAAAGTGTGTAATTTTCCTTATGAGATCCATTCCAATTTCTCTTTCTTACCTATTCTCTCTTTTCGACTTCCTGATCATTTTTTCTCCTTTTCTCTCCGTATACTTCACTCATACTTCCTCGAAAGTACTCGTTACGTATATCGTACCAGGTTTACTAGCAGGTACTTAATACACTAGTACATCGAGAGATTCGATCACATATGTACTAGGTCGACTAGGAGGTCTCGTGTAAACTCCTCGACAGGGCTGGTAACCACTAACTGCTTCCTATAGATTTCTCGCTACGATAAACATTAAACTGACGCTAGGAAGTGTACATCAAATGTACAATAGAAGCTTTGCGTGAGATTGAATTTAAATTTTTTGAATTAATGCATAACTATACTTGAAAGAAAACTTTTTCAAATTTCAATTTTGTTTCTAACTATTTCATTTATAACTACTTAAATTTTGATACATATCCCTTCTCCAATATTCAATTTCATACTAAGGGATCGTCCTTTCATACTAAGTTCTTCATTCAGGTACGTAATTTTTGGAAATTCGCAAATTTGAAATTTTTCAATTTTAATTTGAAATTGTTTTATTCCGTTCATAAAAGATTCTAGGTTAAATGTTACATGTTTAAGATTCTGGTCTTTGAATATTAATAGTCACGGAAAATGAAAAAATTGGGGAATTTTTAAAATGAAGTTTGGCGGTAAACTGGTATAATATTCTTGTTAGTAATTTATTTGCCTTGCATTTATATTTATGTATAAGTATTTCTTTTTCTGTGCATTTGCTACTTTCTAAAGATTATCTGTTTAGTTATAAATTTGATTATTTATTCGAAAATTCGATAATTTTTTTAAAGAGTCATCCTTTTTGGTTGAAAATTCAACTGTTTTGTTGAAAATTCGTCTTTTCGGGTTGAAAATTCAAGTATCTTCGTGAAAAATTTACTTCTTACTTAAAACTCATTATTTAATGTTGAAAAGTCAAACTGAAATATTTTTTGGAAAATTAAAGTTTGATAGTTTTAGTTGAACCACTATGTTACGAAATCATTTTTTTAAAGATTCATATTTTTAGTTGGAAAATCATCTCTTTGGTTGAAAGTTTGCTGAAAACTGATCTTTTTTAATTCAAAATTCAACTGCGTAGGTAAAAGTTGAACTACTCGCAAAATCTTTTACCGATAATATATATTGTTATCTAGAGAAAATTAGGCGACAAGTATTTGTCTGATTTAAGAAAAAAAATTCTACGAAGTTACAAGTATTTGAATTATGACGTCTATTAAAAAAAACACACAAATTTTTTTCTTTACAATTCTATAGTTTTTTGTCTGATTCAGATATTCCAATTTCATTTATATTCTGGTGAGTTCTACCGCCCTCTTTCGAAATCCGTCAGAGAGAAAAGTTCAAAATTAACAAAGTGGCGACGATTTGTTTGAAAATATAAAAGCTCGATTGTCACAAAAAAACACACTTTGGTTTTCTATTAAATTCTGATCTTCTATAAGGAATACATCCGTTAACTTCTTTTATATGCATAATTGGAATTATTTAAAGTTTCCCGCGCATGTTACGTATCTGAATAAACTTCGAGAAATACCGCGAAACCCGCGAGCGGGAATAATATAAAGTTCAGAATTTGACTAAATTTTTCTCGCTCCCGGGCTTCGTGTCATTTGTCGAAGTCCATTCTGATTAGTCTAGGAAACATCTACCTCACATGCGTGTGAAACTTTATATAATTGAAATTATGTGAAAAAACTTCTATTTGAATAATACATTTGTATAAATTATACAAATACACAAAAATATAAAAGTGGCACGTACGTTGAACTAGACCACCATACGTACATGTTTTTGGTGTCGCTGAATCCAAATCTGGTGTCAGATTTGCTCTATCGTGTCAGATTTTAAAGAAAATTAGCCTTTTTGGTAATTTTTTAAAAACAACATAGGGTGTGAAGCTGACGTTCTAGAAACTTCTAGTGAGGCTCAAATTAAAGATTGAACCTTGTCTTTCAAGGTGATTACATTGAAAGAATTATTTTCCTTGCTTATCTCATAGAAAAAACTGGGGGTAACCAGTGTTGCAGGTATTCATTATTTCTGGGTAAAGTGGGCTAGGGTACAGGGTAATGTCGCGCTGGGTAATTGATAAGTGGGTAAAGTATAACCGACTTTACCCTGGAGGAGAGTAACGTGGGCGAACTGTCACTTGCTGACTTTATGTTTGAAGAAGTAACTATAAATAATGAATTCTCACATATTTCCGCGTACAAGGCACCCACGTGCGAATTAACCGTCGGCCCACGGTCGGGCCAACCGTCGGACGGTCGGTCCAACTTTGTCCGCCACTGGTCGGGCCAACCAGCTAAATGATAACGGTCAACCGCCTTTGGCTTCTCAAGGTCGGCCCGACATTTGGTCCCATATATGGGCCATCTATTAAGATGATGTCGGCCCAACCTTGGACAACAATATGGTATTCAAAAAATAAATAATAATTGATTGCGAGTATTTTGACTATAAATGTTAATGGTCCTGCTTAGAATGAATACATATATTACATTTTTAAACATTATATTACAAATAAAATTTCTAACGCTACGGGGTTTCGAACCTACGCCTATACCTGAATCTATCGCCTAGCAGTCGGGAGTCTTACCAATTACTCTATACCTAAAGAATTGAAAGTTAATGAAAAAACCATCCTCATAAGCTACAGCTCAAAGCAGTTAAGAAAAACAATTTGTAAACTCTTTTTTCTCATTAATTTTTGTCTTATTATATGACGTCATGTACATATTAAAAAAATTTTTAATAAATAATTTAAATCGATTACAATGTTTAGGGTTTCGTGGCCCCGGGCGGAAATCCTTAAATTTTTGTTCAACAAATTTTTTTTCAAACAATTTTTTGCAACAATTTTTTTTCAAAATGTTTGTTTTAATTTTTTTCAACCAATTTTTCTTCAAAAATTTTTTTTCCCAAAATGTTTGTTTTCAAAAATTTCTTATCAAAACATTTTTTTAAACAATTTTTTTGAAACATTTATTCAAACTTTTTTTAAACCCTAGTATATCCGACAGCTAGCCCATATTTGGGCCAAGGTTTTACCGACCGTCGGGTGCATCAAGGTGACTTGCGGCTAACCGACTGCTGTATCCAGAGTTTGACCGACCGCATTTTTGCGGTCGTACCGACCAATCTGCCACAGTTCATCCGATGGTCGGCCCAACGTTGCGCCAGAATTTGACCGACAGTCGGCTTTTCGCCCGCTGCCGACGTCAGTTGCCAATGTCGGTGGGACCATGGCAGCCTGAAAACACCTTAGTCGGCCCAACTCTGGTTACCGTAGATCGGTTATCAAAGCACGGCCGACTTTGGGCCGATGGTCAATCTCTGGCAGCCGACCCAATTTCGCACCTGGGCACTCCAATAGGATGATACTCAACATTAATTAGCGAATTATTCGCCGAATTATCGACTTACTACACTTTATTCGCCAAAATAAATTTGACAGCAGACACAGATTTTAAAAGTCGCCATGGTCCTCCGTTCGCTTTTCCAGTAGGTTGTGACTCTCTGGTGTATCTTCACACGTCAAATCAACGAGATAAACAAATTGAAAAAATATTTTCCACAATCAACCAAATTCGACAACATTCTCATGAATTCTCTAAATTCCCTTGAATTTGGGGGAATTTTCGAGAACTCAGTGGAATTCTCCTGAATTCTGAAGAATTCTCTTGAATTCAGCAGAATTTTCTAAAAATCAGCGAAATTCTCTCTAAATCTGTAGATTTCAACAGAATTCTTTTGCATTCAGTGAAATTCTCTTGAATACTTTATCATACTTTTGAATTCAGTAGAATTATCTTTAATTATGTAAAATCCTTTTCAATTTAGTAGAATTCTCTTAGAGCATTTTTCAGAATTCAGAAGAATTCCACTGAGTTCTCGAAAATTCTACAACATTCAAGGGAGTTTACAGAATTCATGAGAATGTTGTCAAATTCGGTTGATTGTGGAAAATATTTTTTTCAATTTTTGTATCTCGTTGATTTGGCGTTTGAAGTTACACCAGAGAGTCACAACCTACTGGAAAAGCGAACGGAGGACCATGGCGACTTATAAACTCTGTGTCTGCTGTCAAATTTATTTTGGCGAATAAAGTGTAGTAAGTCGAAAATTCGGCGGATAATTCGCTAATTAATGTTGAGTATCATCCTATTGGAGTGCCTTGTACGCGGAAATATGTGAGAATTCATTATTTATAGCCGCTTCTTTAAACATAAAGTCAGCAAGTGACACTTCGTCCACGTTACTCTCCTCCAGGGTACAGTCGGGTATACTTTACCCACTTATCAATTACCCAGCGTGACATTACCCTGTATCCTAGCCGACTTTACCCAGAAATAATGATTACCTGCAACATTGGTTACCCCTAGTTTTTTCGGTGCTTTCACCACTCGGGCGACCCCAAAAACATATAGGTATTGTGGTCTAGTTCACCGCGCATGCCACTTTTATTTTTTTTATATGCCTGTGTTATCTTTTCTTCTACCATTTTTATCGAATTTCAGCATTTGAAAGAGAAAATTTTGTATGAAGATTGGCAAATTAGCGTACTTGTAAAATAAAATATTTAAAAAGGGACAGCATGTATCGTAATTTAAGAAAGCGTTACAAATCACAAAGTTTGAGAGAACTATATATTGGAGAAATGTTAAGCTGAAATATTTAGGTACATAAGAAATTATAATAAGTAACTGCAAAAATATGTTAAACTAGCTGTGAATTCGATCTCGAGTGTTTCCACTTTATTTGTATTTATATTTATATGGTGCTCATTTCACGAGCACTTTGCTTCCGGTTAGCAAATGTATTTGCTTTCTCATTGAGGAAGCATCTGTGATTTTTTTAATAATAGACAAACTAAAGTTTTCATTTTTATAAATTTAAGGCCATGTGATGAGTGGGTCACGTGACCAGATTCCTACATTACCGGCACTTTTTTTATTTCCTAACTTATTTTCACACGAAGCCCCACATCGAGTTGAAAATTTAGGATAATAAATAAGAAGCACTAAGAAAGGTGGGTCTCGTCTTGAGTTTTTATAATTATGAAATAAGTTTTGTTTGTAAATAATTTTCTTTGCTTTTCTCATGATTATTAAAATTCAGGACCAGACCCACCTTTCATAGTGCTTCTTATCATATTAAGTGATTGTTAAATTTGTTTTTATTTTAGACTGAAAAGGAACTTTATTTACTCAAGGTTCTATCGACCTTCAGGAACACATTCTCATCCAGACACTCGCGCTTCGCGCTCGATATTTGATTTGAAAATAATTTAAACCTTGCGCTTCACGCTCGGTTCTGTGCACCGTATGATAGAAACAAAAAAGTTTGAGCGCACTTACGGCGTGCGATTTGGTCGTCGCGCTTCGCGCTCTGAAATACACTGATCGCGCACTTTGTGCTTCGTGTTATATGCTCTTCATATACAAATTACTAAATTTGTATTTGATTTCAAATGAAAAGTAATGATATAATTTAGGCGACAAATTTTATTAGTTAACTTTTTATTTTAGCTTGTGCCGTTTATCAAAAAAGTTCATTTTTTTCATTTTAAATATATTCTTACAACAAAAATTGATTACAGGTTTGTAAGTCTTTTTTGAATGCACAATTTTTGTTCATTTATCTGTTTTCGTACCTTGCATTGTTTTCAAAAATTTGATTTTTTTTACTGTCAATGTTATTTTCACGAATAAAACAAAAACTGCGCATCCTATTAAAACATGATTCACAACAAATTTTTACCTCTTCCTTGGATAAAAAAATTTTGGTTTGGTCATTTTTTTCGTAGCTCGTGTTATTCGTCTAAAAATTTGATTTTTCTATTTTCAATGCGGCTTTTTACAAATAAAACAAAAACTACGCGTCATATCAAAAAGTTATTAATAAGAAATTTGTAGATCTTTTTTAGGTGCACAATTTTGGTAAAATGACATTTTCTCGTATCTTGCATAGTTTGACAGCAAAATGGAATTTTTGATTTTTCATTATTTTTTTGTGCGATCAAAATTTGAATTTTTTATTTTTCAAAAAATTCAAAAAGTTGTTATGAAAATATTATAGGGTGTTCAAGAATCAATGTTTTTCTCCTCTTGACTTTTTTTCATATCGTGCGTTTTTCGGCTTAAAATGTTCATTTTCGTTTGTTTTTTGGAATTTTGAAAATGCTCTAACTCCAGTAATTTTTTTTTATCACGAAAAGTCATAAGAATATTTTGTTCGTCATTTTGCGTAGTACTAATAACCGTGCATAGAATTTTTAAATCTTCAAAAAAAGTGGTCTCAAACATTTTCAAAATGTGCTCACTTTTTGAATTTTCATCCAAAATAGCTGGTTAACGAACTCGTTCTCTCTTTTTAGGTCATAAAAAAGTGTGTCAAAGCTCAATCAAATCTGATCATTTTTTCGAAAGTTATCGTGGCTACAGACAGACAGACAGACTACAGACAGACAGACACCTTGGTAAAAATCGTTTTTTCTAGCTCAGGGGGTCTCAAAACGTGGACATTTGATGAAAACCCACTATGTCAAATTTTACATAAAACCAATACCTTCTCATTAGAATGAGAATGTAAAAATTTTTTAATACAATGAAAAATCAGACAAATCAAATTTTGTATTTAAAATTATAGGTGGGCAGATTTTTTCTTATTAAAATGAGTGAAATTAGGGAATTTTTTATAATATGTAGTCATTTTCTCTATAATAAATAAGAGGGCCGTAATCCGCGGGACTGCAATGCAGACACAACCCGTCACAGAGTCGGAGCAAGCCCCAGAATACCCCGTCAGTTTCCAAAAAGCAGTTCGATATACTGGCATTCCGGTGGAATGCGTATCAGATATCAAGCTGATAAGAACATATACTACACTTTGATCTTAGCAATTTTTTGCCGAGAAGCGATGTTGAATTTGGTTTCTGGTACGCAGGGCCGGTTTATACAAGGGGCCGCGGCCCGGGGCCCCCACAAAAATCAAAATAGGTGCAACTCTAAACGATTGATACATGCACGCACTTCGGAATCGGTTCCTACTTCGAGTTCGATGACCTTTGTTTTTTTTTTTCGAAGCCAGCCCCTGCTCAGTGATTAAGGGCCCCCACATTGTAACCGGCCCTAGGGCCCCCACAACCCTAATCTCGGCCCTGCTGATACGTTTAGATGCACATTGCTATTCATTTCTATTTCGAGAAAGACGGCCATGCGAGCCTAGCGGCTATTCTCAGAACTATCAAGTAACTCTTTGGCAGTGCAATAGAGAATCTGTATCGATTACTTATGATGTGTCATAGGATGATCCGGAAACAGCAATATTTCAAAAACACAATGTGCCTCTGGACATCCTTATTCTTTTTGAAAAAAAATTGATCTCTAAAAAAATTTAATCCAATTGGATGAAATCTTCCACTCTCTCATCGAGGTCAAAGGCTGATCTCTATAAATATCTTTATTGCTTTTGACCTCACAAATCAATATTTAGGATAATTTTGTAGAAATTGTTGATGTAAAGCTATTATTAAGGATAATTTTGAACTAATTTTTGTTATAAAATTATTAATGCTGTCTAATTTTATAGAAAAAAATATTAGAATCCTTTTTTTCACATAATTTACTTCTTTTTCTCATAACTGAGACTTTTAGTGTACCTGGACTTGTAGATATTTATGATACGAATTCATTGGTACCATATAAATTGTTTTAAACTATTTAAAAAAAATTTAGATGAATTTAAAAAGCACTTAATAAAATTAGAAAAGGGATACCGAAAGGACACCGCACAAGACACATGAAAAAAATATCTTTCTTTGGTTTTTACTGACACTCATTTATTTGGTAATTTATGAAACTGGAAGAAATTTCCCAAGAGGACTTGAACCAATTATGACTAGTTTTCTTTGTGGGGTCCTTTGAATAAGCGTTACAAATCACATACTTCGAAAAAATTAAATAGTGGAGGATAAGAAATGTTGAGCTAAAGTATTAAAAAAATTACAGAAGAAATGATAAAGAGCAAGTGTGAAAATATGTTAAGAATGAGCAATTATTAAGAAAAGTAGCGCAAAAGTGCTATCTATTAGAATTGCTTTCGAAAATACCAGTGCTGCGTGGTGGCCAAAACAGAAATCTTCAGAATTGCCAGATTTTTCCAAAAGTATCTTCAGATTTCTTCAAAAAATCTTCAGATTTTAAAGGAAGGGTTTCATGAATCCTTTCGATCCCGTGCTCCCCGCATCACCAAATTCCGAGGCCTCAAGTTCTAGGAATAGCGCAAAGTAAGGGTTCTTATCTCGGGATTTGAGTGTATCAGGTATATTCCTATGAATTTAACAAAATAGAAATTGGAAATTATTTATAAGAGCGCGTTGATACAGTAACAAATATTTTATCTTAAAAATTATTTTTGGTATCACATCCAGTTTTAATTATTGAAAATAAATTTTTTAATTTATTTCTTATATTTCTTCACTGTGTAGACTGGTTTTCAATGAACAAAGCATTATATTTAATTGTTATTATATTTAATTTCATCCAAGACGTTAAATTTATTTGTAATGATTGAAAAGAAACGTTTTAATTAATTTTTTACTTCCTCAACGTGGAAGCTTTGTAATGGTAACATTTTCCAACAAATTTTAATTCATTTAATTAAACTTTTCTCAATTTAAAAATTTCTAATACAATGTTCTTAGTGATGCCGCCGAGCGATATTTTTCGATATTCGGATTTTTATCGCTCGGTTTTGTATCGTATCAGAAAAATATCGAAAAGTTCCGTCTCGTATTGGTATCGTATCGGAATTCCGAGACAAACTGTCCAGATGGGATTTTCCTCGTTCACAGTAGAAGAGAGAGTAGGGTGGCCGGCCGCAGGTACCAGAAAAAGAAGCTGCGATGAGCTTATCCCTTTTGGACTAGGCATTGAAAGAAAAGAATTATATATTCCTTCTTAGTGAGATCTGTTTGATTTAAACAAACTCAAACTTATTTCAATTAAATTTTTTAATTAAATTTTTTACATGGACAGATAAAAGTTTGTTAACTTTAAAACGAAAGTTTTTATTAAAATAAATCTTCTCACTTTTTATTTATTGATCAAGAGGCGCAAAGATATCCCTCAACTTCTATTTTACGTAAATCTACAATCATGTGACCTAATAATACTACTAATCGTATTTTATATACTTTTTATTTTGCCAAAGTACCGTTTGATTTCTGATTCATTGATGTTTGGAAAAAAATTATTATTATGAATGATAATAATAATAATAATTTCTCTAAAAAATATTAGTAAATTAGCTTATTTATTTATCTTATAATTGTTGGAAGCTTAAGAGTTATTTCGAAGTTTTTAAATGACTCAAGAATAATTTAAAACTTAAAAAGATTTCAATCAAATGTAAACAAAAAGTAATTTTTTGAAGATAGCGAACAAGACATTTAGAAGCTTTTCAAGCGTTTTGAAAGGTTTCAAGAAAATGAAAAATTTCTTTAGTTTCCTAGAAAAACTTAAAATATTCATAATTTGTTTAAATTAATTCAGGAAAAAGAATTTTTTGAACATTTCAGAAGTCTTGCAAACTTAGCACAAAAAATAATCTGGAAGTATTTAAGGTAATGTTTTTGATTTTGCAGATTTTTTTTAATTTGAGGAGAAATTCAAAATATTTTAGAAGATATTTAGAATGTTTCGAAGTTTTTAAAAAAGTTAAAGATTATTTATAATTTGAAGAGAATACAAAATTTTTTTAATCAAATGTGAATTTCTGACATTTCGAAAAAAGTAGGAAAACTTAAAATAATTTTGTATTTTTACTAATTAATTATTAAAGAAAATTAAAAAGATGAAAAGGTTTCTAAAAATGTTTAAAAAAAATGTGGAAGATTTAAAGGCAATTTTTGTAATTTTGAAAGTTTCTCTAAATTTGTTAGGAAAATTCAAGTTAGTTTAACAGGCTTATAGGAATTTCAAACAAAAAGCATATTTTTAAAGATAGTGTACAAAACATTTAGAAGCTTTTCACGTGTTTTGAAAAATTTCAAGAGAATTAAACATTTTCTTATGTTCCTAGCAAAATATAAAATGGTTCTTTTTTTCTTTTAATTAATTTGAATAGAATATCTAAAATGATTGTAAAATAATTGAAAACATCCACAAAATAGTCACACCAAAAATCTGGAAGATTTTAAGGTAATGTTTTTGATTTTTCAGATTTTTTTTTAATTTCAGGAAAAAATTGAATTATTTTAAAAGATATTTAGAATGTTTCGACAATTTATAAAAATATGTTCAAGACCAATCAATTGCTAACGAAATTAAAATAAGAATTAAAAAATGGGGAAGATTTGTGGAAATGTGGAAGTGCAATTTTTATAATTCTGAAAGTATTTCACAATTCGTTAGAAAAATTCCAGAGGAATTTTAGAATTTTTGAAGAAATTAAAAATATTTTCAAACTTGAAAACTTTTCTGAAAATATATAAAATATTTTCTAATTTCTTCCAAACTTCTAAAAGGCCTGAAGTTTGAAAGTTCAAACTGTCGCCAATTATTATTCCTCAGATTTTGTAACATCCTATAAAATAACGAAATTTTCTTAAAAATTTTTTGAATTCATTTTCGACATATCTGAAATCTTCAGATATCTTTTTAAATTTTCTGCACAATCGTAGGAAAATTAGATTCATACTTTAAAATCATAATGATTATCCTGGCTCTCATATCTCAGAATCTCTTTCTTACCTAGAATGTGAGTGTTCAAAAATTTTTAACAAATAAATTGTTATTTGAATTGTGTATTCTGTATGAGAAATTATTTTCCCCACCAATTGAAAAACTACCTCTTTTCTGAAAGTGATGAGTCCTTTCTGTAATAAATACGTTTTTCCCATTACTAAATTGTTCTATTTTATTTTAATATGTATAACAGGTTATTATTAGAAGATATCCTTTAGTTGTAATCTCATACAATTTCACTTCGTTTGAAGTATTTTAATTTACTTCTATTAATATTATCTTCACAATTATTGGAAAATATGTAGACAAATTTAATCAGAAAATTGTGAATATTATAATTATCAAAATAAAAATAAGAAATTTAAATTTTACGGAAAAAATCAATAAAAGCTTTACATCGAGACTTACTCATAATTCACTCTTTTGGAAAAGCATCACTTAAAAGTAGCAGCATAAAACTGGGTAACCACCATTTTTATGAAAAATGGGTTTATTGTATAAAAAATGCATACAAAATCAATTACGTATTGTGGTAAAAGGATTGTTATGAAATATAATTTCATTATCATTCACAATTTTTAATAAGATTTTAGTTTATCGATATTTCTTCAAATTATTATAATTTAATCAAAAAAGAAATCATATATATTTTCTTATTTTTTAGGATTTTTAGCAAAAACATGTCTGTCATACTGTGATATCACGATTATCAGCTTCGATTTTATCGGAAAAAAGTGATTTTTTTGGACAAAAATTTCTTGTTATTATCATTCAGCATATACCCATATCTCGGGAATAAGTTTTTATTTTTGTAACAAATTGAAAATTCCATTTTGAATCGCTATCCAAAGCCGACTTTGAAAACCCGTGAAATTTGAATCTCCAAATTCTCGGTTGTTTTTCTCGGAATTGGCTAAGTATTTGACATTGAACTTCATTTACCATTATGCTCAAGGTTCATATCTCGGGAGCATTTTTCCCCTTTTTTGTAACTGAAACATTACATTTTTTATTGTAATCTGCAGTCGAGTCTGCTCCAGTTTTAGGTTAGTGTCACTTTAAGATAGATAACTTTATAGGATAACTTTTTGTAATAAGACTGTTTTGACGTAAATTAACCAATATTTTAGCTCGAAATTAGATACTTGCTTCATCTTTTAATGATGATTTCGATTTTAAAGGATCTTTTTTCATTGTTTCGAAAAATTCCCATGTTGTTGGTTATCCAGTTTTGTACTGCCACCCTTCTACTACAATAAAAAATTGTATTTTTATATTGAGACACCTTCACATATTCCGTTTTTCTAATTTTGAAAGTTTTTCCAATTTTTTAGAGAAAAAATCGATTTTGTTTAAATGACATGTAGGAATTTTAGAAGTTTCAAAGCTTGGAAATTTAAAATGTAATGTGCTTGAAGTTTTTAACGTTCAAATGAACATTTTTTATTAATTGCTTTATAATCTAGAAACAGTGTAAAAATATAATGGTTCATTACATTGAAAATAATTCAATTATAAAAGAAACATATAATGCATATTTTTATCTGCATTTGAAAAATATTTCTAGATATAATAGAACAGGGGAAATATATTTCGTTAATTTGAAGGTCCAGAACTTTAAATTACAAGAAAAGGTTCATTGGTACTCAGGTAGTTAAAACTTTTCGCCGTTCCCCTTCTACTTTTGTTCCGTAGGAAACCACCACCTGGCTGCCTAGTCTCAAAATCCCGAGACGAGCCGAGCGATATATCGGTTCTCCGATACCAAAACGATACAAGACAAAACCGAGACTGGAGTCTCAGAAACCGATACCGATACGAGAATAAACCGAGATTTTTCGAATCGATATCGAGACAGTCTCATATCGAACGGCTTTTTTGTGAACACGATAACTTGAAAACGGTTGCAGATAAATTGATGAAATTTGAAGGGCTTATTTTCACCACTAATATCTTGAAACTGACCGAAGGATTTCTAAAAATATTTATTGCATTTTTTTAGCACTGAATAATATTTTAAAAATCATTTTTTTTCTAGTAAAACTTTTTTCATTAACAAAATTCAAAGTTGATGCAAGAACATACAAGATTCCTTGGTTCGAGACGAATCGATTGACCTATGATATTAATACATTTTATTAAAGAGTAGGGAAGTTATGGTAATTTATATATTTTGAAAATGGGTTTCTTAAAGTAAAACTTTTTTCATTAACATAATTCAAAGTTGATGCAAGAACAGAAAAGATGTGTTGATTTGAGATGAATCGATTGACCTATAATATTAATACTTTTTATTGAAGAGTAAGGAAGCTATGGTAATGCATAATATTTGAAAATACGGATTTTTATAGTAAAACTTTTTTGTTGAACATAATTCAAAGTTGATGCAAGGATATAAAAGATTCCTTGGTTCGAGACGAATCGATTGGCCTACAATATTAATACATTTTAGTAAAGAGTACGGAAGTTATGGTATTTTGTATATTTTTAAAATCGAATTTTATAGTAAAAATTTTCTCATTCTCGTAATTTAAAGTTGATGCGAGAATAGAAAAGTTGTGTTGATTCAAGACGAATCGATTGACCTATAACATTGATACATTTTATTGAAGAGCGAGGAAGCTATGATAATGCATAATATTTTAAAACCCGGTTTTTTATAGTAAAACTTTTTTCACTAACATAATTCAAAATTGATGCAAGAACGGAAAAGATTCCTTGATTCGAGGCAAATCGATTGATCTATAATATTAATAAACTTTGTTGATAATAAAGTCACGACCTTGTAGAAATGTGTCGAAATAGTCTTCAATGACAGGCAAAAATCAATAAAAATTCATCCCAGTATAATTTAAAATTTGTCGATACGTTTCGGCTGCTATGTCAGCCCTCATCAGTCAAAACATTTATTGCTGATTTTGTGATGGTAAAAATCATCAAAGAAATTCATACAAAAGTCCACTTAAGAAGCAAAAGTAGTATAAATATCAAACACTTATATAATGTTTAAAATAAAACAGAATTTGAAATATGAAAGAAGGACAAAACCAAACTTTATTGAAGATTAAGGAAGTTATGCTCATTTATAATATTTGAATCATCTGTTTCAAACAGAAAAACTTTTTTCATCTACATAAATCAAAGTTAAAGCATGAATAGAAAAGACATTTTGATCATAAATTTTCAAATAGGAAAATTCTGACAATTTTTGTAAAGAAACCATAAAGCTGGCAAAGGGATAGGGTGCGACACAACTTTTCTCTTCCCTTTTCCAGCTCGAAAAATTATCATTTCGAATAGAAAATTTGATTTGTCGTTGTATTTAAAATAATTTTTGTATTATTTTGTAACTTTGTATTTTTTGTAAATTTCTATTTTTAAATTAGTCAAAATGAAGATTTTGATTTTTCTATTATTGAAAAAATATAACTAATGCTTCGTCTATGATGAAGCAAATACATTTGCTAAAGGGAAACAAAGTGCTCGTGAAATGAGCACCATATAATTATAAATACAAAAAATTCAGATAATATTATAATTTTTCAGAAATCCGAGGGGTTTGTCCAATTTTTCACATTTGGTTTGAATTACATAATTAATATAAATGAATAAATAATAGTATTAGAAACATTCTTGCTGAGAAGCAATATTAAATTTGGTTTCTGACGCGTTTATATGCACATTACAATTCATTTCTACTTCAAGAAAGACTGCCCTGCACACCTAGCGGTTATTTTCACAACTATCAAGTAACTCTTGTGTAGCGCACTGTACATATGTACTATATCGATTCCGTATGACGTTTCAAGTTTGTCATACTTCACAGTTTCTTTATGGTTAAATTATAGGAACTACGTTACTTTTTGAATATGTTTACTAGATCTGGAAAAAATGAGAAAGTTCCAGGATTTTCATTATCTTTATATTAGAAAAATTGCCAGTAAATAAAAAGTTCCTACAATCGTATAAGAAAATTAGCCATATTGAAATACAACACATAACAAGAATTAATTTTAGAGTCTCTTGCAAATTTTATTTTGCAAGTAGCGAAATGGATTTTCATGTGATAAATCGAGATTGTTGCGTGTTGCGTGTCCTGAAAAAACACGTCTACGTGTTTATTACGTTCATTAATCTAGGCTAGAAAAAAAGAAAATGTCGGTTCAAGTCGCAATAAAACATTTCTATCCACAAACATAAATCTTCGAAACTGCTACTACTTTCATATCCCAAAATAATTTAAAAAAATAATCAATAATAAAGATTGAAGGTAGAAAATATAATCATACACTGCAAAATGATTAAATTATTGTTTGAATAATATTAATTCAATTCTAAACTTGCCAAAAATATATTTGAGGGAACTAAAAAAATATTACTTCCCCGGCTATGTAGGCTAGGGTGGACCAAAAAAACTTGTTACTGCTAAAGGGCAAGACTCCTCCCTATTTTATGAGGTTCCCGGAAAAAGAAATAGCGCTTTTTTCAAATCAAATTAAAATGAAATCTCAAATTTGAAATTAACATGGGATTTTAAATGGGAAAAGCTTAATTTTCGGAAAAATGAAAAAAACTACTTGTTTTTAACTTTTCGTGAATTGAATCTCAGCTTATTTTTAAAAAATATTTAAGGAATCGTTTCCATGCCATAACGTTTCAATCTTATGCCCTAACTACTTTCTATTGTCCCCGGAAAATGCCCCGAAAATGCAAAAAGCAGTTTTATTTAACATTCATGCTAGAGACGGGTTTGTTTGAAAATTTTCAGCGTGATTTTTTTGTATTCGATGAGTTTGCAAGTATTTTTGAACAAATTTCATGTTATTTGAACAATTACCATTTGTTGAAACATTTTAGATTCCCCCGTAATCCTAAAAAGTAACCCATGTAGAAACTGCCCCATTTGTCCCCATTTCAATTAGGGCAGTAGTCAGAATCTCACTAGAACAACTGGACTAGTAAGTTCTAAACAGGACCCTTCAAGGCACTGCTAAGATTTTTTATTCCTCATGACTAGAAAAAACTATGTGCCTCTAGTTAGGCCCTAATCTTGTATTTGAGCCAGGCTCTAGCTGGTTCCTGATTTAGATAAAAGAACCAAGAAATTCTAGCCAGGCACTGGTCGGGCGTTAGTCAGCATACCCCAGATAAATTTCCTGAAGATGGTGCTGTAGTATATATGATGCAGTGCCATCTTCAGAAGTTTGTATGCACTAAATCATGTTTTAGTAAACAGGCGAATGGCTGCCTCAACAACACGTGACAGCAAACTGAAATTTATTTTCATCTGAAGCATCCGTGCGTTTAACACTTATAAACACGTGTTTTTATTGAAAATAACACTACGTAAATTTTTATTGAATATAGTTCAAGTAGTAGTTTTGTTAAATTCTATTTATTATATATACTGAATGTGATTTGTGAATATAACCAAACAAATTTAGGTAATTTCTTTTTTCACCTTTCACAATCACTTTGATTAAAATAAAGTTCGAATTTTTTGTTAATACGTGAAACATAAGGAAAACAGTTAAATTTGTGCTGTGCATGTGAAACCCAGTGGATAATAATAAAAATAATCATTTTGTTGTTGAAAAATAGTTTGTCACATATATTTATATCACAGCTGAATAATTAGCGTACCAGGAAACAGAGAGGGTCTAGGCGGGCGGTTGAAGGGTATTCCTGTTAGGACCTCGCTAGAAGTTCTAGATAGTGCCTGGCTAAAACAGCGTTACAGAACTAGTCTGGCCCTCCCTATTTTTCCCTACAAGCGCCCGATGAGAAACGGGGAAAACTAGCCGGGGCCCTTCCAAATTCCGATCGGAATTTCTACATGGGAAGTCTTTCTTAAATTAATCACTCAGGAAGTAAATGTTAAAAATAATAGTTTGAAAAACAATTTATATTTGGTTTGACTTTTGTTCTACAAAATTATGAAAAGTTCGTATTTTCTGGAAATAATGACGCAATTAATGAATGTTAGTAGCAATAATTTTTGTAATTGTTCAAACAATCTATATTTAACATTTTTTCTCATGCCAAATCCTGAAAATTTAGGACTTTCTTGAGCTAATTACATACTGAATAGATTTTAGGAATAATATTTTTTGTTTGTAACATTATTAAATTGTTTATTGAACCATTATTTTACGTCTGACTATTCTTGTGAAAGGTTTAGAACATTTTAGTTTTGTAAATTTTCTTAGACTATGTCGGTCCTTATTAGGATATTGTTCCTTTCAGAAGTTATACCGCAATTTTTCAAAGAATCATATTTAGCTTGAACAATTTGATTAATTGAATTAAGATTAGTTTTTTTTAGTAAGATTAATGAGGCAGTTAATTTGTGTAATGAAAAAAATTTCGTAGACAAATAATAATTGGTCAAACAATTGAGGTATAACTTCTTTATAATAAGTGATATGATGTAAAGAAGTTAAAAAACTAGAATTTTTTTCACCTTTTCATTCAATAGTCAGAAATGAATGATTATTAATTGTTTAAACATTTAATAATAGGTAGAACACCCTACAGTAGATAATCATGAATTTAAAATACTAACGTACGTAAAGTAATTAATTTCATTTAATTAATAGTTAGGACTCTATATTTGTTAAAAAATTAAAATCAGAAATAATCATTTTAGGCATATCTGCATTCCTAATTAACGATTATTTACTGTATGTTCATTATCTACTGTACGCTGGTTTCCCCTATCTTAAACAAAAAATATAACGCCATTCATTCGTTAAGTGTGTAATCAGTTCAGGAGAAAACTAAATTTTCACGATTTGGTGGGAAACAAATTTGAACAAATGGAAATCGTTTAACCATTTGCAAAACGTCTTTAACAAAAAATATTACTCCTAAACTTTATTAATTGTCTCATTGTTTTCCGAAAATACGAACTTTTCATGATTTGGAATTAACAAAAAATGGAAACAAATATAAATTATTAGTCTGCGTCTAGTTGTCCCGTAAAATTTGAGGAATTGGAAATTCGGGACAACTAGCCAAGCTTCTGAAAAATATTTTACTACTCTACTATACTTTGAAATTATTAAAACATTTGAAAAAAGGCTTAAACCAAAAATATTATTCCCAACATTCACTTACATTAGTAATCATAAATCCTACAAAATACTAACTTATCATGGTTTACAGAGAAAATTGAAAAATAATAATAATTGTTTAACCAACTTAAAATTAGTTATAGAATACAACAAATTCCTTTTGAGATATATATATATATATATATATATATATATATATATATACCATTAAACCATTTCCCTTTCAGGGTAGGCGTGACACTACCCGATTCGGGTAGTGTTTCTAGGTTTTTCTTGTAGTTATAAATAACTACAAGTGTGGGCTCACCACACCCACGATGTGCCAACAGCACTCATGTCAGTATTCTTGAATGGTCACCCATCCAAGTACTAACCGCGTCCAACGCTGCTTAACTTCAGTGATCTGACGAGAACTGGGTTTTTCAGCGTGGTATAGCCGTTGGATATAATTAAAAAAATCCCGTCTTTATCATGAATTTTACATGAAAATGCTATTTTGAATTTTCTTGGGACATTTTCCGGGCACACTAAAAAGGGGTTGGGGCGTCAAATTAGAAAGTTATGGGGAAGAAATTATTCCTTCAAAGTTTCTCAAGCAGTGACTAATATTCAATTTCCGAAAGGTTAATAACACTGAATTCACATTTTTCTGAAAACTGATCTTTTCCCATTTAAAATCTCATGTTAATTTCAAAAGCCCGAGGCCATGTCTTGATATTTACCGATATGAAAAAAAAACATATAATTTATGTCTCCGGGAATCTCACAAAATCAGGGGGGGGGGCTTGCCCTTTAGAGTGAAAAAATTTTGCAATGCATTTTCGGACCATTCTAATGTAGAAAGACTAGGCCGTATTCCGGAAATAAGTATAATTGTTAATTACCAAAAAAACTGATTAATCTCAATGAAATAATATAAAATAAAAACTTGCTCGTAATTGTTTCCAAAAAAAGTACACATACAAAAATTTTATTCATGAAAATTCATGAATATGGCGAAAAGAATATTTTTATTCTTTGACATTAGTTTAAAATGACATTAGTTACAATTTCAAGCATTATTTCCTTGACCTACCTTTCTTTAAAATTATCTTACACACTGTACGACTGATATGCATATTTATTTCTTCAATTTTCCTTCCCAATAGTTAGTCTAATAATTTACATTGCGAAATTCATACTTTGAATGCAATGCCGAGCAGATTATATCAAGCTGCCATTAGACCAATTCCATTTCAAATCAGACAGGGAGGTCCAGCTTAGGGTGTTTCAATTATTATTATACCTTACATTTATTTGAAAATTACCTGCGAGTTCTCAAAAATTGCAGGAAAATTTTATCAAAATACAGTCTTTAGGATTTTTTTATTCGACGTGGGAATTTTCGTACTTTCAATTATTGATGACAAAGAAACTAAAAAAATGAAAAATGACAAAATTGAGGCTGTTTAAAAATCCTTGAACAATTTCTTTTTCTCTTGTAATAGTTGGTATATGTACCTACAAAATTTCTACCAAAAGTATCGCTTGCTCTTTTGTGATATTTTGCATCGTTTACGAGAAAAAAATAAAAAGTTATATTAAAAGAAAAATATTCTTCGCGGCCTCAAAAATCTCTAATCCACTATAAAACTGATAGGATGTTTGTCTTAAGCAACAATTGTAGACAAAATGTAAGAAAAAAATAAAAAAGGTGGGGCTTTCCAGAAAATCTTCTCTGTTTTTTTCATCAAATTTTAAAAACGCATGAAAAGGAGATTTCTAAGGAAACTCTATCTTTCATTTTTTCCCAATATTTTCAAAAATGTTCTGCATCCTATCAGTTTTATGTGGACTAAACCATTTTTGAAGCCGGGAATTTTTTTTAAATAAAATTTTTGCTTTGTTCCCCTAAACGATACAAGCCATCACAAAAGAGTAAGATGTGTTTTTGTAGATCGTTTCCTGATTTTTCAAATTTTATCTAAACTTTTTTTGGTACCTTACATTTTTTATGAGAAAAATTCAAAAACGCGATTTTTTAAAAATAATTTTTTTCAATGTGAAGCAGCAATTTTTAAAATTAAAGTTGTTGAGAAAATCCACTTTCAAAAATTTTAGCAGAACAGCCGCCATACTATCATCAAATTTTTTTGGTGATTACTTGTGAAGAGCAAGAAGCAAGCAGGTATTCTTCAAATTAATGTAATACATACAAAAAAATGTTCGAATTAATTAAATTTGAAATGGAATTGCTCTTTATTTAATATCACAAAAAGATTTTGTAATTACGATTCTTATTTCCGGATCATTTAACTGCAGATGCGTAGGAATGAATTTCCTTTGTCTTAATATTACGTATATAGAACATGCAAGCAAAATTATGCTCTTCCACAACAATAATATTTTTATTTCTCATTTGGAAAACCTCCCAAGTCATTAGTTCAAAAATTGAAAAATTGTATAAAGAGAGAAATCAGTTTATCAGTAAATACTAATACTAATTTATTAATAAATACATTAATCAAAGTCTAATTGAAAATTGATGAAAAAAATATTAAATGCTAGGAAAAGCACAAGTTTTTCGCAGACTATCGAGTATAGAACAAAAATACATGAAAAAGGGGGTAATTATTAATTGGCATTTGCCGTTAGTTAACTTGTATTAAAGTCTTTATTATTATCTCAGATTTTGAGCGGGTGACTTATTATTTTTTAATCAATTTCCTTGTTAAGGGACCACCGGTCAGAACACATCAGTTCCTCCTTCCTCGTTCTCCACAACATAAATAATTAATCAGCTTTCGTTATAACATGTAATTAAGTTTTTTTTATATTTTTCGTGATTATAGTGCTCTCTTTTATGTGTAGATTTTTATAAACATTTCTTTTAAATGCAACCCCAAGGGGCGTGCGCGCGAGGTATACAAATTCACGATTTTTCTTAAATAACAACATTAAAATCTCACTCATTGCACATGTACTCATCTCTCAGTCCACGATAATAAATTAATAACGATAAGAATGTCAATAGTCATTTTTCACAGTCGCTCCTTAATGCTTACATGCACAAAAACTATCGTACACATCGACAAAATATCCGTCCTTGCGGATTTCTATACAATAAATATATACATATATAAGTGTGTATATATAATATATAATATATGTTAATAATATCGCTTTATGTTTACGCGCTTTTGTAAAATGATAATTTTAACTATAAGCATAACAGTGTATATAGCAATAATAAGAGTAAAACATTTTTTATAAATTATTTGATAAGCCGCTTCCAGCTTGATATTTCGAATTCATCATTCATTTCCTATGGGGAAGACTGTCAAGAGTGGATAATTTTAATTATCAATAATTTTTATAATTGTATGTAACGCGAATCAATAATAATAATTTTTGTAATAATATTAGGCATCTAATCAGTTTGCTTTATTAATAATAAGAAATTAATAATCAGTAACTGATTAAAATTATCCACTGTAGTCTAGATTATCCACTCTACCCCATAAATCTCCATACGAAATAACTTGCATTAAATAATTTTTAATAAATTTCAACCGCGAATATAATAACGACAATAATTGAATTGTGCTCTTTAATAAAAAATAAGGCACTGATTACAGTGCAATAATAAATAACGATCTCAATCTAAAATCGCCCTCTTCATTCATGTAGGACGGTCAGGAAAATAGGAACTGGATGGGGAGCAAAACAATTATTTTTCACCACGAAAAAAGTCGTGAATTTTTAATATCTAATTTTTAAAATGATTATTAACTTAAGTTCAATTTAGAATTAACTACTTTTTAGAATCAAGTACTCTTTTGAAATTATAAACTGTAATTTTAATTTAGAATACCTAATATTTTGTTCGAGATTCTTCTAGAACCTGCTTTTTGAAAAGGTTTGCCGTCATTTTCAGTGTAATTCAGCTTCGCAGAATTAATTACTCAACGACTTTTCATTTTTCGGCAATTGTCCTGCTCCGTGTACCGGAAATGGATTCGGGGACGGGAAAATTCGTAGCTTACGTCGTTTTTTGTTCGATATAGGCTGACGGAAGTCAACCTACCTTTATCCACCGGTCGATGGAATATTCTATCGCTGCTAGCCATCTGAAAATTAATTTATTATACATTAATTTTTGCAATTTCAGGGTTTTTCAAAATAGTGGAATGACGTGAGTTCAACTGTAATTCGACCAATTCTGATAAATTTCAAATTGAACAAATTCCAATGAAGTTAATTTTTTAAAACTAAATTTATTGTATTTTACTATAAAATTAATTGTATTTAATTGAATTCAAATTATAGCTAAATTCAAGTCAATTCCAATAACTTCGAAGGAATTTAAGTGAATTCAAAGTGGATTCAGAATGATTCGACAGAATTCAAGTGAATTAAATTAAATTCAAGATTGATTCAGCAGTATTGAAATTAATTCGATAAAGTTAGTAATTAATTCAAAATAAGGCAAGGAAATTCAAATCAATTTAATAAAATGTAATCCCATAAACAAAAAAATGTTTATTACAATAACATTAGAATTCAAGTTGTTTCAAACTGAACTTTTTTCGAGTGATAGAATTCAAAGGAATTCAATAGTATCTGAGACTCAATATTTTAGAATGCAAATGCTTTAAGTGGAATTTAAGATTAATTCCATGGAATTCGCAATAGATACAATTGAATTCAAAAGAATTCAAGAGAAAAGAAAAATAATTGAACAGAATTAAAACATTCAAACTAAATTAACGTAACTCAAAACTTTTAATTCATTAGAATTTGAAGCAATTACAATTAATGCAAAAGAAATCATTTTGGTTAATTCAAGAGAAATAAAGATATATTTAGAAGAATTGATTTTGAGTGAGTTGCAATAAATTTCAAATTATTCGGATGAAATCTAAAGAATATTAATTTAAGTAAATCCAAAGTAACTTCGTGCTGAATTACTGTCTATTTCAAACTGAATAATAATTATTGCAAAATGCATATTATATTTGACTGAATTAAAGATGAATTCATTTTGCAGAATTTAAATGTGAATTCATATTAAACTTATTGCAATGCGAATTCAATGGCATTCAAGGAGATTTCAGTGAATTAAAGTAGCATGAATTTTAATAAATTTAAGTCCAATTTTACGTGCGTAACAGTGAATTAAAAGTGATTTCAAGGTATATTTTATTTCAATTAAAAATAAATTTATTTGAGGGGCAGTTCAAAAACTACCTCACTGAATTTTAAGTCAAACAGACCTCACAGCCAAAAATGCTGTCACAACAAGGGAAATAGGGTTATTTTTCACGAAAATATGGGGATAATAGGGAAATATATTCTTTTAATTGAAATTAATGTATAGGTACCATATTGAATTCAATATAAAAAACTTACAATTTCAAGTCGAAATATATTGCATTTTCAAAAAAATATTTTAATTTTGAACTAAAAAATATAAATTTTCTACCAAAAGAGATCAATTTTCAATAAAAAAGTCCAGTTCAGGCTAAAAAGTCCAACTTTTTAGGAAACAGTTAACTTTTAAACCCGTAATGATGAATTTTCTACCAAAAGAGATAAATTTTTAACGAAAAAGTTCAGTTTTCAAGCTAAAAAGTCCAATGTCTTAGAAAACAGTTGACCTTTAAGCCCAATACGATGGATTTTCTACCAAAAGAATTGAATTTTCAACAAAAAAATTAATTTTAGACCAAAAAGTTACATTTACAACCAAATGGTTAAATTTTCAACCAAAGAGATAGATCTCTAACTAATAAAATAACTTTTAACAAAACAGTTCAATTTTCAATCAATCAGTTAAATTTTCAATCAAGAAAATTATTTTTTTTACCCAAAAATACGGATTTACAAGAAAATACATAAATTTTCAACCAAATTGTTGAATTTTCAACTAAAAAGATCAAATTTTAACCAATAATGGAATAGTTAAATTTTCAGTTCAAAAAATTAATTTCCATCCAAAAAAAGACCGAATTTTCAACAAAATAGTTAAATCTTCAACAAAATGCTAGAATTTTCAACCAAAAGAGACGAATTCTGAACCAAAAATATATAAGAAGACTTCTTAATTAGAAAGAATTAACTTTCAACGAAAAATAGTTAAATTTGATGAAAGAGTGTGAAATCTGTATTTAGATGCTTCACTTTTAAAATAAAATCACTAATTTTAATTTTTTCGAGCAATTCCAAAAATTGTTATTCACATTCATATTTTCCATGTGTGATATCACATTCTGTGTTACCCCCTCCCCCCTCCATTATGGCAGTGTGGCATAGTTTTTGAGCGTCCCCTTACAAGAATTCCAATGAATACATCAAGTGAATGCAAATTAATTGAATAAAAAATTGATTGGACTTCAACAGAATTCAGAGTAAATTTTAAGTAAATTGAATGTAAATTCCATAAATAAAAAACAATATAAAATCTTTTTTTTCGGGTGTAAAAAATAGTCTCGCATTACAAAAGAATGGTTTATCTTTTTGATTTTTTCAACCTATTATTAAACGATATACATTTTTTTAAAATATTTTTAATTTAAAAGCAAACCTCTTTTTGTCAATTTCCGATTCAGTCGCAAAAGTATAAGTCCTCTGTGTGGGATCTGGGGGTTCAAGTTCGAAGGCGTGTTTTCTGCCCCCAGAATTTGGGGCGCTAGCGTGAACCCTAAATCCATGAAGACACGCGACTCCGAAAGACCTTTCGGAATTCGCATCATCATAAAAATAGAGCGCAGCATCTTTTAAAACACAATATCGTCTGGACCACCCAGAAGATGGGGACGTTCTCCTAATATTTCTCTGCAGTTTGCTGAGGTAACCAAAACAATCTGGTCTTTGGATTGAGCTAGGAGACATCTGCTGCATCCTCAAGGATGTGTCCAACCAGGTACCTGCCTAAAAATTAAAAAAAAAATCACATTAGCAGCGATCTGACAGATTTTACATAAATTATCTCTAGGTTTTTTTTCTTCTGATGCAACAAGATAAGCCTGGGTCAGACGTGTTAAGTAGCTTATTAATAGGTAAAACCACTTTAGCGAATTTAATATGATATGGAATGGATATATTAGCATTTATATAATTTATTTTTATAATAATAGTAGTAATAACAGCATTAAGTAGTAATGTATTATATTAGAAATATATTGTAATTGATCAAGTTATTATTTGATTGAAATTAGTTTGCAATGTTCATCAAAATCTAAAGAATATTACTTGATTATTTCTTTCGACAGCTTCACGAATAATAGTACTCCATCGAGCTGCAGCTTCTTCAGTATCAGCAGCCAAATGTAGAGTTGGTGCTCCTTTCTTTCTGATGGCAAAGCTGTGAGATCTTTTTTCTAAAGTTGGCTCTACGTCGTATTTTAGAAGCATCACTGCCCCTACTGGCTGTGAATCCTGTAGAATGAAATTTCCCTTCCAATTAAGATAAGTCAAGCATTTGAATTTATTTAACCAAATGCAAAATTACCCTTAGCGAATTGAAAATAATTTATAAGCAATTAAACGTCGTTCACGATTTGTGTTCACTGCCCTAAATCAAACGCGAGCAAAGCAAAACTATCAGCCTAGTTCAAAAAGTTGTGCTATGTTTTGGAATTGAAATACTCGATTTTTTCATTAAGGCTAATCGAGCGGTTAGCTCTATCAGCTGGTTCGGCATCTGAAGGCGTTGACTGTTTGCTGCTGATACCTAATGGCGGACCGGCGGACTTTTGCCGCCACCAGCTGATAGAGCTAGCTCTCGCTTTTTAGCAGATATTTTATTTTTCTTTAAAAAACTGGGTCCAACTCTTGCCACAGTAAAACCCCTTCCAGAGCGCATGAAAGTTTGCAAAGTGTCTTTTTAAAAACTTCATCTTTAGGATCTTTAGAGATAAAAACTTAGTTAGGGTGACCAGGCGTCCCGGTTTTCCGGGACATGTCCCGGTTTTTGGGTGTTTTGAGAAGCGTCCCGATTTGTAGTAAAATGTCCCGGGTTTTGTCGAAATACCGAAATTGAAAAAAAAAAACATTTTCCTACAGTTCCCTTTTTGCGAAAAATAACAAGTTTCCTTTATTTACAACATAGTAGTTGCCGCCTCCAAAATACTGTTCAGAAGTCACGACCGTACGACTTATATACTAATATGCTTTCATAAATATAAAAAAGACGTGAGCAACCACTGTTGAATCAATTTTTCCTGAATTCATGAATTCATTCTCTTTTTAAAGCAGAGAGAATTCATTATGACTCTTCTTTTAAATTCGAACTGAATTTATTTTCAGGGCTCGGATCGATAAAGCAGTTGAATTTTCAACCAAAAGAGTCAAATTATTAAGCCAAAGACGATTTTTTCACGAAAGAGTTGAATTTTTAAGTTAAAAAGTTGAATGGATTAGAAAACATACTTTTAAAACCGAAAGATTAATTTTTAATTAAATAGTTGAATTTAAATAAAAATAATAATTTCCAATTAAACAGTTGCATTTACAACCAAATAGTTGAGAACTTTCAACCAAATGGTCGAATTTTGACGCAAAAAAAATTGAACTTCAACTAAATAGTTAAATTAAAAAGCCAGTAAGACGAATTTTTTTAGAAGATAGTTAAATTATCAACTTGAAAAGTTGAATTTTCAATAACAAAAAAATATAATTTTCAACGGAAAAAGATGAATATTCAAGCCAAAAAGACGAATTTTCTACAAAAAAGTTGAATTTTCAACCTGAAAACATGAATTTACTACTAAATAGTTGAATCCTCAACGAAAAAGATTAATTTTCAACCAAGAATATTAATTTCTACCAAAAAGACAAATTTTCAACAAAATACATGAACCTTCTTGTTTGATACATGAATTTTTCTTGTTGAAAATTCATCATTTAAAGTATCAATTTTCAACCAAAATAGTTAAACTTTCGACCAAAAATATGAATTTTCAACCAAATAGTTTAACTTCCTACCAAATCGTTGAATTTTTAAGACAAAAAAACGAATTTTCTATCAAACTTTTGAATTTCCAACCAGAAAATATGAATGTTGAACAAAATAGTTGAATCCTCAACTGAAATAGATTAATTTTTAATCAAGAAGATAATTTTCTACAAAAAAGACGAATTTTCAACCAAATAGTTGAATTTTCAACTAGAAAAAATCAATTTTCAATCAAAAATATCAATTTTTAACCAAAATAGTTGAATTTTCAACAAAAAAATATCAATTTTCAACAAAAAAGTCAATTTTCAACCATAAAGTTTAATTTCCTACCAATTCGTTGAATTTTCAAGACAAGAAGACGAATTTTTTATAAAACAGTTGAATTTTCAACCCAAAAATATGAGAATATAAAAGATTAATTTTCAATCCATACTGGCGAATTTTCTATCTAAAAGAAGAATGTTAAAAAAATGAATTTTCGACCCAAAAAGATAACTTTTGAACAAAATAATTGAATTTTCAACCAAATGGTCGATTTTTCAAATAAAAGAGATTAAGCCTCAACAAAAACAAGTGCCCAAGGACGAATTTTTTGTCAAAATAGACGGAAGTTCAACAAATAGTTGAATTTTCAACAAAATAATTACATTTTCAAACAAAATAGTTTAATTTCTTAGCAAATAGTTGAATTTCCAACCGACTGAAATGAATTTTTAATACAAAAGATCAATTTTCTACCAAGATGATTAATTTTTTATAAAAAAGACGAATTTTCTATAAAACAGTTGAATTTTCAACCCAAAAATATATTAATACAGAAGATTATTTTCAATCCATAATGAAGAATTTTCTATAAAAAAAAAAAAACAAATGTTAAAAAAAGTTGAATTTTTCACCAAAAAAGATCAATTTTGAACAAAATAATTTAATTTTCAACCAAATGGTTGAATTTTCAAATAAAGGAGACAAAAATACACCAATTTTCAAACAAATAGTTGAATTTTTAACTAAAAAAGATAAATTTTCCATCTAAAGTGGAAAAGTTAAATTTTCAGTAGAAGTAATTGATTTACAACAACAAAAAAGATTTTTCAACGAAATAGTCAAATTTTCAACCAATGAGATGAATTTTCAACAAAAATAATGAATCTGTAACCAAAAAAAGGAACTTTTTACAAAACAGTTGAAATTTGAACCAAAAAAGACCATTTTTCAACCAAAAAAGATAAATTTTTAACCAATACGAATAAACTTTCAACCAAAAAGAGTTGGATTTTCTTATTGGGTGCTAATAATTAGTTCGAATTTAAGTTTTAAGTTCAATTTTAAACGCTATTAATTAAAAATTTTCTCAGAATAAAGTTTTAATAAGAAATTATTCCATGTTTAATGTTCTCAATTAAAATAATACAATTTTGTTTAGCTTTGAATTTTAATTTTATATATTTCATTGCGATAAAAATTGAAACTCAGTACAGCAAACTTCTGCAAAAAACGGAAAAATGTCGATTCGTCGCATTTTTCTTCAAAAAGTCGCACGATCCGAGCCCTGTATTTCAAACAAAAGTCAAAACAAAAAACAAACAAAAAAGATTTTGGGAAAATAAGATTCGAAACTGGATCAAGGATTCTAGAATAATTGACAATAATAAATAAATAAAATAATTTAAAAGATATTGGAGTGACGTGAGATTTAATGTCATATCGATTTTGCGGCTCTCCCTCACTTTTTTTAAGCCATTGGAAGTAATTTAATTTTGAGAGACCCTCGTTTTCTCCCCCTAACGTTTGAGTTCCATTTCTGACATAAACCATTAACCATTAACATTTGTGACATAAAATTTTTCATTTTGTGATTTATTGGGGGGGGGGGGGGTCGGAAAATATGTGTCCCGGTTTGGTGAAACAGAATTCTGGTCACCCTAACTTAGTGCAGATTGAAGGGACCCTACAGATCTCCATCATCCCTAATACTTAATTAAGATATTTTTACTTAATGGCTTACCGCATCAGTCTTATAATAATAAAGGCAGTTGTCACGACGAAGAGCGAACCATCTTCGAACCCACTTATCTGGACTAGTGGAAGTGGCAGCTTTTCTCCAGAGGTACCCTGCACAAATAGGAGCTTCAACTGAGCTTTCTTTTGTTCCACTTCTGCCAATTTGTGGTGCTAAGACGTTACATGTTGTCGCCACTTCCAGTTCCAGGACATCTGATCCTGAATGAGCCATCCTGACGACCTCGGAATGCGTTGCGTCCATAACGTTCCTTCCGTTCACTGTCATGATTATGTCACCTATTTCTAGACCGGAACTTTCTGCTGGCGTGTCCGGCTCGATTACTGATACCACCACTGGCTTCGATCCATGAATCCTGAATCCGAACTCACCACCTGCTTCGCGTTTTATTATCACTCGTTTGTCGCTTTCTGCAATCAAAAAGGAAATTTTGATGAAACTCAAATTCCCTGTCATAACAAACCATTGTTGTCAACATTGCAGATGAAAAAAAATATGAAAAATAGGTAGTTGAGAAATCAAGAAAATGTTGGTGCGAATGGGTACGATAAAATATTTTCTAGGATAACAAAAAAGAAGACGAAAAAAGGCCATTTGCTAGAAAAAAATATATATACCCTGAGTTCTATCAGACCGTCGCGTCGCACAGCTAAAAGTATCTTTTTTGAACAAAATCGACCGTCAGTACAATTCTTAACGGATTTTTATGTTTTTTTTTAATGTCCGTAAGTCTGCCAGGTATAACCATTTCTTTTAGGCCTTTCAAATTTATTAAAACAGGTCATCAATCAATGTTATAACTAACTAAAAATAATATACAGTGAGTGAGAGTAAGAAAAAAATGTTTATAATGCTATAAACAAAATATTGAACGAAAGTCATTTTTTGTGATTTGTAATGATTAGCTATTTTATAGCCATTGATTCTACATGGAATAAGACGAATATTAATGTGCGCTTACAATTAGTTAAGAGAAGCTGCTGTTTACCAATTATTTAAACAATTTTTATCAAAAAACTTACATTTTAACCATTTCTTTTAAATAATAGAATTAATTTTTTTGTGGAATTAACTCAAACTGTCTTGCGAAATACTTCAGGCTGCTATATTTTCCATTTTGACAGAAACAGTTAATTAAATAAACAATTTTTATAGACTATGCACATTTTGAATATTTTTTCATGAATAGCCTTCAATTTTTTGCGAAATCAGTTCAAAATGTCTTACCAAAGACACCTTGCTGCCATTTTTTTCATCGTGATAAAAACTTTTAATTATATAAACTATTTTTATAAACAAATGCAAATTTTGTCGGTCCTTTATTGTCCAAAAAGGAGCTTTTTTCCAGTTCCAGGTCCTCAAAACTCTTCAATTTTTAAATTTAATTTTATGCGCAACAATATATAAACAAATATAATGACAAATTGAGCCACTTTGAGAATATTTTTTTCAAAAAGAAAATTGCCCAAATAAACTCGCTATTGATAACCTAGAATTAATGCATATATACTTAAGAAACATAAATCATTAATTGATTGTGTAAGTTGATTGTTACAAAACATTTTAAAAGACGAGTTTTTATGAAAAATAATTTTATCTTTTGATTGTATAAATAATTTTAGTTAAAACAATTTGTTGAAAAATGTTGATTACGCAGAAACAAATAGCACTATTAGGATTATATATTATATATTATTATATAATTAGATTATTATTATATTATATATTATAGAGTCCATGTGTAAGACCCTGTTTTCCTCAACCCTATTTGTCATGTAGTATAATTAAATGCGTACAAGCGGGTGCCGCATGATGTAATTGTTTATTTATAATGCATAACAAATATGGTTTAGAGAAAAATTGTCAGACGTATGGAATTTCTCACGAAAAATCATCTTTCAATTGAATTTTTTCATCCGAATATTAACTTTTCTAATAATTCAATTGGCCTGCCCATGAAACTTAATAGGTTGAAAAATTATTTATAACTTCATAAAATGTTTACAGAATTTTAAATTATGATCATTTTCGTTATAAATACCATCATAATGAGAAATGACATTGATTTTAAGGTAAAATATTATTTGTTTACAACAAAATGATATACTATATTTGTTTATTTGTACAAAAAATCAAATTGAAAAATCTCGAAGCTTGATGACTTCAAACATTTAATTTTGAGAATTTCTAAAAACAATTTCAAAATCCGTCACCAAATAGATCCTGCAGAGGAGTATGAACATTAAATTCCTGGTTTCGTCCACTGCGTGTCGTGTATATTGATAATTAACAATAAAGTGAAATTTAAAATGATTTTTAACACTTTGGCTTGGATTGTTGCTTTCCGTTAAAAAAAAGATGAAATGCCTACAATTCGATATGTAGGATATAGAAAACCCTTTAAAATTACCCCTTTTCGAACCCTTTGACACTAATAGTTTACAAGATATTAATTTGTTATATGAGATTAGCGTGTTTTCGGAGAAGCTTGCATTTCAATTAATTTGTTATAGTTATAAAAAATATTCTGGTCATATTTTTCTTTTTAAATCATTAAGGTGGAAGGTTCAAAGTATTCAAAAACATTTTTTCAGGCTCTCGAAATCCAAAAATGGCGGTGCGGGGGGACTATTACTTTTTAAACAATGAAATTTCTTGCAAAAATAGTCTGCGAAAAAATAACTTTGTGGATCACCTAGGAATTAGTTTTCCTTAAAGGAAAACTGCTGACTGGACCTGAAAAAGATTTTTTTTTTAATTCTGGCTTAAATTTTGATTTTTGTTACAAAAATGTTGCGGCTCTAATAGAGCTCAAGTCTAGCACAAGTCAGCACAACTTTGTTTTTTCAAAAAAAAAAAAAAAAAAATGGCGGTGCCGACTTCTTAGACATGTCGAGTGCTCTACCCACTAACCGGGCTAATTTCTGATTTTTGTCCATTTTCAAGATTTAACTTCAACTCCTGGCAAAATCTAGAAAAATATGTGTAGAAATGTAAAAGTTACGAGAAATAAACCTTGAAAAATCCTCTTTACAATGAGGCCAGGCTACTGTAAAAAACCTCACTAGTATTCAAGTTATCACAAAAGATGTAGAGGCATGCGCAATATGAAAATCGCTTCAGCACCGCTCGACTGGACAATTTTTTGTCTTGCGCACGCCTCTACACTTTTTATGATAATTTGAGAACCAGCAAACATTTCTACAGCTTCTTGGGCTCTTCCTAGATTTTTTCCAGGAGTTGAAGTTGAATCTTGAAAATTGGCAAAATCAAAAACAAGCCCATTCTTTTTCACTCACTAACTGGGTCCTTATTAGACGCGGAATTTAATAAAATTTCGAACGCTTTTCAATAAATTATTATATCTAATTTTGTTCCGGAGATATCCCGCGAGAAGTGAGTGCATGTTTTTAATTGGTCGTGTTTTAGATGTCCTCATACATACTCCTGGACGGTACTGTACGAGTAGAGAAGTTTATTCTTTTATAGGCTTCATTTTCACGTCTAACGAAACCAGTGTATAAAGGTAAAGTAAATGGCAGTATGCCCAGAGGCAGACCGCGGAAAGAATGGTTAGAATGTGTGAATGACACCTCGATCCGAAAAGACATAAGAAGCCATAGAAACAGAAGAGCTTGCATGAAAAAATGAATAGACGTGAAGGAAGCTAGAGAAGTATGCCAGGACAGAAAAGTGTGGCGACAAATAGTTTATAAAGAGAATGTGAGTAGAGTGAATGACGCCTGAAACAAAGTACCTTGGATACTAATGGGTCCGAGTGGCGAACCTCACATAACAACCTTGTGAGGCTCTTCACTCGGGGTGATCGCTAGAGAGATTGATCAGGAAGCTGGGTCCGAGCAATGTTGCGGAACGAACGTGTTATTGAAATAAATAACGCGAAAATTCTAGATCAATCTGAACAAAACAAAAATCTATACCTCCTTCCCAACACTACTATTTTCCAACCGAGCGAGTCACGCCTACCCCGAAAGGGAAATGGCTTAATGGTATAATGATAATAATAATTTTCAAGTTCTTTGATCGACATTGCTCTCTTTCACCACATAAAGCCCTTGAGAGTCGCGTAAATGAGATGAAGCAGTATCGAGATACTTGTGTGAAGAATTTATCGATAGTAAGCTGAATATAAAAAAAACAAAGGAGGGATTTGTGTCACTAGACATCAAACGCATCGTTGGCATATTATGTGCTTTAGTCATCGCGGCGACACGCGTCGTTCTTCTGAAGCCGCTTTATTTTAGTGATGTAATATCTGGGAGCTCGTTTAACATGATGTCAAAGAGATTCCGGCCAGGCTCATGAATTTTCATGTTTGTCGGTCGATTTACAGTTTTACATCATAATCAATCTTACTTTATATTCTTCTTTTATTATTGATGGCTTTTACTTTTTTCCTGTCACCCGCCATACATCAATGTACAAAAAACGTCCATGACCAGACACTCTGCCCCTATTTCACGGTTTTTCTTCTTGCTTCCGTGCATTAGGGTTAAAATTTGAAAACATTGAAAATTAGTAGAAGGAATATTAACAAATGTAATTAAATTACTGTGATCTATTTTGAGTTATATGAGGATAAGCAAATAGTAATTAAGGAAGAAATTTGCACTATGTACTATCAAGATAAAAAGACAAAATAAAATGCTACAATCTGCTGTAAATGTAAAATTTATAGGTTCTGAGTCTCTCAATTTTCAAGTGTTTAAATTGCAAGGCCACAAATGTAAAAAGTAACAGCTTTTGTGTTATTCCAGAATTTCGGAATTATGCAGGCTTGCATTGTGAAATTATTTATCAAATAGTGAAATAGTTAAGTTTCGAATGTTTTAGCTTAGGTAGAAAAATTATGTATAAACTATTATACAATTTTTCCGCTGAAAGTATCAAAATGTTGATTTTTATTTCTCTTTTTAACATTTTTTTACTTTAAGTGTCTCAAATTCATCTCTAGAAAGGGGATTTTGGGGGCCAAATGAACATTAAACATAGTTTATATTACGCTTCTGAACTATTAGATTTTTCATTTTTTAAATCCATTTTCCTCATCTTAACTTACCTTTAAAAAAAACAGAGTGATTCATCACTCTTATTGTCTTTTTTTGATGACAGATAAGTATGAGCACGCTAAGAAATCGCAGTTAGGGGAGAGGGGCTCAGAATTAATTATTGATGGACCCCTTTTAGAGTTGAAACTATTTATTTTCGACCACTGAGTCATTTCATTTTGGGAGATATTTATAATTTTTCAAGCTTCACTATGAATCTCTCTTCTGATTGTCATAGATATGAAATTCTGCAGGTTTGAAATTGTTCAATTTTAAGGTTTTTTAACCTAATCCTTCCATTTCAATTTGTGTAATATTTGAAATTCTTCAACTTTAAATGATTCAATTTGATTATTTTTCTGTTTGAAATGCTGAGCACTAGAAATATGTAAATTTGTGGGCCAAAAACAGAAGTTTATCGATTATGTTGCTTACCAAGTTAACATAATATTTAATTTTTCTCTTTTGCAAAAAGTCTAATTTTGAAGGCGTTCAATTTGGATTTATCCAATTTGAAAAGAGTTTCATTAAAAATTGTTTAATTATAAACGTTTTTAATTTAAGATGCTTTTAACTGAAAATTTTATATTAAAAAATTTTCAACAATTTTAGTTTGAAACCATACAATTTTGGATGTAAAATTTGACATTGTTTAACTATTAAGGATTTAATTTTCAAATTTTACAATTTAATGACTTAAAATTGAAGTTTTTCTATAATTTGGAAAAAATTATAGACTTTGAAATTACTCTAATTATATATTTCGGAACTCGAACAATTTCAAATTCTTTATAAATAATTAAAAACTGCTCAATTTCAAAAGCTGTTAATTTCGATTCGAAATCGGTTGTGCTCAGGAAACAACAGAAATCTATCATCTTCATTCTGTGATATGAAAAAATCGCCAAAAGAGAATATTTACTGTGATAAAATTTTTTTTTTTTGAATAACCCAAATCTATTACGGGATACTCTAACTTAATTTTTACACAATGAAAGTAATATTATACCTGCAATTATATTTGATTTTCTTTAATTTCACACTACCTGTTGAAATTACCTCCCGCGCCTGTTTTTTGAGCTAATATTTTGAAAATTCTTTCATCATATTACTGCGAGAAAAAATAAAATTCTTCATCTAATAAGAGAAAGGTAAAGGCAAAATGTAAATTTTATGAAAAGTTATGGCGAAAAAACATAAATTTTGACATTTTTGTTTACTCGAAGTGCACTCAATGCAATTCCGAACAATTCCTCCTACGGCCCAATTCACAACACTTTAAAATCAAACGAATGTCATTTTTTGCCATATTTGAAATAATTTTGATTCATTTCAATACACACTTGTTACCGGGGATGCCGCGGCGGTTCTGTGATGCGGGGAGTGTGGGAGGCACTGCTCAGTCAAGCGTGACAAACAGCAAGAGGGCCGCACTCTCCGCGCGTTAGTTGCATCAGGTTGCGTTATGCATTCAAATCCAACAGAATTGATTCACTCAGCCCTGCCTGTTTAAGTTTGGACGGTCTGGATTTACGATCAAGGTCACTGCAAGCCATGTCCGAAACCATTCCTAATTCCAAATTCCAGCGTATCTTTTTATAAAATTGACATTTTGCCTTCAATTTGGGCTTATTAGAGGAAAATTTTATTGCCTTTCATGCAATTATAAGGAAAAAAATTTCATGCTTGGAAAAAAGTTAACAACGTACGTGAAAAATTCATAAAATGAAGAATTGCGAAATTGATGTTTTATAAAAATCTTTTCTTTGCGGGAGTAATCTAAATTTAGTTTGTCTGAAGTTTGACATCAATGGTATCTCAATTATTAGAACTTTTTTTTTATAAATTCAAGAAAACGGTACATCCATGTCATAAGGTGTAAAGCTGTTTCTAATAAAAATACAATTATTTATTTTAGTTATGTTTTTTCAATGCGTGAAGTAATCTGCTGGTATCGAAATTATTATAAATTATGTACATCTTATTTTTCACAGTATCTAATATTTTTGAGAATTTTTTAAAAGTTATGATTCTCTTTTCGGTTTAAGAATTTTAATTTGTATAATATTTCTAGATATGACTGTTTGACTTTCTAATAGAAATTAATTCCAAACACGTGCTTGGTGACTATGCCAATCATTTTCGGCTGACTCGCGATTTTGTACTTTGTAAGCCCGTCACGTGTTCTCCAGGTTTAAGCTTTTCATTCAATGTTGGATAGAGAATTGATTGATTGAATACTAGGTGAGCCAGCGCAAAAGTCAGCCAAAGTTACGCCCTCGTTACACTTGGAGGTATTAAGAGCTTGCTCATCCCAAAATCAGTTCTAAATTTGTGCTAGTGCTGTGACAGCATGGATTTCTACGTAGACTATTTACAATGTTGCGGCGGTCTATCGCCCAAATCCTACATTAAATGGAGACGGAAATGAAAATAGAGATAAGCTAAAATTTAAACGAACACAAAATTCTCCTCATCTTTTCATTAAAATTTATATATAATTCAGTACTTAATTTTTATTATTGACGCTTTTATTCAATCACTGATGTGAAACCCTATTGTTTTAATTTATAAAAAAGTTTCATTTCATGTTAAAAAAATTGGTAAAGATCTGCGCAACGACAGCGGCTACCACCGATTAAGATTAGTATTAGTATTAGTTTGAGAGTGAAGGCAGCGTCAAAGCCTATAAAATAAACCCCATGTGAAGGACGACGGCCCCCATCCGCGTATAACCAAGTCAAGCGCTGCTTAACTTTCGTAATCGAGTGAGAAGCTACAAACAATTACATGCGTCTCAGCGGACAATAAAAATGCAATATCTAATAATATAATCCGCTGCCTTTTCTAAAAAAAAATTATATGGAAAAAAGGATATTGCACAATTATTTAGATTCGAGGATGCTTAGTCGGGTGGCTCAAACGAATTCTTTTAATCCGAGGGAACTCTTTCCAAAAAGCTTCTATTCGTTAAAAAATCTACTGTATAATTGTCTCTAATTTTTTGGATAACGCCAAATACGTGCCCACTTGGGTTCAACCACCCCCCAAAAACATTGATATATTATATTTTTTCATATGATACATTTATTTTATTTTTTTAAATCGTAGACAGTCCATAGAGGAGGAAATGAAACGAAAAACTACAGAAAGGTAAAACTGCCAATATTTTTATGAATTAAAAAAAAACCATTTTTAAGAACTAAATATTAATTCTTAAGCTCCTTCTACTTGTCAGTGTAGATATTTTATGATTTTCAAGTAGAATGATTCCTAAACAAATGTTGGATACAGAACAGTTGTCCTGATACATCCTAGTGGATTAAAAACTAACCGTTTTGAAGTTGAAGTATACATTTTTCTATTTTGATTAATAAATTAGCACCCACTCAAAAAATCAAAGTTGCCGGATCTAAGTCAAACTCTTCTAATAGCAATACAAAAATTTCTTCCAGTACAGTCTTGATATGTTTTTCCATGCTCTTTCCATTGATCATAAGCTATTTTCGAAGAAAAGAATATTAGGCATTCCAAAATGAATGTAAAAAACAATTTTGGCTTTTTTTAAAAAAAAGCATATTTTTAATTTTTTAAACTAGAACGAAAGCTTAGGTTTTTGCTTTTAAGAGCTTTGATTTTAAAGCAGGTTTTTTAATGGGCTTTTTCACGCCCTTTTCTGGGGTCCTTACCATTTTTGGAAGAAATAAATATTTGACCCTTAAAAATGAAAGTTAAAAATAAATTTGACATTTCTCATAGAAGGACGCTTTTTTGAATTGTTTTATACTAAAAAGAAAGCTTAGGGGTTTTCCTTTAATTAACTCGAGATTAAAAATAAAATCTAATTTTTTATTTACATAAATAAGTTTTAAGTGCTCCGGTATACCCAATGATTTTTACCGGCCAAAAATTAATTTTTACTATTTAATCTTAATGTTATAAAAGGAAAAACCCAAGATTTTTTCTAGCTCAATCAAATAAAAAAAAATCTGCCCGCTTCGCGGGCACATTCTCATGGCGCGCTTCGCTCGCAAGTTTGAGCGCGCCTAGGGCGCGCGACTGTTGGATCTCGCGCTTGGCGCTCGATCATATATTTATCTCGCGCTTCGCGCTCGATTATGTATTCACCTCGCGCTACGCGCTCGGGCGTATTTGCATCGCGCTTTACGCTAGGCTCCTCTAGATTTTTGAACTTCGTGTTCGACTTCGATGAAAAGAAAAAGTTTGTTTGCAAATATTATAAAATTATCAAAATCTCTACATATTAAGTGATTGTTAAATTTGCTTTTATTTTAGACTGAAAAGGAACTTTATTTACTCAAGGTTCTATCGACCTTAAGGAACACATTCTCATCCAGACACTCGCGCTTCGCGCTCGATATTTGATTTGAAAATCATTTGAACCGTATGATAGAAACAAAAAAGTTTGAGCGCACTTACGGCGTGCGATTTGGTAAATACACTGAGCGCGCACTTTGTGCTTCGTGTTATATGTTCTTCATATACAAATTACTAAATTTGTACTTGATTTCAAATGAAAAGTAATGATATAATTCAGGCGACAAATTTTATTAGTTAACATTTTATTTTAGCTTGTGCCGTTTATCAAAAAAGTTAATTTTTTCATTTTGAATATATTCTTACCACAAAAATTGATTACGGGTGTGTAAGTCTTTTTTGAATGCACAATTTTTGTTCATTTATATGTTTTCGTACCTTGCATTGTTTTTTCAAAAATTTGATTTTTTTTACTGTCAATGTTATTTTCACGAATAAAACAAAAACCACGCATCCTATCGAAGCATGAGTCACAATAAATTTGTACCTCTTCCTTGGATGAACAAATTTTGTTTTGGTCATTTTTTCGTAGCTGGTAATATTCGTCTGAAAATTTGATTTTTCTATTTTCAATGCTGTTTTTTACGAATAAAACAAAAACTACGCGTCATATCAAGAAGTGAAGAATAAGAAATTTGTAGATCTTTTTTAGGTGCACAATTTTGGTGAGATGACCTTTTCTGGTATCTTGCATAGTTTTACAGCAAAATGGCTTTTTTGATTTTTCATTAATTTTTTGTGCGATCAAAATTTGAATTTTTTATTTTTCGAAAAATTCAAAAAGTTGTCATGAAAATATTATAGGGTGTTCAGGAATCAACGTTTTTCTCCTCTTGACTTTTTTTCATATCGTGCGTTTTTCGGCTTAAAATGATCATTTTCGTTTGTTTTTTGGAATTTTGAAAATGCTATAACTCCAGTAATTTTTTTTTATCACGAAAAGTCATAAGAATATTTTGTTCGTCATTTTGCGTACTACTGATAACCGTAAATAGAATTTTTAAATCTTCCAAAAAAGTGGTCTCAAAAATTTTCAAAATGTGCTCACTTTTTGGATTTTCATCCAAAATGGCTGGTTAACGAACTCGTTCTCTATTTTTCGGCCATGAAAAAGTGTGCCAAAGCTCAATCAAATCTGATCATTTTTTCGAAAGTTATCGTGGCTACAGACAGACAGACAGACAGACAGACAGACAGACTACAGACAGACAGACACCTTCGTAAAAATCGTTTTTTCTGACTCAGGAGGTCTCAAAACGTGGAGATTTGATGAAAACCGACTATGTCAAATTTTACATAAAACCAATACCTTCTCATTAGAATGAGAATGTAAAAATCCTCCTTCTATGAAAAAAGTCAAATATAGTTTTGACTTTCATTTTTGAAGCTCAAATATTAATTTTCTTCAAAAAATTGTTACGACCAATGAAAATGACGTAAAAAACCTATCGAAATTATAGTAAATAATATTTTTTAAATTTCTATTAAGAGTTAAAAATCGCCAAAACAGATGGTATATTTCCAAAAACCATTCGCCTTTCATTTTCAGGAATAAAAAATAAAAATCCCACTCTTTAACCTCAAAGCTCTTCAAGGGAAAAATCTAAGCCTTCTTTTGGAATAAAAATATGAAAAATATGCCTTTTTTCCAAAACAGACCAATTTGTTTTTGTCTTTCATTTTTAAAGGACAAAATATTTATTTCTTTTTTTAAATTCTTATGAAGAATGGAAAGAACCTCAAAAACCTGTCGAAGCTGTACTGGACACAATTTTTGTATCGCGATTAGAAGAGTTAAAAATCGTCGGAATATACGATACAACAAAAATCCCTAAATTTTCCACCCCCTCCCCCTCGGTAAATATTTATCCAAATGACTATGTTTTTATCTCATAAACTACTATCCCATAGCACGACACTTTGCGCATGTTTGACTAAGATCAATTTACGTATTATATGAAAAATACGATTTTTTGTAGTGGTAAGGTGGTTTAACCCCTTCAGGAACGTAAATACTTGGCATTATTAGAAAAAATTGTGAAAAATTTAGTTGTTTTGTCACCAAATAGAAGATTTCTAGACAGTGTTTCATCAAATAAAAAATCATCATTTGCATTTTAGCCTTTACAAGAATCACCGAATATTTTCTTAAAATTCCAATATTTAAAAAATTAAAGTTTCAGTTTCAAAAACTATTCAAGTGTATTTATTGATCACAAGGGAAATTCCTTCATCAGAGCAAAAAAAGATTAAAAAAAAAATAATATGTTTAAAACAGGTAGATTTCTTTTCACAGTTACATTTTTTAAAATGGAAAAAAAGTTTTTTAGAAAAAATTAAGGTTTTTCGATATTTTACAATGAAAATATGCAATACAAATTTTTATAAAATATTTTAAATTAAAGTTTGAGAATGTTAAAAATTGATCATACTTCTACTTTTATTATATTACTATGATGTAAAATAAAAATGTATGTATAAGCTAAAGTAATTGATTTTTAAAGCATCATCGCAAGACAAGTCGATAATTTTGAATACCCTCTCGAAAACACATGTCCCATCAATTTTCTGATTTCCGCAAAAGCAATTAGAGTTCAGGAACATTTCCGCGAATTAAGCAGTTAATTACTACTGATTCAGGACTCGTGAAATGTTTGATGAGATACGTTAATGATTTTATCGCTCAGGCCAGGTCATTCGTTCATTTGTAAGTTACAAACTACAGTATCGAACCGCTTGGATCGACTGGCAGATTCATAGTCAGCAATTTGATCAGGGCTCCAGATTTGGGGGGCCCCCACAAAATGGGTAATGCGACTATAAATTCGCACGATTGATTGATTGAATTTCATTAAGCGATAACTCTTCGTAATTTAATGGAACTTTCGGAAACGGAAACTATCCGCTCGACATTGATTAATTTTTACCAGACGTGCATACATCACCGTCAACTAAATCATTCATTTTCGCTAACTGCCATTTGAAATTTACGAACCATAAATTGCAATTGTTCATAATTGGTTATTAATCCTCCCGAATGTATTTTATTTATCAAAGTGTCTCGTCGTCCCGAAATTCGGGATGACTAATCCAGTATTTTTCATAAGCTTGGCTAGTCGTCCCGAATTTTCGGGACGATTAGTCCGGCTCCTATTCCAACTCTCCCAATTTTTCGGGACGAATAGACGCAGCCTTTATTTATACTAAAATTATATTCTTGCTTCCTTAACATGAAAAATTTTATCTTAGAAAAAATTGCGAGTGAGATTGTAAATTAAGTAGAAAGAGTATTCTAAAAATATCAGTAAATTTATAAATAATTCTAATGTTTCTAACCTTCGAACAAAATCATTCAGAGAAGATTAAACATAGAATCGAAGGTGGAACGCCAAGTTAAGTAATTGTAGTCTTGAACGGCCTTGCATTTGAATACGTCTAGAAATCTTTCACATGTCAGATGTCAAGGTCATTCTAAATAGCATCCAGTTTTATCCACCAGGTTCTCTAAATTCTTTAATTTATTTTATTTTAAAAAAATTGAATGTATGCCATTTCTATTTCTATATCTGAGTAAACAAAGTTCATGTTTACTGGTGAGTATATAAAAATAAAATCAATTTGATTTTTCCGGTGACTTAAAAGTGTCCAGCCCATATTTTCCATTAAATTAATTTTTGGTGATTCTAAAAAAATTGACTGAGGTACTTTTGACATAGAAAATATTCAAAACCATTCCATGTATTCCCAAAAATTATTGACACTAAATACTTGTTAAGAATGTTGTGACGGATATATTAGGCTCCAGTCTACACCGCAATATGATTTCAAAATGAAGCTAATCAATCCTTAAGTTTTGTCAAAGCTGCTCAACAATTTTTAATTTTACAACACAAAAATGAATGTACAATTTATCCTTAGAGGAAAAATTCCGAACCAAGAGATTCTCGGAGAAAACTAGAATCAAATAATCTAAAAAAACAGATAAAAAAAATATCTACCGGCTGTTGATACACCAAGCTTCCTGAGTGCCTGACTCTCCCTGCACCAGACTCTAAGCATGCATTTGAGAAGCTCTTCCAGGGCCTTCTTGAGGGAGGCATTTTGCTCGAGTTCGGGTGGACACCCACCCACAGAATCGCACACCATTCCGACTTTGAAATCCACTGATTCACGAATAAAGAATGAACTTCACTTCACGAACCTTCACTCATTAGGTTTCGAAAACTCGCGAAAACCGCAGGGTGAATTGTGAAAATTTAAAGGGCAAAATGAAGAAGAAAAAAGGGAACTTTTTTGGTAGAGTTGAGCTAGAAGTTTCCCAAAGACGAAGCTTTCAGTCGACAGCCTCTTGGAATGCGACTCGGCGCCCTGACCCACTGACTGCTAGCCAAAAGCTTCTTCTCGACCCAACGACCCCCTTTCCCCAGACCCCCTTCAACCACGAGAAATCCCCACAACGGTGGCTCCTCTCATCGCAAAGCTTTCTGTGCTTTGCAGCCGGCTGCGTCGCGACGCCGGTTCGTATATTTAGCAACGCAGTATTACGCGAAGATTATTTAAAGAAAGAGGAAGAACACATTTCGCTCTCTTTTCATGCAATTCTTTAGAGGTAATCTTCACCTAGGGTCAAATGATTAACGAGGTGGTTCAAAGACCTTGAAAGAGTGGTAAAAGGAAGGTAAAAAAGGCTTTAATTGTTTAAAAGCTAGACTTATATCGAATTGATTGACCTGAGAAGGTTTCACAATGGCAGATAAGTTAGTTCAGATTATGGGAGGATGTGACCAAAAGACCAACTGCATTGAACAATTCCGTCAAAAGTAAGATCAATGGAACGATATCGACCAAAATTATGAAGTCACCTTGATTTTCTATAACTTGATCTTAGCAGTTTGGACATCAGTAGCGAAATTAGTTTGGACGATGAGAGAATGTGTTGATAATTCAAGTTGGACTGGATAATTTCTTCAGAAGTTGTACCAATAAACCGATTTTGATGTAACGGTAAAAGTAGCTATAATTCCCTGTCGGTCAATATTAGAAGTTTTCCCGAATGTGACAAATTTGCTCTGAATCACTAACAGGTGTCCTAGAAAGGCCAATTAGTTTTGACAAATCCTTCCAAAGTTATACTAACAGAACGATATCAACAAATATTTAAAAAAAACAGTCCCCGACTGTCTATTGGTTAATCTTAGAAGTTCGATAACCAGTAAGAAAATTACCTTAAATTACGAGACGATTTATTCAAAACGATAAATAGTTTGAACAAGTTAGACCAAAGAGCGATTTTCGTCCAAATTTTAAAATGAGTCAAACATCCCTTTAAGTGATCATTAGAGTGGTCCCGAAATTGACTTTCGAATAAAGAGCATTTTATGAGGTTCCCGAAAAAAAAATTCCTTCGAAGTTTGACCCAAATCGGTTAATAAGAAGACGTGCCACAAAGGCCCGGAAAATCCTATAAGATTAATGTCAGAAAATTCCGATTTTTTGAAAAATGAGATTCACGTTTCTGGATTTTAATTTAGCTTGTCAGAAATTATCAGAATTTGTTGAAGAGTCTCCAGCTGATAATTTCCGCTGAATAACTTTGAATTTTGATGCCCTCTACTCTCCTCCTTTATGGAGTTCCAAAAATGCCCCAAAAATCTGAAATTACCATTTTTCAATTTAGCTCTGTTTTTATCTTTTTCCCCATCAATTATTTTTATCCAACCACTGAAATGTTTCTAAGAATTTTGCAACAAATTTACAATTTATTGTTTAAACAATTTCCATTTGGTTGAATAATTTTTTTTCCTATTAACTCATTCATAGGTACTTTATTTTACGTTGAATCTGACAATTAGTAATTGTCCGGAAGACAATTATTTCACGTTGTCGCTTGTTATTAAATATCCACGTCATTCATACATTGCTACCCCATTTTGTAACAAATTCGTATTTGTAATAATAATTTTTATAGCTTAAACGATTGTGTTCTGAAATAAAGATTTAAAATTCATATTCTTCTGTAATTAATGCGGTATTTTGTCATTTTCGAGAGTAAAATTTTTGGTTGAAATTATTATTTGATCTTTCAAACAATTTACCAAAGTGTAATTGTACGTTTTGATGGAAATATAAAAAAATCTGTGATTCTCATCTGTGTGAGAAAATAAAATTTTTTCCAGCAGGCCAATTTCTTCGAAAGTTGTACCAACAAAACGATTTTGATATAATTGTAAATTGTGCCTCTATTTTGTCACTGGTTAATCTTAGAAGAATACCTAATATAAGGGGTCTTACATTGTTTCATAAGAGTATGTAACCAAATCGATAACAGAATCGATACAATCATTCAAAAGTACGACTAAATTAGGATAAGAATGTAAGTAGAAGTTTTCTCTCATAGTACAAATTTGGCAATAATTGTCTTTCATTTATGTATCATTTATTTAATGACAGGTCATTAACTGAGTATTCATTTGTCAAAGCAGCAAAAGATACGCTTTTTGGACATTTTAGAGAAAAAAGACTTACATTTTTTAAATCTTCTTAGCTTAGTCTGCTTTTTATTTATCAAATTGTTTATCTCAATGTTATGGTGAAACTGTATAAAATTATGTAAATATTGAAAATTTCAACACTTGTTTTCAATGTAAAACTTGCTTTTTTTCGATTGTACGAATTTTCGAAAAATGGAAAAACGAGTTTTTGGTTGAGTGAAAGTGTTGACATTTTTTATATTGACTTGATTTTATAAAATTTTACCAGAAAATTGAATGAATGAGCATTTTAATAAATAAAAAGAAACAACTTAATTAAAAAAATTGAAGGTCATTTTTTTCGAAAATTGCAAGAAAGCACATGCTGCTGCTTTGTCGAATTAATAATCAGGAATGGACCTTTCATTACAAAAATTAGGAATAAAAAAACACAATTTCCAAACTTCCCTTCGTGTAGAAGTAACTTTAAGGTCTTATTGGTTGACCTCAGAAGGTTACCCAATTGTATAGAGAATTCAGTTTGCAGAATAAAGGAACGTGTCTGAAAATCCAATTGATTGGTTAATTCCTTTGAAAGTTGGACCACTTTACGTCCCAGTCATTTCCCACTTTTCCTTTAAATAATAGTTTTCTTCTCAAATTATCTCAGTAAAGTACAATAAAGTATACACATCATAAAGTGAATATATAAAATATATCAAAATTTCAGAGGACTGTGTTTCGGAATTATAAATAAAAAATTATGCAAAATGTTTTGTCGAGAACCTGTCCCATACTACAAATTAAAATTTTTAAATAGCTAAATAATACTAAACCCATTTTTTAAATATTTCAGATTCAGATATGTCACTTATATTGCGTTAAAAAAAATAAAAATCAAGAGCAGAGTTCAATATTTTAGAGTTGAGGATTTTAAAATTCACTTTAATGTCTGTCACACAAGATTTTTGTCTGCCATGCTGCATTGTTATTTTTAAATAACACTCAAAAATAATAATTTAAACTATTCATAATGCGAGTTAAAATTATAAATTTTATACTTACAAAGATTTTAGTATAGTTAAAAATCGATTTATCAACGTTGTATGTATGTATACCATTAAGCTATTTCCCTTTCAGGGTAGGCGTGACACTACCCGATTCGGGTAGTGTTTCTAGGTTGATAGCTTGTAGTGAAATAACTACAAGTGTGGGCTCACCACACCCACGATGTTTATCAACGTTAATTCTAAATAATAGTAAATAATCACTATTTTTGCGTAATATTTTGAAAGGGTATTTTGAAATGCTGTTGTCAAAATAAAATAAATCGTGAAAGTGTTCATTTTTTCCATATTTTAAAATATTGTTTTCTGTTCAGCATCTCTTTTTAAAAGATATTTGACATTTTATTATATTTTATTACATTCGCATGTCCTGTCAGGCGACCTTAAGCAACATGTAAAGTTCATATCCATCTCAAATACGCACCTCGTTATCTTAGTTGTATATTTTCATACTCTCTGGAATTACCCTTAATAAAAAAAATGTTAGGCCATTTGGAAATTTGCTTGTTTTTGAAAATTTCATTGTCTAAAATGGTCAAATTTTTACAATCGCCCATGAATGATTGCAAGATCCTAATGACAATAATATAAAATTACAATATATTTCTTCAAAAGTTAGTACATTCATTCTTTCTGCTTCAACTAGAAACATTTCTCTAGAAAGCTGTTGTTTGAATTCAGAACATTCTTTATTTACAAAGAATATTCGATTATTTATTGAGTGTTTTATGATAATGACCAAAATATATTTTCAAAATCCTTTAGGTAAATTCTTGCAAAAATAAACTTGATAAATTCCTTCTGTTGGAAATTTTAATTTAGTACCATTAGGTAAGTAAATCAGGTCATTTTGCAGTTTCATTTTTTCAATCGACCGTTGTCGGTCGAAAATAGCTCAAGAATCGCTGGAATCTCGTGAACAGTCATTTTAAATATAGTACATAAGTCTGGAGTTGGTATTTAGGCTAAGCATAACGGCAGTCTCGCAAAAGATTTATCTGAAGTGAATACCTGAAGGCCTTCAACGTAACGTAAAATCGATTCTAATTCTAACACCAAGAACCTCATACTTTTCGAGAGTATACTAATACTCAATGGAACATGCTTATCTGTCAATGTCATCTTTCATACCTTCGTGTTTGTCGAATAATGCGAGAGCTTACTATCTGTCCAAAAAATTTAGATACCTCAAGTTATGTACAGATTATAGTGAAAATCTCAGCAGAAATTATTTTCTGACAATTATTTTCTGACAAATGAAATTTTAAATAGTACCATTATCTTACGATCATTTTAGAACACTAAACTTTGAATACTCCATAAAAATACGTTACAAAAAATCTGCAAAAAATATATAAATTTATTTCATCCTTTCTGTGCACAACAGTAACATTTAGATTCAGAATTAATAATTTTTTAATTAAGTTAATAACAAAAGTGTAGTGAGGTGTCATCTCCGAAACTAAAAAACGTACGGAGATAATTCTTGAAGCAAATTGAACATTTTTGGTTACTAAAAATGGTGTATGTAGTTTAAATGATAAAAAATGTTGCGCTTGAAAGTTTAAAAAATGTATTCTTCTTGAGAAAATACGAAGGGCTTTCGAATTATGGCAGGAACCGCAATCGTAGCAGGAGACCTTGCCTGCAAATACAACTACGACTTTCCCTTACTCTTCTGTCGATTGCGGTTTCTTCGAAAATCGGAAAGCCCTTTGAAATTTCCGAAGAAAAAGCTAATTTTTTGAACATTCAAGTGCAACTATTTGCTCATTGACACTACATAAAAACTTAATAACAAATGATTATTTCTGACACTAAATTTTAACATTGTGCACAGAATAGATAAAAGTCATATATTTTCTACAAATTTTTCGCAATGTATTTTTAGGGAGCAACAGCTATTCAAAGTTGAGTATTCTGAAATGATCGTAAGATAAGGGTACTATTTAACATTTCACTTGTAAGGAAATAATTGCTATCCTACTGAAAATAGGAAAACTCTATATCAGTATAGGAAAAACCTTCATCTGCAATATGTACTTTGTCCCATATTTTTAGAACTTTTTCTCTGCTGAGATTTTCACTATAATATGTACAAAAATTGCGTTATTTGAATTTTTAGAACAGATAGTAGCAGCATTCCATCGTATGCCCCACACGATATTTAAAGAAAAATACATTTTTTTGGCGACTCATGTTTACGACTAGCAAAAAAGAATTTAACCTTCGATCATTAGATGAGCCATCAATCATCCTCGGCTACAACTTTGGAATGCTAGGTAAAAACTAATATTATAAAAATAAGTTTTAAAATATATAGTAATCGTTTAAAATATGAATTTAAAAATAGAAATTAAAAAAGGTAAAGTTATTTAAAGTTCTGTTTATTTTCAATAAATAAATATTTCTTAAGATAAGTGAACGAATAATTCGGTAATTTATTATAGATTATAGTAATTAATTTTTAATTATTAGTTATTTGGTAATTTTTTTAAATTATCATTTTGTATGCACCCATGAACTGTTTTATGAACTTTTAATTGAGATTCCGGATTCGATAACAGTCTATAAATTTGACCCCTGGATACTTTTCAAAAAAGTTTCGAATTTTAATGTAAAAAGTATATATTCTTATAGAAAATTTAATTCCACATATTTTTTCTTGGAAGAAAAAAGTTTTACCTTATTCCGTTTTGAAAGTAATCCCGAAAAACTCATTTTTTAGAACACCAAATTTGTTTGTCCTTTTTGTCTTCAACTCGCCGTAATTTAGCCCATTCATAGAATTTTTCAAATGATATATACAAAAAATATCCTCTATGATGTTTTTTGACAGTTCGAGGAAATAAAATACGAAACTGTTGGTTTAAACAAAAGTTACAAATTTTTACTTAAGATATTGCATAAATCATGCATTCAGTTTTCAGCAACAAAAGCTTCTAGCGGGAAAGTTCTACTGTTCCACAGAGTGCCAAAAGCACTTTTATTGGACAAAAATCTATCGACAGTTTGATTTGCAACGGAATTTGATTTTTTTTTAAATATAAAAATTAGTATAATAAGCATAAAGGAATAATGCATAATGTGTTAAAGTAAAAAAAATGTTTTATGACTTTATAAACATATTAATGAACAAGAGTAATTTTTTTCTAATGATTAGTTATTGAAACTCACTGTTTTTGCATAAAATATGAGAGAAATAAATGTACGATTGCAATAAGTTAAAATAAGCTGTTGTTTCTCAATAAGTTAAATAATTTTTGTAAACAAATACATAGTTTGACATAGGCTCAATTTTGTTCGTAGAATAAATTCGAAATGGGTGCTAAATGACTTCTTGTTGTCATATTTAATAATTTGACAAAAGTTTTTCTCTATTTAAACAATTGTAATAAACAAATGCCCATGTTTGCCATTCTTCCATCAATAGACTCAATTGTCTTAGTGTTTTAACAAATGAAATAAAAATGTCATACCAATGATTTATTGATGTCATATTTTTCAAATTGACAGAAAATGTTAATTATTTTAACAATTTTTATAAGCAAATACTTATTTTTACCTTTTTTCCACAAATCGGCTCAATCTTTAGTCAGATTAAACTACAAATGTCATACAATTGACACGCTGGTGTCATGTTTTTCAAAATGACAAAAACTGTTAGTTATTTTTTCAAACTTATAATTTACTGCTTATTTTTATGATATTTCCTCAAAAAGGCTTTTTTCTATAAAGGGAGTATTATTTATTATTCGAAATTTAATAAACTAAATTCAGTTTGAAGTGAACGCGTCAAGTTGATACATACGTGTGAATAAACGAGCCGCAACATATGAACAAAAATAATCATATGTTATTTACTCTGCCAGTCGTAGAACACCATAAAGAATATTTTTTGTAACATTTATCGAAAACCTGTAAGAATTGGCTGAATTTTGGCGAGGACAAGTAAAAATTACCATCATCTTTTTTGTCAAGAGAAAAAAGATGCTCGAAGATGATATTCGAAACTTGTTTGGAAAGTTCACAGGGGCCAACTCCGTTCAGGCGGTTATAGAATTCGGCCCCTCAATTTATGATAATTTAACTTGTATTACACTATAATTTCATTAAGATCGATAGCGGAAGTTGTAAAAAAAGTACTCACCAAAGTTTTTCCTCTGTATCCTCTTGTACATTTCTATACTCGTTTTTCTATGGACCATCCTACGAGTTGCAGCTTCGTATTTTTTTCTGAAGCACTTTTCACTGCCTGTCGATTCATGAGACCCTCTTCTCTCCTTGGAAAAATATTCTAGAAATTCGTCGTCACCATCTCTGCTGTCTGGTCTTTTCCAAGCATGACTCTCTTCAAGATCTCCAATATAAATCCACTCTCCGCTAGTATAGGGTTCAGTGTAAGTGCCCTCGTCTTCCCGACCTAAATGGAATAATAATAAAGAAGAATGAAATTGAAAAATTAAGAATAAAGTTGATATAAATATAAACTTGAAGTAGCAAAAGAAATGGTTTAAATTCATAAAAAAGGAGACCTGTTAGAATCTCCAAACTCGCGTCTGTACTTCGAGCTTGGAGTCTTCTCTTCATTCCATCTTCAACAGAACCTCGGCTGCTTGGCCTTCCTCCTCTTTCTTCTGATTTTGCTCTGACGTCTGATCTTCCTCCAACGCTTCTGTGATGCCTTCTTTCTCCTCGATCTTCTGAGCGATACCTTTTGTCGAATTTTTTATAAAGTCTGGGAGTTGTTTGTTTCGGGGTTGCTCTATGACTTTCGGGTGAATCGGCGAATCTGGCTGGTGGCTGCACGATATCTTCTGCAACCTTAAAAAAAAGGGGGAGAAATTGTAAAAATTAAGCGGATTCAGAAAAGTGAAGGTTTAAAAAAAATCGAGAATTAGGGGAAAAATGAAGAGAGGAAAGAGGACATATTATGGCATAGGACAGTAGAGAGATGAAAAAGGGAAGAGCAAAGAAGAAAAAATAAGAGTTTGATGAACGTAAAAGAGAAAAATAAAGGACAACAGTATTATAGTAAACTTGAAAACAGGCAAGGAAGGAAAAACAATCTAAAATAGGAAAGAATCAACAGAAATATAAAAAATGATATTAAAAGAAGTAAAGAAAGAAAAATCGTAGGAAGAAACACAGGAGAAAAAAAATCAGAAGTGAAAGAAGGGAAACAATAATAAAATATGGACATAGAAATATTAAAATGAACCACAGTATCTAAAAGAAAAAAGAGAGGAAAGGAAAACAAGTAAGAGAAACAAGAAAATTAAAGAAAATAGAAAAAGTTATAGTCTTTACTAAATACTAAAGAAGTGAAGGTGGCAAAGGACTTTAATAAACCTAAACAAGCTGTAAGAAAAAAGGTACAGAAGGAAGAAGACAAGAAAGTTTTTTAAAAACAGAGGAACAGCAAAAAAAAAGGAAAAGGATAAAAACAATGAAAAGAACTTTGACACGAAGAGAGGAATGAAAAATATCGTTCAAATTATGAAGAAGGAAGGCCTGATGAACAATTTAAAAACAAAAAGAAACTCCAACTCACTTCTCTACCACAATGGTGACAATGAGGGGTGTCCAAAGGTTGATCACCTCCTTCACTATAAAAAACACTGTCGCTTCCTGGGCTAACCGATCTTAAAGATTCAGCCGATAATGCTTTTAATCTTGCTTCTGGACTCGGAGATTTTACAATGACAGTTGTATGTCCATTATGACCAGGACTTCTTTGATAACGTCCTCCAGGACTTAACCTACTGGAGCAGACGTCTTCGACAGCACGAGATCTTCTTCTTGGTAGACTACCAGTTATTGCCGCATTTTTATCCTTTAGAAAATCAGGAGAATGAAATTAAAGGAGAGTAAGGAAGATAAAAAGGATTAAGAATGAGGAAAATAGGAAATGTGGAAAATTAGAACAAGCGTAAAAAAATGAAAAGGAAAAGAAGAGCCAGCAGCAAAAAAATAAAAGGTTTTTGAAAGTTAAGGATGGAGGAGAACTCAAAAAGCAGGAAAGATAAGGAGATAAATGAGAACAAGTAAAATGAGGAGAGGAGAAGGTACA
>CAKNYM010052908.1:0-61229 GCA_932195095.1 Andricus curvator
AAAAAAATGTACAGTTTCAACCAAAAATTTCATTTTTAACCGAAACAGATTAATTTTTACCCAGTTACATTTTCAACTAAAAAAGACGCAATTTCTAGAAAAAGAGATGAGTTTTCAAACTAAAAAGATCAATGTCTCACAAAATAGTTGAATTTTCAATTTTAAAAAATGTTGTCAAGAAAGAAGAAAAATTGCAATCAAATTGTTGAATTTTTAAGCCAAAAATACGTATTTTTAACAAAACGATTACATTTATAACCAAAGAGAATGACTTTTTAACAAAATAGTTGAATTTTCAACAAAATAATAGAAATTTTATTAAAAATTGTGAATTCTTAAGCAAAATTTTAATAGTAGACTTTTCAACCCAGAGGAATGAACTTTCAAGCAAAAATAATTGGATTTTCTTATTCGATCTTATTAATTCAGTTCGCATTTAAGTGGATAACGAGAGAAGGAGGAAAGACTGTGAAGCCTAGGATAAATAAGTAAGAATTTTTATTATTTATAGAGTAAAGTATATAAATTTGGCTTAAAAAATAAAGTTAATTTTCTGTTGCACACTCTCTGATATCTAACTTCATACTTTTCAATTTATACTACATACAAAGTGTGCCGATCTACGCAACATTTTAGATCCTGAAGAAATTATAAAATTATACATTTGCAAAACTAAATACTTATTTTTATTTACACAATTCATTTTCTAAAACTAATTTTCTTAAGGTTCCACGTTGAATCATTGAACCTCTCTTCCGTCCCCTCCTCATCCAAAAAACTACGTAATTCATGCACTGCTCCTAAGTTTGATGTATACATTCTGTACGCATTTGAAATCGAACTATTTTTGAAATGAACATATTAATTTCATTTAGTTCTTACTTTTGACGTTAAAAATAATTAATTAGTGAAATGCTACTGACAATTTTTCAAAATTTAATCTGCGCTAAAGGATTGCATTTACAATGTATTATACAGATATATAATAATGATTCCAATTTTTAGAGCTAGCTTATTGTGATATAAAATTTAATAAAATAGAAGGAAATTTCCTGAGAGCTTAATATGACAATTTTGAATTTTACATTCCGAAGGTCGTACCGAATGATGAAAAATGCACAAAAAAGAGCAAAGGTTGAAATGTGTTTGATGGCACTTTTCTGTTCCTGCATTACAGAAAACTATTATTATTTTCATCGCAAGAACTCAAAGAAAATCGAATTCTTACTGAGAAAGATAACTGGAAATTTGACCGTAATATATGTGATGCCTGTCCTAAAGCTTAGCTTTCTCGATATTCCATATCTATTTTTCTTAGTTAGGCCAAGAAATCTATTACTTATTAAACAACGGCTAATCCTTCTTGTAATCTAGTGTACATTCTTCCCGTAATCTTTAGTGATCTTTCTAATCTTATTATATTGCACCATACCATACCATATGGCCAACGGCCATACCACGCTGAAAAACCCAGTTCTCGTCAGATGACTGAAGTTAAGCAGCGTTGGACGCGGTTAGTACTTGGATGGGTGACCATTCAAGAATACTGACATGAGTGCTGTTGGCACATCCGTGGGTGTGGTGAGCCCACACTTGTAGTTATTTATAACTACAAGAAAAACCTAGAAACACTACCCGAATCGGGTAGTGTCACGCCTACCCTGAAAGTGAAATGGTTTAATGGTATATATATATATATATATATATATATATATACCTCTAATTTTTTGCAGATCTACAATCATTGTCTAATTCTCTGTATTTTTTTTTTTTTAAATGATCAGAATCTTGTGTAATCAATTTAATCTTCTTAATTTTTGGAAAAATTGGTCACACCCTTTAATCTCGCGTGATGCTTTTGATATTTTAAATATTATATTTAATCACCTTGCATTTCTTTTGCATTCTTCGTAATCATTTTGTAATCCTAGAAAATAACCTATTGTAAAATTCTCTAATCTGTTGCCATGACTCTTTTCTTCTCTGTAATTTTTATTACATCTCTACAATTTTCGTGCAACCCTTGGAGTCATTATATAGTCATTACAATTTTAAAAAAACTCACAATATCTAAGAAGTATATTTTTATGTATAATCCCTGTGATATTTTATGTAATCTTTGTATATTCTTTTGAATTCCTTTTAAACTTTGGTAATCCATTCTTGTTCAATCTGTCTAATATTTTATAATCTATTTAATTACCGCCTAACAGCTTCAATCACAAATCAAATAGCCACGAATCTTTCCTAAATAAGAGAAATATTTTGTATCATTTTCAATCTCAGACAATTCCTCTAATCGTTTAGAATCCTTGTAATTCCCTTATGAAAACTTGTGTTATCTTTTGCAATAATCTTTTGTGCAATCTTGCGCAATTTATATGTAATCTTGGATACGTGTGTGTGCGTGATTTGTGTAACCTTCTTATTAATTTCAAAAACATTGTCAATTACTGTAATCTCCTGCAATTCCCAAAATCCTCCCTAATCTTTAATATAATCCCCCGTAATATTTATTTCATTTTGTGTAATCCCTGTAATCTTCTGCAATTCTTTCAAAATTTTGAAAGCACAATAATCTTCTATAATTTTTGTAACCCTTGTAATCTTATATATATATATATATATATATATATATATATATATAATCTTTTCAAATTTTTGTAAGAACAATGTTTTTTTGTGATCCTTGTAATCTTTTCAAAATTTTATGATCCCACTAAAAACACCTGCGATGTAATAAATCTGCCAAGTACAACTACATGAATTTGTGAAATCAAAGTTGGCCGCCCAATTTGGAAAAAATATTCATAATAAAATATTTTAAGAAACTTTCTTTCTAAGGCATCCTGTAGAAATTTTAAAAAATTTAAAAAGCCATTTTAAACATTATACAACTTGGCAGGATTATATTATACCATTATTCTCCCATACCCAGGCATTTTTTATTGAAAAGATTGCCCTTATATGACAATGGAAACTAAGTTTCGCAATATTGGAAATTCCTACAATATGTATCGTGAATCTGTTGCTACAGACTTCTTTTAAAAAGGTGTCAATCGGTTGGATAGAATAAGATGTAGAGGTGAGCATATTCGAAGAAAAAATTTTTTTTAGCGTAATAAATGTATGATTGACTAATTCAAAGTATTACCTAAATTTATTGTATATTTCTGAAATAAATATTGAGAATTTTTTACCATAGATTTATATGTCAAATATCAGGCAAATACATAGTTTGGTTAAAAAAATTCATTGTTGTTGAATAATTGTGAAAAAAATCACCTATGCTCATCTCTGCAGCCTAATTTGTATTACCGATTTTCACTTAATTTACAACGATTGATAAAGTTATATAACGATATCTTTTGAATAGTTTTCAAAATTTTACCATTTATTTCTTCTCTGAGGTTTTTTACAATAAATACCTCAAATTTTATAAACTATTTAAGGTATAAAAAATTCCTGCAATTAGTATCGAGAATATGTTGATAAAGAATATCCGTTAAATTTGGTACCATTTGGATCTTTTTTTGCGTTTAAAAAATTTGGATACTTTAATAATTTTTTTGTCCATCATCAGCCGAAGAAAATGGTCTGCTAGCAATATTATTCTGAAAAAAATCATGTCGAATCAAAATCTCTAACAATTACAAAAAAAAAAGCAATAATTTTCAATTTCCTATAGATGTCAAAAACTCAAATAATTTTTCCTATCTTTTTTCATAACATAAGATGAAGATAATTTTTTGACTTTTTTACAGTTCTTACTTTAAACATTTTTGAGGCAGTACTTAGAATCATCCGATCTAGTTCTTCCAAGGGTCAAACTTTATTATTTGACCTATACTTAAAAAAATGTAAAAGCGTTTTCACTTTTTAAAAACTTTTTTTTGAACCACCCTGTTTGTCAGTCACCTGTCAATTCTGATTGAAATCGGTTTATAATTGCGCAAGCAATCCAAAAAGGTCCACAATATATGATTATTCCATATAAGTATTTTGATAACTTTTTTTGTACTTGGGGGCAATTCGCTATCGTGAATCTTAAACATAATTAGGTATTTTCACTTCAACCACCAGCTAACTTCACTTCAGTGAGTGCTGAGGGGAAAACAATGGACCAAATGCATGGGACAAAACTTTATTTTTGTAATATCTTCGTATTCAATAATATTATTATCATTTTATCAGTTCATTAAACAGTTCTTGAAAAATAAAAACTAATTTTCAAATACACTTATATAGAAAAAATTAGTTTTTACGAGGATATCAACAAAATAGGGCAAAAATGGACAGAATCCCATTGTTTTCCCCCCAGCACTCAACATAAGCCTCTGAAACCCCTGTAAGCTTCTGCAATAATTTTTTAGTATTGAGCTAACACAATCTTCTGTAATGCTTTAATAATTTTGTGAGCGCAATAATCTTGTCAAAATTTTATTGGCGCAATTATCTACTCTGATCCCTTCAATCTCTCGTAATCTCCAGTCATATTTTGTAATTTCTATAATCTGAATGTTTTAATTACAAGACTATAAATAAACATTTCTTTACTTGAAGTGATATATGTTTGCAGGAATGAGTTACTTGAAAGTTATTTGAAAGTATAGAAGGAAAAAAGTAAAAGAAGAAACACGTAAGCATTTAGCACAGCTGTCCATATGCAGGGTAAGTCGGAGTGACAAGACTCCATAAATCACTCGAAAAGAGTATGACTGGGAACTGGGAACTGGGAACTGGGAAGGAGTTGCTGTGTCGTGGGGTTACTGAAGCTCGAGGCCATTTTAAATCTCGCGCTCATCGCAAGTGCGCCCGAGAAGAATATCAACCGATCTGGCCGGCAATAAAAGTGGGATGTCGTCGCGGGCGTGAGGAATTTGCATTCGCTGACGTCACGTCCTGTCTGCCGCAGGGTTGCTGCGGCTGCTAGCGGAATTCCCGCCGTGGGAGAGAAGAGATTTTCAGGCGAGGGGTTGATGTGAAGGAAAAATCAAAGACGGAAAATATGATTGCCTGCAGGTCAATATACTATTGAAAGGTTCTTCCTTTTAGGAAATTTTCCGATGTCGCCTGCACATTTTCAATCGAGTAGATCAATGACATTAAGGCTATAACGCATTCGTTCCCGGCCTCGCCAACGTCTTTGTTGAAACTTCTAGCGGCACCCGCATTAGCGGAAGTGCTCACTCCACGTGCATTGTACCTCTTGCGAACTTAGTGAATTTCTCTGCACTTTGAAACTTCTTAGAAGGAACTCCTGTCTGAAACGAACGAACGAAATAGAGATTCGATTCCTTCGGCAACAAGTACATGCACGCCTATAGAAATGTTCGAACTCTGAGAAATTGCTTTTTTCTTTCAATCAAGTTTAGACAATTTCGTTAGGTGATTTTAATCAGTAGAGGAAATCCACTAGAGTACACAGAAAAACCTCAAGCTTTGTTTTAGAGCAAAACCAGCTATTACAATTTTAATTTCAAACTTTAGATTTATTTTTATTCTAATCAGCTTTCAGTAATCTGTAACTTTTATTTAAATATAAGATTTTAGACCAGCAGGAATGAGAAACAAAGAGAAACATTCGTAAGTTAGGAATAGAAGTTTCTGATGTGTCCTATTACACATCCCCCGCATACTTACTTGATGGTGGGAAGGGGGACCTACAGCTTAAGGTGGGTTCCGAACCACCGAGAGCAACGGCTTTAGGTACTTAGAGAACCTTTTTCTCTAGAACAGGGGTCTTCAGCGAGGGGAAATTCGGCCGTATTCACTCATTTGCCAGATCTCGTTTCCACAACTACGCCTCCTCACTCAGCACGAAAAACTTCCGCCTCATTCTTTCAGCTGAGGGAGGAGGCGTAGTGGTGGAAACGAAACATGTGGAAAATGACTAGTACGACCGAATTTCCCCTCGCTGAAGAGGCCTGCTCTAGAGGTGCCGGTTCCACGACTCTCTGGAGCTGAACAACTCCCTTGCTAGGCTAGTGTTCACCGCATGGGCCGCCGAGGCTCTTCCAGAGTGCGAGGCGGGAATCGAACCCGCAAACTGACGGACTGGGTCCAAAGCCTACGCCTTAGCTCCCACAACCATCGTCCCACTTAATTCGTAAGTTAATGTAGGATTTTATATGGCAATACAATTTTTTTGAATGGTTCTTTATGATACAAGAACTAAAAATTTGAAATACAATTCAGATTATAGCCCTAATGAAAACTGACCATACATAAACAATGTTATGATGACTGTTTATTTCAAAAATTGTCAATAAAAAGGCACATAAGAGTTTCTGATCCATCCGCTATAGAATATGTAAGCTCTAAGTATCATTATTTACTAACGAAAACAATATTTTGAAATAAAAAATGATGGATTTTGAGTGCATTTATGAAGCTTATCATTAAAAACGGAAAATATATAATTTATTTATTTTTTTTTTTTCTCAGCATGAGAAACAACAAAGGTGAAATGCTATATGATACAGACGGGATGGTACACGCTTTGAAAGACTCTTTTAAAGAATTATTAGGAGGTGAAGCTATAGGACAACACAAATGCGACATAGAACATAATGCATTAGAAAACCAAATTGAGAAAGTATGTGTCACTGAGGTTAGAGATGTAATTAAGAACTTGAAAAACGGTAAGGCTGCTGGTGTAGACAATATTAGCGCTGAAATGCTTGAATACGGTGGTCAGTAGATACCTCACAGGTTGTGCGAATTGATAAATTTATGTATCGAGATAGGAGAAGTATTTAATATATTCATGGAAAAGTGTATAAGAGTGGCCCTCTACGACGAAGAAGGTATGGATCTCGAGACGGTGAGGTTACGTGGGTTAGCTTTCGCAAATGATAAGGCTGCTATTAGCAGATTCAATCGAGGACTTGCAAAGAATGTTGAATCGACTGAATACAAGCATGAAGAACATGGGACTCAAAATTGATGTAAACAAAACAAAAATCATGGTGTTTAAATGAAAATATGAGAAAACAATCTGCAACATTGTCCTAAATGATGAGAGACTAGAACAAGTTGATAAGTACGTATATCTGGGTAGCCTATTCACTAGCGACGGAAAGATAGATGGGGAGTTAGATAAGCGCATAAATGAAGGTAAGAAGGTTATTGGCAAAGCAGGATCCATTCTTAGAAGTAAAAACATATCAAAAAAAGCTAAAATGGCAACACATAGTTCTATATTTGTATCGAATGTGCTATACGGTAGTGAGACATGAACCTGTCAAGAAAAGGATACGAGTAAAATTAACGCGATTGGCATGAAACCTCTGCGCACAGTATGCGGAAAAACTCTGAAGGACAAAGTTTGAAACGAGATAATTCTTAAAGAATGTGGTACAGATGAGACACTTGTTGACATATGGGAAAGGAATCAATTAGGCTGGTTTGGACAGTTCGAAAGAATGAAAGATGAACGACTGACGAAACAAGTGGATAAAGGTGAAGTAAATGGCAGAATTCCCAGAGGTAGGCCGCCAAAAGAATGGTTAGAATGTGTGAATGAGACCTTCCTCCGAAGAGACGTAAGAAGCCATAGAAACACGGGAGCTTGTATGAAAAAATTCATGGGCGTGAAGCAAGCTAGAGAAGTACGCCAGGACAGAAAAGTGTGGCGACAAATAGTTCATAAAAAGAGTGATAGTAGAGTGAATGACACCTGAAACAAAAGACCTTGGACACTAATGGGCCCAAGTGAGGAACGTCACATAACAAACTTGTGAGGCTCTTCACTTGGTGTGATCGCTAGAGAGATTGATCAGCAACCTGGGTCGGAGCAGTGTTGCGGAACGTACGTGTCATTTAAATAAATAACACAAGAATTCTAGATCAATCTAAAAAATCTATATCCCCTACCTCATAACACTTCTTTCCTCACCGAGCGAGTCACGCCTACCCCGAAAGGGAAATGGCTTAATGGTATAACTAATTTATACAAACGTTAATATCAATATTAATGGTGGATTTATGGTCAATTTTCATCATGGGTAGCATTCCTATAGGATATTTCACCTTTTCTATAATATATAAAAATATCTGCGGTTGCGCAACACAGCAAAATATTTGTTTATAATATTTAAGTAGAATGATTGATTAAGAAACTAATTTTTTATGTTGTGTATCACTGTATCTGTACTATAGGTAACCTCTCCTACAAAAAATAAATTGCCCTCTTAAAACTTTATAATTTGAAATTCTAATTTCACGCAAAATTTTTAAACTAGAATACTGAAATGTTCTCTGCAGGAGATTTTAAGCCTTTATCATTTACGCTGAATACATTTCTTAGATCTTGATATACATCACTTTACTTGACTTCATCTAAGAAAAATTTTAATTAATTTTATAGTCTGCGATTTTACAATTTAGTCTTTAAAAAATTCCATTTTTAGCAAAGTATATGATAAAAAAAAAATATTTTTATTTCTGAAACTTTCAGTAAAACCATGCGCATTATGGTTTTAAGCAGTCTGACTCTTTCAGGTCATTACTACTAAGCCTCTGCCAACGAAAGGTTCTTTTCATGAACATAATAAGTAAGCTTTTATTTTTATCGTTGTTCCTCGTTTCATACTGAAATGATCTACAAAACACTTCTTACTCCATAAACGAAGAATTTATTATTTGTGTGGTCGATTATCTCCAATTTTGAAAAGATTTCTCATAAATAAACTGTCGTTTTATGACAATAATTCTTATTAAAAAAGACAAAATTCTGTTAATGTCTGGATGTCTGGATTTGAAAATTAAGTTACGTTTCGTCAATTTCCTAATAAGTTCCTAATGAAAAATCAGTAAATGATACAATGATACAATTAAATTTGAAGTAAAAATGAAATTTTCTAAAACTGAACAGTTGTTTATATTGATATTATACTTTCAATATTCAAACCGCTTTTAAGTTTTTTTTTCTGAATTCTATTTTAATATTTTACATTCTTTTAATGTTGATATTTTGTATTTGCTACTTATCTTATTTTTTCGCATCGGCCGCTCTTATTTCCAACTGCAAAGATCGTATCACCTAATATTGAGAGTGAATTCTCGATACCATATTTAGGAGAGTAATAATTATTATGATCAATTGCAAATCAAAATATCCATCAAATAGAATAATAATCCCAAATAACACAGAGTTTAATCACCTGTTTACAGCCAGTAAACGTAAATGTCAACCTAACTGTATCAATAATTTGAAATACAATGAATTACGAGTGCATTTACAAACAGTTTTTCGTTATTTGGTAAATCAAAAAACGTATTTCTTTCTAACAATTATACTTCATATTCGTTTTCTTTTTCTCTGCATGTTATTAAATCAATATTTGTGGGCGTCCGCATGAAAAGGGCCCTAATGACCGGTGTGAAGTTACATAGAGGCATATAACCGGATAATTTGACAGCACTTTAAGCCCAAAATGAACCTTCTAAGTTGAAAAATGAGTCACTGGGGCATTTTTGAAGTTGGAACTTTGAAAGATTGTTTTTCGAGAAAAACGCATCTAAGCTAGGCGAGTGCCATAATCACACATGTTATATTTTTTCTTCGAACATGAAATCTACTCACTTCCAGTTACTTTCTGAATATGAGTATAGTCCTAATAGATTCACTCTGGGTTCCAGTATCATCCTCCACTCTCAAACCCAGAAATAATAATTGTGACCTCAAATTATAAAAACTTGAATATCTCCTGAACTAGACCGGACACAAGGGCCCTTTTCATGCGAACGCCCACATTTTATTTTCAAATTATGACTTTTCTGTTTTTAAGTTTTAACCAAATTTCTTTCCAGCTCCGGTAACTTTCTTTTTTTGTGTGTGTCCTTTTTTTCTGAATTCAAAAAGGAACCACGAGGAAGGAGATAAAGTGAAGAATATTTAGAGATCTCGAATTTTGCGAAGTATTATGAATACTTCGCAGGAGATATGCTTAGAAAATTGTTATAAAGAATCGTTAATCATCTATCATACTAATTGAGATGTCTTTTACATAGATTCAAATTATTTGTAGGTTCATAAAAAATCAATTCATATAAACTAATTTTTCGAAAATACTAATTTTCCATGTTTATATGAATTGTTTTTTCAATCTTAAAAATAATTTTAATGTGCATTGGAGACATCTCAGTAAGAGGAATAGATGATTTATGCTCCTTTATAACGATTTTTTTGCATATCTCCTTAAATACGCGCATGATTAAATGAAAAATTGTAAACAAAAAATACTCATTTTAATGTGTCGCATCTTTTATAAATGTTGTTATGAACTGATTTTTCTGTGAAAGAGGCAAATTCGCAATGATCGACCTATAAATATCATCTGATTTTTTTCTCCCTCTACGCGTAGTACATTCAAATTAGCCGAAAAAAGGCCATTTGCAGGAACAAATTAGAGACACGGAGATTTTTGTCTTTAAATGTTTGTATGGAGGTCCTTTTGAAGCACTGAAAAGTACGAGGCTGATTTCTCAATCAATTGTTTGTTATTAACAGAAAACGTGAAATCGCCACATTTTCTCAACACGTTTGCTTGGATTGTTACTCTTTCGATTGAGAGATAGATGAACCCAATAGCATGAAAAAATGGAAATTTCAAGTCTAGGTTAGGACGTTTTTCCAACACCCCCGCTCTACATGGTCTACAATTATTATATATTGTTTCAAATATTGATTTTTTTGTAAGTTTAAAAAAAATTCCTCTCTAGCTCCGAGGAAATTCCAAAGTGCGTGAAGGAAAGAATGAAAATTTCTGATGGTGGTGAGATTTTTGTAATACGAAAGCCATAAGTGCTTTCAAAGGCTCGGAGTTTCTCGTATAAGTTTTGGTAGGACTGAGGGTATTTGCCAACCCTGGGGGCCCGACTAATGGTCGACTAATTGCCAGAATGTAAATAAATATCCTCCGACCAGTCGAGCTCTGCTACTCCTCTGGGAGGTCTTCTCTATGAGAATATACTGCCTTCGGACATGCATTGTTACTTCAATAGGTCTATGAACTATTAGAGAGCAAGAACGCGTTTTCGTATGCGAAGTTGAAAACTTTTCCGTATCCGTAATTTAAAAAATTTCAAGAGTCTTTAACTTCTCAACATAACTTATAAAGGAAGAAAAATGTCAGAAAAAGGAATGAGACGAGATACGTTGAACGTTGAAAGTCACTAATATACATTACGTTCGGGGTTGTCTACACGATCTAAAAATGGAATTTCGCTACAAGCCAGGTCGTCACAAATATTATTCTTTCTAAAAATAAGCTTCAATTAAATTAAATTTTTATTTGTAGAATTCTCAACTCAAAGAATTAGAGAAACTATCATAATTAACGAACTAAAAAGTGCAAAGCAAGAAAAATACAAAAATTAATATTTGAAGGCTCGCTTCTTAAAAGCTATTCGATTATTATTTATTTATTATTTTTACAGACTTAATAATTTATGTTCAGATTTCAATTGCAGGGTTAATGTTATCTAAAGGGCCGTTCAAAAACGACGTCAGTTTTAAGTGAAAATGTTCTCTTCGATTTCATTTGTTAAACATAAGACTTAACAAACTTTACATTCTAAAATGCTCTAAAAACAGAGAAAACAGGGTCGTTTTTGACGAAAATAGAGAAATAAACTCTTTTGAATAAATTAATGTATAGGTACTAGATGAATTTCCAACGAAAAAGTTGAGTTTTTAGGCTAATAATTTGAATATTTTAGAAAACAATTAACTTTTGAACCCAAAAAGATTAATTTTCAACTAGGAAGAATGATTTTTCAACCAAACAATTATATTTACGACCAAATAGTTAAGTTTCAACTAATTGTTAGAATTCTTGAACAAAAGAGATTAAATTCCAACGAAAAACAGTCGAGTTTTGGAACAAGAAGTTCAATTGTTAAGCCTAAAAGAGAAATTGTTTAGAAGACAGTTAAATTTTTCTCGGAATTTTTAATTCAAAAAGACGAATTTTTTATCCGAAGAGACGAATTTTCAATAAAAACATAATAATTTTCAACGGAAAATATAATAGTTGAAATTTTAACCAAAAAATATTTCAGCTTTGAATAAAAAACAGCCCATTTTAACCAAAAAAGATGAATTATCCACAAAAACCGTAATAGTTAATATTTCAACCAAAAAGGATTTTAATTTTAAATCGAAAATAGTTGAATTAAACAAAAAAGATGAATTTTCAATAAAATAGATAATTCCTTAACGAAAAAAGATTAATTTTTAACCAAAATGTAGCATTTTTAACCAGAAAAGATCAAATTTCTATTAAGAAAGATAATTTTTCAACAAAGAAAGAATTTCCATTCAAGAGAGAAACAATCTTTTTTCAACCAACTTGTTGAATTATCGAGGCAAAAAAGCAAATTCTCTACAAATCAGTTAAATTTTCTACTAGAAACTATAAATTTTTAACCAAAAACTCAATTTTTAAACAAATTAATAGAACCAAAAATACGAGTTTTCAACAAAACAGTTGAATTTTTAAGCTGAAAAGAAGATTTTTTTACAAAATACTTGAATTTTCAATCCAAAATCATTAATTTTTAACAAAGAAGTAAATTTTCGACCAAATAGTTGAGATTTTCAAACTAAAAAACGATCGATTGTCAATAAAAAATAGAATAGGTAAATTTGCAGTTCAAAAAATTTATTTTCAACAAAAAAAATATGAAATTTCAACAAAACAATTAAATTTTCAAACAAATAATTGCCAATAAACGAATTTTTAACAAAGTAGTTCAACTTTCAACAAAGTGAAATAATTTGATGTAGTTAATCAATTAAATGAACAATCAAATAAAGAAAAATGTACTTAATTAACAAAGTAGTTATATTTTAAACGAAAAAAGATGAATTTTCAACTAAAACTGATCCATTTTCAGCCAAAAATAAATGAGTTAAATCCTTAGTTGAGAAAATTAACTATCAACTAAAAAACAATTTTTTTTTAAATAGTGAAATTTACAAACAAAAAGAGGGATCTTCAACTAATAAAATTAATTTTCAACAGAGTAAATCAAAAGAACAATTTTCTACCAAGAAAGACAAATTTACATCAAAATGCATCAATTTTCAACTAAATAGATGAAGTTTCAACTAAAAACCATAAATTTTTAAATAAAAATTAAATAGTTAAATTTTCAGTTAGAAAAATTAATTTGAAAACAAACAAACAAAATTTCCTAACAAAATAGTTCAATCTTTAATCAATAAGATAAATGTTTAACAAAGTAGTTCACCTTCCAACCAGGCAGTTCAATTTTCAGCCAAAAAAGGTGAATTGTCAATGAAAAACTTAATAGATGAACTTTCAAATAAAAGCGATCAATTTTCAGCCAAAAATGTATGATTTTTAGTTAGAAAAATAAACTTTTAGCTGGAGAAAAGACTTTTCAACAAAATAATAAAATTTCTAAACAAAGAGATGTATCTCCAGCTAATAAAATAAATTTTTTTAACAAAGTAGTTAACGTTCAACCAAGCAGTTTAATTTTCAATCGAGAAAATTAACTTTCTACAAAAAAAATACAAATTTTCAAGAAAATGCATTAATTTTCAACCAAATAGTTGAAGTTTCAACCAACAACAATAAATTCCAGCCAAAAATTGAATAGTTAAATTTGCAGTTAGAAAATTCAATTTCAAAACAAAACAAAACAAATTTTCAACAAAATAGTTAAACCAATGAAATGAATTTTTAACAAAGTAGTTATCTTTCAACCAAGTAGTTTAACATTCAACAAAGTAGTTGAATTTTCAACGATTAATTTTCATTAATTTCATTAATTTTCAGCCAAAAATGGATTAAGAAAAAACGAATTTTCAAAAAAAAAGTCCATTCTTCAATCAAATAATGATATTTTTGAACAAAAGAGATTAATGCTGTCACAAATCCTGCCCCCCCCCCCCTCACCCCGGAAGTGTGACGTAATTTTTGAATGGCCCCTAAAAGGAAGAATATGAGAAGTTTCATAATAGCCAAACTATCGATTATAATTTAAGTATAGTGATTTTAGTGTTGACAAACACATTTGTCATCATGATGTTACCAATATAACGGCATTTAAAGTGCCGTTAATGATCACGTGTAAATAAAGCAGTCACAACGCCCAGATGATAGTTATAAACCAATACATTGAATATAACTTCACGTGTAGAACGATAATTTGTGTATTTGTCACAAACAAATATTGGTTAGTTAGCTGCCCTGTATTCAACTGACATGCATACATATGTATACCATTATATACCATTAAGCCATTTCCCTTTCGGGGTAGGCGTGACACTACCCGATTCGGGTAGTGTTTCTAGGTTGATAACTTGTAGTAAAATAACTACAAGTGTGGGCTCACCACACCCATGATGTGCCAACAGCACTCAGTTTTCTCGAATGGTCACCCATCCAAGTGCTAACCGCGCCCAACGTTGCTTAACTTCAGTGATCTGACGAGAACTGGTTTTTTCAGCGTGGTATGGCTGTTGGCCATATGTACATATAAATAAACGTATATATATATATATATATATGCGAACACATATATGTATGTCGTTACAGATATATTAACGTTGCCGATAGGCAATTTCCGATCAGAATAAGGTAAAATGGATACTAACTTTCCGAAGCCTAAATCAAGAGATAACCGAAATCAAAACCACCATGAGGTTATAAAAACTTGTATTAACCTTTCGGCAGTCGCGCTGTTCTAAAAAGTACAACAGTACCAATTTTTTTGGTAAAAGTCGCAACTTGAATGCACGGGAGACGTGAGACCGCCATGTAGGCCTTCCCCCACTCTTCCCTCACAACTTCACTCCTCAAAAATACCAACATCGATTTTTGGTCTCCAACCCTTAACGTTCAAAAGCAACCCCCTTGACACGACGCATATATGACTTTGTCAAAAAACAATCTTTTTCAGAATTTCACAGTGTGAATAGAGTCTCTGATTTTTGGGCTCCTTAAAAATGCCAACACCCAATTTTGGGCTCCTACCCTTAACTTTAAAAAGCAACCCCTTGGTACCGGGCAGATGTGACTTTGTCAACGAATTATCTTTCTTAGAAATTTACTTTGTATATGAAGTTTCTGATGTCTGAGACTCAGAATTTTATATGGTGAATAGAGTCTCTGATTTTTGGGCTCCTTGAAAATTCAAATTCGAATTCATAAATAGGCGTTTGATTTTTTAGATGTAGGGGTGGTTTTTGCAAACAAAAAATCAAGGATTCGAGAGCCCAATATAAGCCAAAAATTATGATGCACTTTATTTTTTTCAGATTTTATTTTTGACAAGAGGGTGATTTTTTTTGCATATAGGGGGTGGTTTTTAAAATTTCTTTCCGTGCATTTGAGAGCCCAAAATGAGCCCAAAATTGTGGTCTACTTTGTTTCTTCCTAGTTTGAGTTTTTTTTATAGGGGGCAGTTTTATTTCCGGTAGGGGTAATTTTTGGAAATTGGTTGTTGGCGCGTTCAAGAGCCCAAAAAAAGCCCAAAATTATGTCGTCTTTGATTTTTAATTTTACCAAATTTGTATGTAGTGGAGGTACTGGCTTGAGTCAAGCCAGCACCTCCACACCAAATTTGAATTTTCAAAAAAAGTAGTGGAGCTCAAAAATTGGCAATACAGCCCAAAAAAAAGCCAAAAATTCGGATCCAAAAAAATTTGGGAATTTCGATTCTGGAGGTGCTAGCTTGATGGACCTCAATATCACGACAAAACATGGGTGTTGTAAAAAGTAAAACGCGCGACTACTCGTGTGAGCAGAACGGGCGCGACTACCGAAAGGTTAAATTTATTTGTCCAACACCCGCGATGGAAATGCGACTTCGGCGGCTCATAGAAAAAACTGGGGTTTCTATTAGAACCAATTTTTGGTTCCAAAGGAGCTGCAACAAAAAGGAACCTCTCTTGCTGAAAAGGAACCCAAAATGATAAATGGTTTATAAATGAACCCAAAGTATGGATTCAAATGGTTCTAATAGAGCCTTTTTGTTACTTCTTCCTTGACTCACTTAAAAGACTTTATAACTTAATGATGCACATTTTGCTTTATAATTCGAATTAAATAATATTGCACTGGGAAAAATTTAATGAAGAAACTAAAATCAGACATTAAAAATTCTTGAAAGGAAGATATCGCAAATGAAATGTGACAGTTTTTAAGGTTATGTTGAAAATCCGATGTTTTTCACTGCGCATGCACAAGAAGCGCGGGACTATTTAAAATGATATAATATACACTTGCAATATTAGGTTAATATTAAATTTTTTCAAATAGCTAGGTATTTCTATAATTCAATTTAATTTGTTTTAAAAAAGAATAAAAAACGTTTGTTAATATTTATCTGTATGACAATTGATATTATTTATTGATTTCAAAAAGGCCCGCGCTTCACGACACATTCGCAGTTGAAAACGTCGACACCCGCCGATGGCGTTTCAGATAACAAACCTACCTTTTCACCACCATCCATGGAATCACGGACTACATAATCATGGCTGTATATCACGAAGGAATAGTATTCCTTCGTGCTGTATATACACGACTGCAGAGTCAGTATGAAGCCAACGCATGCGCACCGAAGTACGCACCAGAATCATCATCACCCGCTGATGGCCATCTATCGAATATGAAAGAACTAAAAAGGAACCCTCAATAAGAGTTCCCTTAGAGCCTAAGTTCTAAATGATCCCAAGATTTACTTGAGCCGCAACATCAGTTATCCCTCAGTTTTTTCTGTGCTCTTCTTGAGACAACGAAGTTGCCGATTCCTCAACTGATGACGTCACTGTGGTCGAAGTTCCCACTAGTGGGAAAAGTAATCACATGGACCACACTCGTCTACAATCGCCAACTTCTCCCACTCGATGCCCAATATACTATTAATCTTAATTCAAAATTCATATGCCAGAAACTCCTTTCAATTTTCTCAAAAGCATATTTGAGAGAGTTGAATATTCTTTTATTTGTAAAAAGTTCTCAAAAAATTATGGATTTTTCAGGAAAGATTTCGAATGTTCCAAGTTATGCTCAGATTTTCATGAATATTCTCACAGGCCATGTCAGGGTTCACAGAAATTAGATGAGGGTAGATCAAATATTTTCGGTGTACTTCCACAAAGCAATTCTTATATTTCTAAAATTCTCTGCGAATTCTGGAATTTACAAAGATTTATTATCCTAGAAGATTCTGAGCTTATTTTGGAATTCTAGCATGCTGCGGAATTGAACTTTTGTTTACTCCCAAAATTCTCTGAAATTTCTAAAATGTTTTTTATTTATCTAGAATATTATGTAGTGTACTGTATTTTCTATAAAATTCTGAAGAACTTCAGATTTTTTGGAATCTTCCAGAATTTTGTCGTATATTCGAGAACGTTTTGGAATGTTTAAAAATTATTCTTGAATATTGCGGAATTTTCGAGCCTATTCTGGAATTTTTTTGAAATTCTTAAATTTTGTACCTGTATATTAGTTGATCTGAATATAATAACAAATACTTAAATATTTTCTAGTACTTTGGAATTTTCAAAATTATATGTAAAACTCTCTGAAAATTGTAGATTATCTTTTACTTTTCTAAAATATTTTGGAATTTTTTTGAAAGTTCCGGAATACTCGAAATTATTCTAAGATACTTGGACATTCTAGAATTTTTGGGGTTTATATACTTTCTTTCTCATAGAGGAAGCTTTGTAACGGTGAAAACTTTCGAACTAAATTTTGTTACATATCTTGACATATTTCGACCTCTGAAGTTAAAAAATGAGGTTTTTAAAAAAGGCCGAGTCTAAACGTCCGGACAGTCCGTACGTTTATTTACGTTTATAATACGATAAAGTCTAAACGTACGGACTCATAAAGGAGAAGGGGAGCTGTAAAAGGGAAGGGGCGTGGCTTGTGTCCGAACGTATAGACACTACCTTGAAAATGATTTTATATTCTTCTCAAAAATCATTTTAGATGTGAATTTTTCGCAATTTATATTATATTTACAAAGAAAAAAAGTTGACATAGAGTTTAATAAAATACATCTTTTTTAAGATGTGGGTGTGGGTGTGGTGAGCCCACACTTGTAGTTATTTACTACAAGAAACTATCCACCTAGAAACACTACTCGAATCGGGTAGTGTCGCGCCTACCCTGAAAGGGAAATGGCTTAATGGTATACATACATACATCTTTTTTAACAAAAGCGTTGAGGTTTATTCATGACATATCGCAAGAGTGACACAAAAATAAATATGAAAAATTAAAGAATTTTTGTCACAGTATTCGCAGCAATACCAAACTCTAAACCAAGTATTCTAAGCATGGGGTCGTATTTATTTGATATAATTAGATAGACTTTTTGTAGCTATCTCCATGCAAAAAATTTAATCTTTAGGAATTTTTCAAGTTTTTAATTTTTCGTTTGATAGATACATTTTTTTTTTTAATATTAGGAACAGCAACATTGTAATTTGATTGATATATTTAAGCGGCGCGTATAACCAAACAAAATTATGATGGAAGTGTCCACACGTACCGAAAAAATCTGGCTAATTTATTGTATCGAAATTCAGGTACAAATAGCCCCGTTTTTACTCTATTTGTACCCGAAAAATCGGGCCATTGATTCCAAAATTCTGATACTCGCAGCCGCTAATTAGGATATATACAAATATGTCCATTTGTTTAATGTTCGTAAAAGAAAACAATTCTCAATTTTTGAAATACACCAATATTTTAAGTATGAAATTTATTCGTTTTGATCAAATAAATCTATTAAACTATATACAGATGTTCTCTCATGTAAAAAAAAACGATAAATAATAATAATGAGCAATACTAAATAATAAATGAATAATAAGTAAGCGCAGGCGGAATCGCCTTTTCCATACCCTCTAACTTCTTTCACAATCCAAAATCCTCTTTTCCATTATCTCAGAATCCTTTTACAATCCAAAATCCCCTTTTCCACGACCTCAGGCTCCTTTTACAATCTAAAAAATCCCTTAGCAACATATCAAAACGTTGCACAATATATATTTTTCATTTTTTACATAATGCACATTGAGTTTTAACCAAATTTAAACAAAGGATCCTTGGAGTTAGATGATTTGTATTGGATACTGTTTTATGTTGCCATAAAAGTAATTTATGAAAAAATTTCCCAATGCACAATTTTTTTCGAAAATTGTAAGCTTTTTTTTTCATTAATTATTCTTATTTTTAAAATCATACTAGCATCACATAATTACTGAGCTTTAAAAAATGTTCCAACAACTTTTGCTGTGATTAAAGTTTTTTTTCAAATATACAAGAAGCTCTGTAGATTATACAGATTTTATTTTGGAACATAATTTCATAATAATTTTTTACTCAGCTTTCAAGAAAAAAAGCCTATTATATTTAAAATCCAGAAATTAAAAAAACAAGAATAAAAATTCTTTTTGAAAAAAGCGCTCCCACTATTTCTTTAATTGCACATCAAAAATATCCTAACATCATTTGAAGAGAAAATTCTACAAAAAAAAGTCCAGTAATATTATTATACCATTAAGTCATTTCTCTTTCGGGGTAGGCGTGACTTGCTCGGTTGGAAAATAGTAGTGTGTAGGTGGGTATATAGGTATAAGGTAGATAGGTATATAGGTGTCAGTTATAGATATTTTAGATTGACCTGGAATTCTCGTGTTATTTATTTAAATGACACGTTCATTCCGCAACACTGCTCCGACCCAGGTTGCTGATCAATCTCTCTAGCGATCACCCCAGGTGAAGAGTGAAGTTCGCAAATAAAATCGCGATCCGTAATTAAAATGAACCTTATTTCAGTAATCAGTTCAAAAACCTCGCTTACTGTGTGGATAATTAGTATTTTTAATCAAATTATAGTGTTATGTATTCATTTTTTCCCTTTCTTCCTTCCTAACCTCAAATCACCACGTGGTTTTCAAAATAAAACAATTGCTAGCAGATTCTACCATCAACTATTGAAACTCTTATCTAATTTCCTCACGAGAATTTATTAACTTGATTTGTCATTTAAAGTTCACCGTATTCTTTACGATGAGCCTTAAAAGACAAAACAAGTTACCAATTTCTCGCCAGAAGCAACATTTTTTAACCGCTCTGTGGCCGGATTACCCGACCGGATCCCGGCCGGTATGAAAGCCGGAATCCGACCAGTTTACCGTGACGTTTTTAGCCAGATCCCGGCCAGTATCCCCGGCCAGCACCCGGCTTAAACTGGGGCTATCCGGCCGGCTCCCGGTCGGATCCCTGTTACCATTCCTACACGGGAGGTTAATCTCTAATTAATGATTTCACTATTATCCAATATAATGTTTAATAATTAATGGTAATTAATGTTTAATTATTTTGAAATAAAATTTCGAATGAAATATTTTCATATTTGGAAATGAATAATAATAACAAAAATGTAAACCTAGTAACGTTATTATTACTAATTTTTTTTATTATTTCACAAATTATTAAAATGATAAAAATAATAATATTAATAACCCAGGAGGCTCGGGTTCGATTACCGGTACCGGAACCATCGTGCGTAGGGACGTGGCGACCCCATCCCCCGAGAGCTCCGGCTCTTGCAGTCAGCCACGTTGCTTTGGGCTAACTCTCCAATGCAACGAATTATGCGGTTACGACATCAGTATCGCGCAGTGCCACCCACAATAGGCCTCTCTCGGATGGAGGCCATGGTTCATTTGGGAGTGGCAATAGGACCGAACCGAGGCGACGACCAGGCAATGGCCCCGGACAAACGCGAGAACATCGATTTAAATGGTCGGACCAACTCAGGAGGGACATCCTTACCTGTTGGCAAAGAAGCTCACCAGCGCGAAGAGGAATCACGCAAATGTTACTTGACCGTTGGGTCAATATGCACCTGGAATATGGTCATAAAACGCCTCAGTATTTAAGAGATCAGGTATCCTTTTTGCGAAAAAAACGGATATGAAGCTCTTTATCAACAAGAAGAAGAGCAACAGTAGAGAAGTAGGAGATCTATCCACCAAAATGTCTTTCTCAGGATGGAAAAATTAGCTGAAGCTAATACTGCTCTCCCCGATTTGATCCCCGAAGATTTTAATCTCTGGAATCTGAACTGTGTAGTTTACGAGAAGGCGGTCTCCCTGCTTAGCGAAAATAGAAGTAACGGTACTTCAGTATGTCTGAGTGAGACTCGCGAGCGTATTGCACAGCTTCAGTTTAAAATTGATACCGCGAGACGGCATGCATCAAATATTCAGTACGTGATTAGCTATATAGAGCACTTGCTCGAAACTTAAGGAAAGCAATCACATGCTGAACATGTGTAAACTGTTGACCATCAAGCAGCACTGGACGCAAAAAATAAGATCTCTTTCAACAGCGAAACAGCGCTTTGAACGGCGAGTAAAGCGGATTCAGGAAAATTCCACCTCTTCTACTCATCCTTCCCATGTTCAATAAAACGTCACGTGCCGTTAAAAATCCGCCTATTCGAGAAGACATTCAACTCTTCTGGGAGCAAGTATATGAAGATAATTATTAGCTAAATGAAGACGCTTCAGAAATATCACTCTATCGTAAATTTTGCCAAAAGCAAAGGTTACAAGGTGAAGAGGAAGAGTGTTCACTAATTACTGCTGAACAAGTGAAGAAAGTTATCGCTAGAACTAAAAACTTTTCAGTGCCAGTGCCAGATAAAATCAACAACTTTTGGTGGAAGAAGTTCACTTCTACGCACCAACATCTAGCTCGTATATTTACTACTTTCTTAAATGGAGAACAATCCGTCCCGCAGTGGCTAGTGGAAGGACGCACGGTATTGATCCCTAAGACCGGAGATTTGTCAAGTCCAGAGAACTACAGGCCCATAGCTTGTTTAAACAACAGCTACAAACTATTCACTGGCATCCTCAAAGAGAGGATATTAACATCTATCGAGCCGTTATGGAGTGCAATAGTTGAACAACGTGGATGCAAGAGAGGTCTGGCAGGTTGCAGGGAGAACCTGTTAATAGACAGGTGTATCACCCAGGACTCGATCAGGTAGCGACGCAAGCTGTCCATGGCTTGGATAGACTACCGTAAGGCATTTGATAACTCGAACCATGAGTTACTTATTAAGCTCCTTGAGTGCCTGGAGGTGCATCGAAAAATAGTGAGATGCATAAAAGATCTTATGTTCTTGTTGCGGACAAGAATTGTCATAACATCTGACAAAAGGCAAGTGTGTACAAGCTATATCACATATAAAAGGGGACTTTTCCAAGGAGACTCTCTAAGTCCGATACTTTTCTGCATCTAAGGTCTAATAAGGCTAATAAGGTCAACCACCTTTTATACATGGACGACCTCAAACTCTTTGCTTCCTCGAAAGAGGACCTTAACATCCTTGTGGAGGCGGTAAATAGGTACTCTAAAGCGATTGGCATGAGCTTCGGACTGGACAAGTGTGCCTGTGTCCACCTATACCAAGGAAGACTAGAAAATACATCATCGCGTGACGATCAGGATGTTCAACTCATAGGCGCAAATACCATTCAACATTTCGGTATGGGAGAAACATATACATATATTGGAATACCGCAAGCGGGAACCCAAAATGTGCGTGAGTTAAAAACGGCCCTTGGAAAAAGGTTTCGCCCAATTCTCAGAAAAATTTGGGCTTCCGAATTATCTGGAAAGAATATGATCCAGGCGAGCAATATGCTGGCCGTTCCTATACTGCTCTACACGTTTGGTGCAGTGAAATAGAACGTCGAAAAGTTGAAGCAACTTGACCGAAGCACACGCAAGATGATGACAATCCATCGGAGTCATCATCCTGAATCTTCCGTACCTCGAATATACCTCCCTCGAGGTAAAGGGGGTAGAGGCTTGCTAAGCTTAGAGTGTCTTCATCAAAGAGCGGTTCTGGCTGCATCCTGCTCAGTTCTAAATAGCGCAAATTCTCTGATGCGAGTCGTACATCAACATGAAGTCGTCAATGCTGCGGCGTTTCTATACCGTGCCGCAGATAGGGCCGCAGAGGAGCTTGGCCTCCCATTTGATTCCAGCGACAGTACACAAGTGTTGTACAGGAAGCAGAACATACGCTTCTACGAAGAGGACATGCTCACAAGCCCCTTCATGGTCAATTCTACGGCATCATACGTAGAGAAGAGCTCTCGATGGGTCTGTCTAACATGTTTCTCAAGTCTGCTGGATTGAGATCGGAGACTGAGGGATTTCTTTTTGCCTGTCACGATGGCGTTATAGACACCTTAGTTTATCGCGAGCGCATAATGAATGTACGTGTAGGCGATACCAACTGCCGAGCGTGCAAGCAAGAGCCAGAAACACTTTTACATGTTCTTAGTGGATGCTCAAAATATGCACGCTACGGGTACATAGAGAGACACAATGCGGCTCTAAACGTGTTATATTACCATCTTAGGCACCTCTATGGTGTTTATCTATTGCCCGTCTTGCCATACTGGAATTTCTCATTCTCCACCACTCAACGTATCAGTGCTACGAAGCCTGATATTGTCCTCCAAGATCTGAAGACCAAGATCATTTACGTGATTGAAGTCTCGGCACCAGCCGATGGTAATATCACGGCAAAGGACGAAAAAAAACGGGCGAAATATCAAGCACTTCTTTTCGAGCTGAGCAGGCTGTACCAAGGCTACATAGTCCATCTTGTAGTTCTCATAATCGGCTGTCTTGGAGGTATGAAAGCTTCATTTCTTAGCCAACTCAACAAGATTCCGGCTTGCCAGCGTCAGGCTGGCTTCTGGGATTACTTCATCTGGTCCGTCAACACTGTTCCTCATAACATTGTACAAAGATTGATAGGTCTAAAAAAGTATCCAGATGTTATCTCGTGTAAATTCCCCGCTCTTGCTTACCTTCTAGGAAAGAAGGAGCAGAAGTGGATGACGTACACGTTCCAGTTGCGTCGGGATTGGTTGATTTAAGGAACCATGATCGTAGCTTCCGGAGCCTACAACTTCTCAATAATATTTGAATTAGGAATGCTTTGAACTTAAAGCCAAGAAGGTATTTTTATGTAAATTATGATATTCAAATTATTATTTGTTTTAAATTCTAAAATTTTTATTTTTTTATTACATTTGTTTGTGGCTAAAAAACAGAACGATCGTATAAAATTATCTGGCAAGCCTTGTTAATCTATTAAATACCTGGAAACAAATATAATTTAGGATGATAAATTTAAATTTTAAATTTCAAAGCTTTTTCGGGTGTCAATCCTGTGCGAAACTATGAATGTTGCCAAAGTTTCGTGTTCTTATATATGTATTCTCTACGATACCGGTGATTGGCCAGAGCGCCCCATGGTTGGGACTGGTCGAACTTGATTGGCCAATCAATGTTCCCTCCATGTTTGCCTCAGCAAGTAAACAATTTTAATAATTATCTTCAAAAATGACGTTAACTCGTTACGGTGCTTTTTCGAATTATTTTGGCACCAAAAAGCCATCGAATAATTTGAAGCATGCTGTTATCTTCAAGTTGACTGTATTCTTGTGAATTTTTCTGTGACGTATTATATGCACGTGAAATAATTGCCAACAAAATGTGAGTTAACGGTGTTTTGCAATAATTATTCAATAATTATTTTTAATCTTATTAACAATTGTTAAGACTGGTTTGTATAATAAGATGTATCTTTCACAATTTCATTGATATAAAAACCTCATTTTTCAATTTTTTTAGTTAACGGTGTTCTTGCAAAACAGGGCAGTATCATTCTAGCGTATTTTAGAACGTTCCAAAATTATACTTTTCTTCAAATATTGTATCTATCATTATAATTCATATTATTATATTACAATATAATAATGTGGAATTCACTGAAAGGGACAGTTAACAAGACTTATGTTAGAGAAGAAACGTACGATACTCAGATTCTGTGTTTAATGTTAAATGATTATAATAATCATAATGTTAAGATATTGAATAAAGTTTTCTATTATCTCTATTTCTCTTTTATATTTTCTGCGATTGTCAGCGAAAAGCCAACTCCACGCTCTGAGCTATCGAATTTAACACTGGGATTGCAACTCAATAATATCGATTATCAACCCGATGAACTTGCTTTATAACTAGAAGATCCTCCAGGGAAAACCGAAATGGAAAATCGTGGGATTCACGACATTCGTGTTAAACGTGTGCACATGCCCTCATTATACACTCGAATTAATTTGTGCATGCACATACAGTGGTACTATTTCTATACCCTATATTCCTATGTATTTCCCAATTCTCTTCAATTCATCACCGCTTCATACACACAAAACTCGAAACGCGCGGATGCTCGAATTTCCTATTCCGTATCACGACGAAACTTTAATCGGATCAAAGTCTGATCCAATGGGATCGTCGAACTCGTAATGTCCTACCACATGGTCTACTCAAACGTTCAATATATGGATAATTTAACCACGCTAACCCTGTCGATTGCTAATTGAATTTTCCCCGAATTTTTGTGTCGTCGAGGGATTTAATAGTGATGGGAAAAATTCCAGAGTAGTACCGTAGCGGATTTCGCTCTTTGCTCTCGTCAATTTCATTATTATTTCAAAAAAGGAACTTTAATTTGTTACAAAATCTATCTAATTTTCATCTGAAATATTTTGCAGTTTATATTTGAAACATCTGATCACGATTTGTCATTTAATACTGTATACAGTGAACAAAATTACTGGATCCAAGGAAATGTGTTTCTTTGGTTTATTTTCTTTGTACCATCCATGTGGGGATCAAGTTTATTATTATTATACCATTAGGCCATTTCCCTTTCGGGGTAGGCGTGATTTGCTCGGTTGGAAAATATTATTGTGCAGATGTGTATATAGGTATAAGGTAGATATGTATATAGGTGTAAGGTGTAGATATTTTAGATTGACCTTGAATTCTCGTGTTATTCATTCAAATGACACGTTCATTCCGCAAAACTGCTTCAACCCAGGTTGCTGATCAATCTCTCTAGCGATCACCCCAAGTAAAGAGCCTCACAAAATTGTTATATGTGGTTCATCGCTTGAGCCCATTAGTATCCAAGGTCTTTGTTTCAGGCGTAATTCACTCTATTCCTACTCTGTTTACAAATTATTTGTCGCCACACTTTGCGGTCCTAGCATACTCCTCTAGCTTCCTAAGTAATTTAGTAAATATTAATCTACTTATTGTAAGAAATCGTTGTTTGAAGAAACAATATGCAATTAACTAACTCAAAAAAATATTTGTTTCAACAAAGGAAATGGGTACTTTTTCAAATAAACAAATTTGCATTTTATTTTATTAAGGAGTTTTTTAATTTAACATTTTGTCATATTTGTTTCAACTATGCATTTATTTCAATACAAGCAATATTCAATGACTGAAATGTTCAAGAAATCCGTTGGAAAAAACTTTTATTTAGTTAAATAAAAATAAGACAATGGAATATTTCTTTTATTTTAAGCTGCATCGATTTTTATAAATGAGGGTATTTAAATGTTTCTCTATTTTCTTTAAATCAAGAACTTCATTCTTTGAATCAAATTATATTTTATACCCATTTCTTTTTTACCAATAAAGATTGGGTAAAATTTAGAGTACGTTCCTTTGAACCAAGAAATCAAATCTTCCAATTAGGAAAAATTTTTACTGTTGGACTTTAATTTAGTTCACGGAAATATTTTCCTGATTTAAAATCACATTTGTCGTTTAGTTAATATTTCACTGACTGAACTCAATATTTATTTGCAACAATCATTTCATACTTTTGTTTTAGATAGAACCATTTATTTGTATTGAAGAAATGTTTTATAGGACGTATTCAGTACGATCATTTCTCACAATCAAGCAAATTGTCTTTGATTCAAGATTTTCGGTTTCGCAATGTATATTTTGCAGTTCAATATATTTTCAGTTCAGTAAATATCATTCAAACTTATTAGGGGCTGTTGAAAAATTATGTCGCAATGTCAGGGGGAGGGGAGGGGAGGGGTAAAAGATTTTGTGACGATTTCTCACGTGGGGGGCTAACGTGAAATATGGCATCACAGATAGAAAATATGAATGTAAATAGCAATTTTTTTAAATACTTGATCAAATGAAAATTAGTCATCTTATTTTACAAGATATGTTTCACACTCTTTCAAAATTCCTGTGTTAACCCCTTTCTCAAAGAATTCCTCTTTTTTACCCCGTTTTCAAAACTGTTTCCTAATGCTGATCTAACTTACAGTGTAACTTTTGGTTTTTAAGAGTGGTTTTTTGCAATTCAATAGAAAATTGTATGGCATCGAGAATTGCTGGCCCCGAATTCGATTTCAGCACGTCAAAATACATAAGAAGTCATAGGTCTAGTCTTTGGTGGAAGCCCACTTCTTTTTCTTTGTGTGCCTGTGTAATTTAACTATTCTATTTTTTGTTGAAAATTATTCGTTTTTTTTGTTGAAAGTTCAACAATTAAATTTTTCATGGAGGATTCACCTTTTTTAGTTACAAATTAACTTTTTTGTTAAAAATTTTCTTTTCGGGTTGAAAATTGAACTGTTTTCTAAATAATTCGCCTCTTTCGATTAAAAATTCAACAATTTGGTTGAAATTTATTTTCTCTGTTGACTGAAAAATCTTTCCTTGATGAAAATTCAACTCTTTTGTTTTTGGTTAAAAATTAACCTTTTTATATTATCATCAGAGAAGGTATTATATTTGTGTAAAATTTGCCCCCCCCCCACCCCCCTGTTTCTGTCAAATGTCCACGTTTTGAGACCTTCTAAACCCAAAAAACAGATTTTCACGAATCTGTCTGGCTCTGTGTTTGCATGTATGATGTATCTATGCATGTATGAATGTATCTATGTAGATTTTCAGTCTGTTAGCACGATAACATTCGGAAGAATTGAGAAATTGGATTGGGCTTTCGTGTACTCTTCTAGTGCTATAAAATGAAGGTCAAACCGTTGCTCTTTGAACACCCTATATTATTCGCATAAAAACTTATTGAATTTTTCGAAAAATCAAACATCCAAATTTTGCTCGCACAAAAAAAAATAATGAAAAATAAAAAATTCCATCTTTGGGTCAAACTATGCAAGATATGAAAAAAGATAAGTTGAGAAAAATTGTGCATATAAAAAAGATCTACAAATTTGTTATGGATCACTTTTTGATAGTATGCGCAGTTTTTGTTTTATTCGTGAAAAATAGCATTATAAATAGAAAAATTAAATCTTAGGAAAAACGATGCAAGGTACGTGAAAAGATGAATAGACAAATACTGTACATTCAAAAAAGGTGCACAAATTTGTAAGCAATCACTTTTTGATAGGATTCGTAGTTTTTGTTTTCATCTTAGAAAATAAAATAAACAAATTAAATATATGTAAAAACGACACAAGTTGCAACAAAATGTTTATGAAGAAAATTGTTTTTTTATAGCATGCGCACTTTTTTCAGTTATAAAAACAAGACAATGCAAATACGTTTGTTTCAATACCAATGCATATTATGAATTTTAATAATATATATTTTTTTGAAATGATACATTTTTCAGGATACTTGAGAATAAAACTTAATGCAAAATAAGGAACAAATGTTAAAGTTATCATGATAAATAAAATTTGTACTTTATATTGCAATATCGGAATTAGCAATCCCAGGCTGAGGTACATAAATAAATATAATATACACTTGATATAATAGTGTTAAACCAAATGTAGAAAAGTTCGCATTTTGGACAAAATCGAGTGCGAAGCACGAGACACATGATGAGAATGTGTTCCGTTAAAGCCGGAAGAGCTTTCACAAAAGAGAATTCACAATCACCAAATTACAGTTGTCGATGCTTTGACCTTTAACTTTAAAAGGTCTGTGCACAAATATGGGGGAAGTACAGAGACCGAGCGCGCAGCGCAAGGTAAATATATTATCGAGCGCGAAACGCGAGAACCAACGGTCGATTTTTTTTATTTGAAATTAAAATCTTATTTTAGTTCAAATATCCACTAATTGGTTGATTTTTAAAACAAGAAATGATATCAGTATGAAAGTTTAATATGAAAAATACATCAATGTATTTTTCGTTGAGAATTAATCTTTCTTTTTCTGAAAATTCATTTACTTGGTTCAAAATTTTACTATTTCGTCGAAAATATATATCTTTCCCTTGAAAGTTCAATTTGTAAATGCAATTTTTTCTTAGGCGATTAACTTCTTAAATTCAAATATTTGGTTTGAGTTGAAAGTCCATCTTTGTACTTTGAAAATTCAACTTTGTGGTCACAAATTCAACCATTTTGTTGGAAATTTAATTATTTTGTTTAAAAGGAATCCCTTTTGTTCGAAAATTCAACTTCTTTGTTGAAAATTCGTCTTTTTTTCGTTTGTGATTATATTTAATTCTTTTTGGTTTGAAAACCCGTTTTTTTATGTAGAAAATTGAACTATTTGGTTAATAAATCTTCTCTTTTGCTCAAAATTTCATCTATTTAGTTGTAAATGCAACTGTTTGGTCTGAAATTAATTTTTGTTGTTGTTGAAAATTCAACTATTTGATTGAAAAATTATCTTTCTTGGTTGAAAATTCATCTTTTCGGGTTTAGTAGGCAACTGTTTTCTAAAGAATTCGACTTCTTACCCTAAAAACTGAACTCTTTTGTTGAAAATTCATCTCTTTGGTAGAGAATTATTCTTTTTCGGTTAAAAATTCGACTACTTTGTTGAAAATTACAATATATTTCGACTTGTTAGTCTAAGAACTCAACTCTTTCCTTGAAAATTCATCTATTTGGTGTTATTATTCGACTATTTTCGTAAAAAAATCACCCTATTTCCCCTATTTTCTGTGCATTTTGGACTGTAATGTCTGCTCAGATATTATGTTCGTATCTTTTATTTTAAGCATTTATCACATGAAATTGAAGACGAAATAATGATCTAAAAAGCAAGGGGGGGGGGGTTCTTATTTGTGACGTCACCCGAAGTGAATTCGTTTAAAAGAATTGGTCTCGTACATCTCCTTAAAACGTAATAAAAAAAAATTAAAAATATTTCTTTGGCACCAAATACTTCAAGGTATTAAAGTATACTTTGTAATTTGAGCTTTGCCGTAGCACCGATTATTTAGACAAGGTCCTCATTAAAAACGGGTCTCGCTAACGACTATGAGAGTGAACCATTTCGTGCCCCCTCATTTCTGACGCCGAAGACGACAATCAATATTTTCCTTTGGAGAAGAGAAGCCGTTTATAACTGTTCATTAAATTTTCATTCACGCAGTAAAAAATTTTTCTTTAAATTAAGTTGATTTCATATGTCACTTCATTTTTTTTATTTCTTTATTTATCTTCAATGCTTTTTCTTAGTATGCCTACTATATAAAGCACATTGGTAAATTTTAAATTGGATTTTCCTTTTACGAAGTAAGACACATTGGCAGGATATAAATCTACGAGGCTAAATCTCTCTCACGCTTCAATTGATTATAGTTGCATCGACAAACGGGTATTTTCCGCACTAGAGGAAAAAAAACTCGAAGGACAGATACGCAAGGACGTAAAACGTAAGAGAGGTAATTTTCTGCACCGCAATCGTAAACCTTTTCCCTGCAGCGACCACTCGACCAATTCAATCCATCATCTTGCGTCCCGGATGTGTAGGTTTATTGGAAATGCAATAGATAGGTTTATTGAAAATTGAAGCGAAAATGAAATATACATCATATTCGCCAATAGAAGAAAAACTCTAAACACGGAATGTGACATTGTAACGATCTCCAGTGAAAACTGCTCAATTCGGCATTTCCATATCAGTTTTGTTTCGATTTCAGGATAGGAAGATCAAATATTTCCTGGATAACTTTAGAATTTGAATATTCCTGAAATGATTATATATTAGAAGGTAGATGGAAAAGATTCCGACGATGTATTTCTGTCATAATAGATTATATGTATCTATTTCTCATTGCCACCCCATCCATCATGCTTCCTTTTCAGTAAATTTGAAAATATCATTAGGGAAGTTTTATTCGATCGAGGCGAACTTGATGAATGTCCGTAAGTAGACACAGATATATATCATCTAGAAAAGGATCATTTAGGTCGTTTCCTTCATCCGGTAGAAACTTAGCAAAGCTGAAAAAACTTATAAATATCACTGGGAACTATTTATTTACGTTAAATTTTCTTCATTTCCACATATTTGATTATTTAATTTTTACATTTTTATGAAGAGATACCATTCGTAAACTAGTACTTCGCGTGTTATAAAATTTTCAATGGAGATGCAATTTTCCGTCGAAATCAATGCCAAAATCAGAATAAAAGTCTATAAACTTCAACCCTGTTTTTGTAATTTAGGTGAATAATGCATGAATAAATAAAAAACTTCCTAATGATATAAAAAATTGATTCTATATAGAATTTAGTTTTTATAAACAATTTTATTAATAAATATTTATTTTTCACTACCCAGGCCAAATCTTCTTGATTTCTTTAACCAGAAAATAAAATGATTAAAATATTATTATAAACTCCAAACTATTATAATTGAGAATACATTTAACTTTTATAACAAAAATAGTGAAAAAAATTACCCAATAACAGTTTTGCACATAACTGACTTTTTTGCTCCCTAAGATTGCAACAAAAACTATCATTAAAATTACAAAACTTTTCATTGAAAGAAAATTTTCAATTCAAAATATTTGTCTAACTACGAACAAAATTTGCTTAACAATTTGTTTATACTTGTAATTGTCTGTTCAACTTCCAGAAGAAATATTAGTTTCAACTTGCTTCTAACTAAATTTAATAGAAATAATAATTTTGTCCATAAGAAATTTTTGAAGTTGGTTTATTTCTTGATAATATTGGTTATTATCGATAAGAAATGTTGAAATCTTTCAAAAATGATAATAAACAGGTAAACAATTCAATATATTTACTGTCATATGTGCAGAGTTTAAAATGTAGAGATAAAGTGTGTAGAGATTAACGTGTATAAGTGTTAAGCGTCTAGATTTTAGTGTGTTGAGTTTAATGTGTAGATTTCAATGTTGAGACTTTAGTGTTTAAACTTTATTGAAATCATATTTGGAAAGTTCAAGGTGTTGAGATACATTGACTAGTTCAACTTTTAGAGTTGAATGTGTTGAGATTAACGTGTGGAAGAGTTAAACGTCTAGATTTTAGCGTGCAGAATTTAATGTGTGAACTTCAACGTTTGAAATTCATTAAAATCATATCTGCAGAGTTTATCATGCAGAGAATAATGTATAGTATTTCATGTGTAGAGATTAATGTGTACGATTATAAGAGTTAAGCATCCAGATTTCATAGTATAGACTTTAATGTTTGAACTTTATTTAAATCATGTCTACAGAGTTTAAGGTTTAGAGGCAAATGAATATAGTTTAACGTTTGTTAAACTGTTAATAGTTTTACACGTTAAAATGTGTATAGTTTTCAACGTGTAAAGAAAACGTATGGTGTTTATTGTGTAGAGATTAATACTTAGAGATTAATGTATATAAGAGTCCAGCATCCAGATTTTATAGTGTCAAATTCAGTGTGTAGACTTTAACGTTTAAACTTGATTAAAATCATATCTGCATAGTTCAAAGTGTAAAGATTAACGTTTAGAGTTTAATGTGTAGAGAATAATCTTTAGAGTTTATTGTATAGAGTTTAATATGTACAGTTTAATGTGTAGACTTTAATATGTAGACTTACATGTTTGATGTGTTTGGATTAACGTATAGTGTTTATTGTGTAGAGAATAATCAGTAGATATTAATTTGTATAATAGTAAATCATCTAGATTTTAGCATGTATAGTTATGTGCAAACGTTAATGTTTGAACTTTATTACAATAATATCTGCAGAGTTTAGAATATATGAAAATTAACGTATAGTTTTCAATGTGTAGATAATAATCTACAGAAATTAACGTGTATAAGAGTTAAGCGTCCAGATTTTAGCGCGTAGAGTTTAATATGTAGACAATAATGTTTATAATTTATAAAAATAATATCCGCAGAGTTAAACATATAAAGATTAACGTACTCTGTTTAATACGTAGAGATTAATCTTTAGAAATTAATGTGTATAAGAAATAAGCGTCCAGATTTTATAGTGTAGAGTTTAATCTGTAGATTTCAATGTTTGACCTTTATTCAAATCATATCTGCAGAGTTTAAGGTGTAGGGATAAACTTGCATAGTTCAACGTGTAGAGTATAATGTGTAGAGATTACGGTATAGTGTTCAATGGGTAGTAAAAAATCTGTAGAGATTAACGCGTATAAGAGTAAATCATGTAGATTTGAGCGTGTATAGCTTAATGTGTAGAATTTAATGTTTCAACTTTATTCAAATAATATCTGAAGGGTTCAAAGTGTAACGATTAACGTATAGTGCTTAATGTGCAGATAATAATCTGTAGATATGAACGAGTATAAAATTTGAGCATCTAGATTTTAGCGCGTAGAGTTTAATGTGTAGAGTTTAATGTTTGAACTTGATTAAAATCACATCTGCAGAGTTTCATGTATAGAGATAAACGTGTAGAATTTAATATGTAAATCTGTTATGCGTATGTAGATTGGGTCACTATATTCTTAGTGTTCGAGTAAAACCTCCAGTGAGTTTCAGATTTTCATCTTTATTTTCGAATAACGCGTGAGCAAAAAGCATATATCGCTATAGAGATCTTGGGGGTTTTACTAGGTGTGATGGAAGTTTGACAGCTCTAGAAATCCTGAAAAAAAACAAATGGGAAATGTGCGGAGTAATGGTTTTCCATTCGATGGGGGACTCGATAGACATTGAAAAGGCTATTAAAGAAGGCAGGGTGCAAGAAGGATTGGTTTCGGTAGTTACAGTGGTGTTAAAGCGAATTCACGGACAGATGGATAGGTGGGAGGTAAATGGGGTGGTCTGACTACGCATATAAAATATACCAACCACGCTATCTCGCGGCCGATTACCTGGAAAACTCACGCGAAAATATCGATCTCTCTCCACAGTATAATCAGATTAAGCAAAGGGCAATGGCTCCAGCAAACCCTACTTTGAAAGTGCATTTGTACTCAAACTTACTCTGTTTTGGTTTAGAAGTTTCCTCATATGTCGACAGAAAACATTCTTGAAATTCACAAATCAGATAATTCCATTCATATCCGCTAATTGTAGCCTTCGGTAAGATAACGATCTCCGTGGCGACAAAGTGGAAAGGGCGAGGTTGTTACTGGGGGGTGGATGTCGCCAAACTCACTCTCCCCATGAGAAGGGCTATAAAAAACGGTGAGAGGGCGCTCCTGAAAAGGTGGGGGGGGGGGCAAGTGTAAGTGCCGCCAAAGTTACCCCTCCCTGAGAAGGGTTATAAAAACGGGATTAGGGCTGGAAATAATTTTCAAACAAAAAATCGATATCTCTAGAGCTATTCGAGATATCTACTGAACAGCTGCGGATTCGTTTTTTTTTGGCAAACAATCCTATTGGAAACTGCCTTAAAATTTTGCCGCCACGGATATCGTAATCTCCTCTAAGTTTTCATGCAGAGCTGGGTATTTGGAAAATATGATATTTGAAAATTAAAGTTATTTAATATCAACTAATGGAAAAATTGACACTGAAATGCATACAAGTCAGACAGTTATAGAATATCACGGGAAATTTTAGGAAGTCGAATAAATGGAGCAAATCTTAATACTTGCTTACTATTTTGACAATTCTGTTTTTTATGTAATTTTTTTACAGACTTTAGAAGAAGAAAATTACGTTTGTATGAAACATCACAAGAAAATTTTATATTGAATACATTGATGAGTAAAAACAAGACTATCAAATTCATCACTCAGTACTCACTCAAATTAGCGGCCATGGGGATTATTTGCATGACAACCACGCGTCAATTTCAATTATTTCTACGTAACGATCGATTCTCTCTTCCGAATAAGCCACAAACGAAGTTCAAAAGCACCGCACTTGCAAGAGAGGCTATTGTCTGAAAATTACTATGTATGTAGAATAAATAATAAGATAGTATAATTAAAGGTAGGCTATCCTTTAGCAGGCCTGATTTTTGTTATCACGACTTTGGATGAACTAAGTTATCAAAAAGAACGATACAAGTATTTTCCAATAATATATGGCTATATCAGACTTCAAAGAATATCTCAAAATGTTATCAAACTTTCAAGATATAACTGAAGATTAGAATGATTATTTGAATAAACACAAAAGGAACGTCAAAGTAGTATTAAGGAGGTTCAACAAATTATATGAACTTTAAAATTTAAAAAAACCTTAAATAACATTTATGACATTTTTTAATATTTAATAAAATTGGAATCGTCTTTAAAAGATATTAAATCATCTCAATAGGATTTTGAAAATTGCTCACGCATTAAATTTAAAGTTATTCCATTTTGAAACTTCTAAATTGTTTCCTATTTGAACCTTTCGCTTTATATGTTAAAAATTTGAGTTTCAACCATTTTGATAGCTTCAATTGCCTTATTTTCAATATTTATAACTTACAATAAGCTTTGAACTTTGAAAACAGAAATATAAAAATTAGAATTTTTAATTCCTGTTTTAATTTGTGAAGCTTATAGTTTGTTATTGTTCTAAAATTGTTTATGAGTGATAGATCATGAGAATTCATTTCTGTGCTTTGAGATACAAACAACAATAATTCCATTCCGAGCATTTGTCTTGAGCCAAAGTAAAATGCAAGTAGCTCAGAAACCTTGTTAATATATTTCACAAAAGTCCACCACGATTTACGTGAAACTTGCAGTTGCTTGACCACAGAGTAAACTTCGACTTCAGGCAACATCGATCGTTCGCCTGTGAAGAAGCGAGCTACAGGTAGATTCAATTTCAAAAGCCAATTAGCGAAAACAAGATGAAAATTCATTTCCAAGTTATTGCATTGTAATTAATTGTTATATTTGTCTCCCAAAGCAAATAATACCAGCTTTGAAACAAAAACACATTTCATTTATCTGTTACCGTCTTTTTTGTCACTCTATAAAGGATAATGTATAATCAAATAGATAAAAAAGTGGTTTTTAAAGTTATTTTATTTTTTACGTTTAATTTCGTTTTCTGGTTACATGCTCTAGTTAGAGTGGTGATAGAAATATAAACTCTAATCATAGTAAAAGCGTTTGATCAAACTGATACACCCTTCTATGCAATTACGATCACTCCTAATCGCAAGTAATTTAGGTATAAATCTATTGAAAAGTCAGACTTGGATAATACAAGTACACAAATGTTATTCACATATGTACTGTAATAATTTTTTATTCGTTTAATACCAACTCTATCGCAGGGATTATTCTATTATGCGACTGATTATCTGTGCTTCGAGTAAAGGAATATTGAATTTTTCATTAATGGTTAAATCAGTGTGATGTATTATTCGTAGCTTACATAATATCGGACTTGGGTACAAGAGAACGGAAATCAAACAAATTAGGTTACAAATACACGATACTCTCTTTAATTTAATTATTGCATTGGATCTCGTTATCGCTAAATGGAATTAGTGACTGGTCAATGTGACATATATTGTCACAGTTTGTACTGTTCAAATGGAAAATTCACCATTCACGCGTATATCAGAAGCCCTATTACATACGATCATTATTACAGCAATTGAATATATGGGTAAAATATAGACTAGGCTGAATAAAATATTACTTATAATTTTAAAAAATATATTTGAGACGGAAATTGTAGAATTCTATTTATTAAATAAGTCTAGAAATATGCAGGAACATTTATTATATTTTCAAATAAAAGGATGCGTCCCCTATCTGTAGAAGTCACATTTGAGAAGAATGTTATAAACTGAAATATGAAATTCGTGCTTCAATACTATTGACAAGAAGAAGCACTATTTTTCCTTTTACCATTATTAGTTATTACGAACATGTACTCGATGTTTCTTTCGAATCATATTACAATCCACCAGTGTTTCCTTTCATAACCTTAAAAATTGTAGCACCATTCCCTTTATCAAAAGAGAAATAATTTCATAAAATCACGAAGCCCTTCGTTCCTCAAAGAAGTTATATCAGTATCGGATAAATAAAGATACTAAGTATTTACAAAGAAATTGAAACTTCGCATATAAAATTCTTAGTTATAGGATGGAAGTAATAATAATGTCCATAATCTCGTTTATTACTTTTGATCCGTTTCGCTTTTCAAAAATTATATTGATTGGTCATTTCAAATTTAAACTCTAAGGGACCATTCGAAAACTATATCACGCTATTTTCATAGCTTTCTCCACTCCTACCCTTTTTCGTCACGGTACATCACACAAAGCTTAAACCCCCCAGTGTGACGTCACAAATACAAACACTCTCCTCCACTTTTAAATCAAAATTCTGTTTTTATTTTATTTTCATTTGATAAGCGCCTAAAATAAAACACAGAAAATACAAACAAAATATTCTAACAGACTTCCAAGCACAGAATGCTCTCAAAACAGGGGAATAGGGTAATTTTTCACGGAAATGGGGGAATAATAGGAAAATCAATTATTTTAATTGAAATTAATGTATGGATACCATATTCAATTCAATAAATATCTTAAATTTTCAATAAAATAGTTGATTTTTCAACCAAAAATATTAATTTTTTGCACTGTCTATGGTTACGGCATTTTCCGTAACTTTAACCCCTTTTTCGGCTCGTTCAGGGCTAACGTTACGGAAAATTCCGCAACCATAGACAGTGCCTAATTTTTCATCAAAAGAGATGAATTTTCAACGAAATAGTTGAGTTTCCAATCTAAAAAGTGGAATGTTTTCGAAAACAGTTGACTTTGAACCCGAACAGATGAATGTTCAATCGAGAAAGATGATTTTTTCAACGAAACTGTTGCATTTAGGACTAAATAGATGAACTTTCAAGCAAACGAGAGACATTTTCAAATAAAAATAGCTTCATTTTCAACCAAATAGTTAAATTTTCAACCTACAAGGAGGAATTTTGAACCAAAAAATATTTTTATTTTAAATACAAAATAGTTGAATTAACAAAACAAATCAATAATTTTGAACGAAAAATGTAATAATTAATATTTCATGTATAACACAATTTAATTTTTTAAAAAAGCAGTTGAATTCAACAAAAAATGACGAGTTTTCAAGCCAAAAAGGCATATCCTCTTCAAAACAGGTAAATTTTCTACCAAAAAATAGGAATTTCCTACCAAAAAGTTAATTTTCAACCAAATAGTTTAATTTGAAACTAAAAACTATCACTTTTTAGCCAATAATGAAATATTTGAAGTTGGAGTTCAAAAAATTTATTTTTAAAACAAAAAAATGAATTTTCAACAGAATAGTTAAATTCTCAGCCGAAGAGATGGATCTTGAACTAATAAAATTAATTTCAGGAAGATCAATTTTGAACCAAAACTGTAATAGTTAAATTGTTAGTTGAAAAAATTAATTTTCAAACAAAAAAAGAAGAATTTTCAACAAAATTTTTACATTTTTAACCAATAGAATGAATTTTCAACAAAGTAGTTTAACTTTCAACCAAGTAGATGAATTTTCAACAAAAATTGGAATAGCTAAATTTTCAGTTAAAAAGATCATTTTCAACCGAAGAAACACGAATTTTCAACAAAATAGTTTAATCTTAAACCAATAAAATGAATTTTAAAAAATAGTTCAACTTTAAACCAAGTAGTTGAATTAAAAAAAAAAAAAAAAAATTCAGCCAAAAATGGATTAGTTAAATTGTTAGTTACGAAAATTAATTTTTAACTGAAAAAAATTAATTTCCAAAAAATATTTGAATATACAATCAAATAGTAAAACTTTTAAACTATTATATTTTTTAACCTTTTTTGAAATAGGGGAAAGAGTGTAGAGCCTGTATTTAGATGCTTCACTTGTGAAATAAGATCACGAATTTTCATTCTTTCAAGCATTTCAAAAAATTATTATGCCTATTTATATTCTTGATGTGTGATTGTATTTAGTTTAATTGGATTTTTTGGGTCGTTAATTTCAATTTTTTTTAAAAGTCGACGCATTCAAAATCGATATATATTGTATATAGGGGAAAGGCATGCAGGTTGAGACAGTCGAATATTTCCTTTTTCTCCACTTGCAGCACTGATATCTCTAATATCACGTTGATGTAATATCAGTATTAAACTTTTCATAATAGAGAAACGTACTTGTTCCTTTTCCTTATTTTTCAAACAGAGCATCCAAACAATTTTTGTGAAAAAAGTGAATTCGAGAATTTTCCAAACGTGAAAGAAGTTAATTTTTTGAAGCCGTGTAAAAGGTAAATATAACATTCGTACCACAGTTTTTGCTCTATTTTGATATTCCGAAGGAATTTTGAACATATCTTGCTTGGTGAAAAAAATATTACATCATGCCAGAATAGCGGCGATGCTTGCAGGTTGAGACACATGTCAGAGACGTCACTTGATTTTTTTTTATATTCGGAATTGCTATTGAACTTTTATATTAAGTGTTCTAATCAATGTAATTAAATTTTTTCTTAAAATTACCAACTAGTAGACAGAGGAAATGGCATGCCGTAGACTCATAAAAACTGATCATGGTGTTTCTGAATATGATGCACTGCATTATCTTTTTTTTCTCTTTTTCATGATTGAAACCTTTATGATAAATAGATCAATAGTAATAGTTTGAAATTCGTCGTTATAATTTAGTTTGCATCAATATTTTCTCAATTTCTATGACTGTCTCAACCTGCATGTCAAAACAATTTTTGGCCAAAAAACATATATGTTCGGAAAACTGGCCATAACTTTTTTATTTTTGAAGCAATGCAACTACTTTCTGTAGAAACAATGTAGCACAAGACATTATGTTTCCAGTGGTGTATAAATTTTGGTGATATTTTTTTCAGTAAAAAAATTTGGCCAAAAATACCAAACCTGTCTCAACCTGCATGCCTCAACCCTATATATATATACATGAGGACTAATGAACTGATTCATAGATTCTGCTGGCAAAAAAAAACAGTTTGCACGAAAAAAAAATTGTAGTTCAAAGACAAAAATACTGAAAAATTAAATCAATCAAAAATCTAAAATATATTTGATTAAAGCAATTTTTATTTTTGAAACATCCAACTGTGACTTCTATTCAAGGATCTTCATATATTTGAATTAGCTATGTGATGTCATAAGTTAAATGTGTCATACAAATTCGAAAATTCGTTTCTAACAATATTGTAGCACCATTCCCTTCTTCAGAAGAGAGATAATTTCGTAAAATCAAGAAGCCTTTGTTTCTTTATAGAAATTACATCAGTATCATATTTAAATAAAACACGCTAGGTGTTCGCAAAAAAAAGAAAATTCCTACACAAAATGCTTACTTGTACTTTTATCAAATAAGTCTTGGAGATATTCAGGAGGAAAAAATCTTAAGCAATAATTAGTATTACAAGAATACATTTTTGACATTTCTAATATACCTAGTCACATTCGCGAGTTCGTAACCGAGAAAAACAGGAAATAAAATAGAAACAAAAAGAGAAAGCAGGAAATACACTGAAGCTCCGCTAACCGAATCCCTAACTTCGGGGAAAACAATTTCTCGCTTCTCCAATCGGAGAATCCAATTTGGATTATCGAAAATTCATGGGAGTACTTTGTGCTTGTGTCCGATGAAAGGCAGGTTATAGGAAAAGAAGACTATAGAGTAGGCGAATGGTATGCTGAGAATAGAAGCCAAAGGCTTCGAAAGAAAATATAAAATATTGCTTTTCCTACCATTTACTAGTAGAGTAATGTGAATACCAGATGGACTTCACCCTTGCCACTTTGTTCTCTCTTGCTAGCTTCTCTTCTCGCTATCTGCTTCTTTTATTTATCTTTGCTTGGTTCTTTACAGCGAGAACCAGTACTTTTATCCTCACAAGATATGGAAACAGCATTTCTTTAAAACGTGTTTTTCATCATACTTATTGCCTTACAAATAAATGTAATACCTTTAACTAATTGAAAAAATCAGAGCTGGCAATTATATCTATTCTCCTATTAAAAAACAGTAGTTCCATTTCTGACAACCCGAGGGGTTAACTACAATAGAATAATAAATACAATCATAAGCAATCCTTTGCAATCTCATGTACAAAGAAATGATTCATTCATTTATTTATATTTGACGTAAGATTTCGACAAATTCTAAGGCATTTTAATTGATTTTGAGCTAGTTCGTCAGATTTCATAAAAATGTCGCGGCTTTATAAACATTTCGAAACATATTAGCAGGTTCTAAGGCATTCAAAGGATTTCAACAAATTTCGGGGGACTTTCACGTATTTTAAGGTTTTTCGAAACTATTCAGGTTTCTTTTTAATATTTCAACTAATTTGAAGAGATTTCACAGATTTGAAAGAGGTTAAAGAAATTTTCCATCGATTTCAAGGAATTTCGAAACAATTCAAGGGACTTTAGAGAATTTTAGAGCTTTTGAAGGACTTTAAGAGATTTTCAAGATTCTAAAAAAAGTCCGATCAGTGAACTTTGGAAAATAAATTATATTAAATTAAATTTGAGGGGATTCCTAGCGATTTTAAACATTTCCAGGGATTCTAAGGTATTTTAAAGAGTATCCCAGGATTGAAGGATTTGGAAGAGTTATATGAATTTAAATCAGGGTTTTATAGAACTTTGATACAAAAGTTTAATTTAATTTGAAATGCAGAGAATTTCCATGAATTTCAAGCGATTTCGTCAACAAGTTGCGAGGGACTTTCATTTATTTTAAGGCTTATAAAATTCTTTATTGAGATTTTTAAATTTTAAGGGATTTTAGATGATTTTTGGGGCTTCCAAAGATGTCAAGTGATTTTAAGTGATTCCAAAGGATTCCGATAAGAGATATGCAAAATTTTAAGGGATTTTAATGAATTTTGTATGATTTCCAAAGATTTCAGGGGATTTCAAAGATTTCCAGGAATTTAGACGTTTTTTAGTGAACTTTAATGGAAAAGTTTGAATTAAATTGTATTCAAGGGCTTTCAAATGATTTACACGTTACCAACAGATTCTTACGTTTTTTAAACATTTCCATGGATTCTAAGAGATTCTAAAAGAATTTTAAGAGACATAAAAAATGTCAACGGTTTTCAAAGTTTTGTAGGATTTCCAAACATTTCAAAGGATTTCTAGAGAACTTTGTATAATAAATGAAATTTCAGAGATTTTCAAGGGATTTTTAGCGATTCTATATATTTCAAGGAATTTCAACGAATTTTACACGATTTCAAGGATTTTCTTAAATCTCTAAGGATTTCAAGGTATTTCAAATATTTATACGTATTTTAAAGCTTTTCCTGGAGAAATTTAATGAATAGGTAAATTTAATTTAAGTTATATTGAAGGGTTTCTAAATTATTTATAATGTACCGAATAGATTAAATTTTAGTTACAAAGATTTCTACAGATTTCAACAATTTTAAAGTATATAAAAGAATTAAAAGAATCTTAAAGGATTCAAACAAAATTCAAGTTATTTAAAAAAATTGAATAGAATTTCAAGAAAAATTCCAAATGTTTAAGGACGTCTACGATTTTCGCAGGTTTTTCAAAGATTTTAAGGATTTTCAAAGAATTTCGCAAAATTAGAAGAGAGAAGATTAAGATTTATAGAACCTCCAATCATTTTAAATTTTTGAAAAATTTTACAAATTTCAATACATTTTAACAGACTTCAATGGATTTTTAAACATTTCCAAAGATAACAAGGGATTTCAAGAGATTCCAAGAGGTTTTCCTGGATTTCAATTAAATTTTAAGCGACTTTAGAGATATCAAAGGAAATCACAGTCACAGATTTTTGCTGTGTAAAGTTTCTTTGTGCAGAATCGCTATTTGTGTGTACTTTCATATAATATTATAAGAGGTCATAAAAATCGTTCCTTTGTAATTTTTCTACTTTTTATATAAATTCCTTCAATATTTCCGTATTATTTATTCCAATGCTCAATATCCTATAATAGCTTTCCATATAATGATTTTGTAATTAATTTTTTTATAATCATTGGAATCTTTTGCAATCTAATGCATTATTTTGTACTCACATATATGCAATCTTGCAATTTTACATATTTTGAAATTGACGGAAAAGTAAAGAGAAATATTTATACCAAAAATGTTGTGTCGCTTCTGTTTCGAAATTCGCATTCAGTTATTTTATTTCTATGCCTATCTTTTTTTTTATTATTATTATTTGGGATAATTTCGACTCCATTTGATTTCACTTTGACCTGCTTCAGCTCCATTTCAATTTATATCTCATTTGTATGCCTTTTTGTCATACTCTATTTCTATATTTATTATATTCTATATATTATATTAGATTTTATTATATATTATATATTATATATTATATATTATATATTATATATTATATATTATATATTATATATTATATATTATATATTATATATTATATATTATATATTATATATTATATATTATGTATTATATATTATATATTATATATTATATATTATATATTATATATTATATATTATATATTATATCTATTTCTATATTCTATTTCTATGTCCTGGAATTCTGTCAACTACTGGTTTATTATCATAATATCCCATGTCTATCATATTTTATAGTGACTTGTTCTATTCCTCTTTTTCACTCTTCTTCCGATTATATTCCGTCATTTATGGTCAATTATTTTAAAAATTGCAATTTCATAATTTTCCAATACGTTCCTCTTTCCATCAGTTTTATCTTTTTCTATACCCTTTCATAATTGTTTCTTATTTCTATCACCAGCAATTCCATCCAGTTCAACTTAGTTTTATAAAGTTTTAACCCATTCTTCTATCAAAGAATTTGATCCTTTTCTATCCCATTCTATCGCCATTCACATTACTCTACTCTTTGAAAGTTCTGTCATTTTTTATCGTGATACATAATTTAATTATATTTTTATCTCTAAAGATTCTATCCGCTTATGCCCTCTTTTATTTTTTTATTGAATTCTGCTTTTCAATAATTCTATTAGTTCCTATCCTGTTTTTTCACATTATCCGACTCTGAGCTCTTCGTTTTCTATTCAACTTTTTGCTTTTTATTTTGTCCATTCATTCCCTTTCTCCAATAATTCAATAATTTTATATCCAGTTTTATCACTTTATCCCACCCACGGCCAAAAATCAATGTTTTTCTGTTCCTCTCACTTTTATCCCGTTCCACTTTCCAACAATTCTATTCTTCTTTTAGCTTTTCATCTATATATCTCGCTTTAAGATAATTTATTTCTCTCGAATTCCAAAAAGTTCTATAAACTTATATCACGTTTATTACTTTTCATCGGTTCTTCTTGTGCAACATTATATTCATTGTTTATTCGAAATTTAAACTCCAAGATGATCCAAGTTGTATCATATTTAGTTTAGTTGCATTTTTTAAGTCAATAATATCATTTTTTTAATTCTACGTATTTAAAATCGAGACATAGGGCATGTGAACTGAGTCATACATTCCGCTGCTAAAAAAAAACAGTTTTAAACATTAAAAATCAAGAATTCTTTAAAAAAAAACCTTTCAGTTTTATGTTTTCATTGTTCATCGATTGTTCATTCTTATATATAGGCTTGAATAAAAATACAATAAAAATGGATAGGATGAGATAAGATCCAGAATATATCAGTTGTTGAAACGAATAAAATGAAATAATTTTACAATAGATTAGGACAGAGATTGATAGAGGTAACAATCTTTAGAATAAATATTCATATTATTGGGGTATCAAAAATATTTGAATAGTAAATATAATTGAAAAAATCTCAAATATTTTACGATTTTTGCCGCTCTCCATTAGTAGGAATTTTCAATTGATTTTTGATGGTTTCGAAGGAATTTCAAAATTTTCAAGAAATCCTCACATGTTAAAGCTTTTCGCAAATTGCCAGGGATTAAAAATTATAATATTGCATTGACGCGTCATTTTCAAAGACTCCTAAATGCATCTTAAATTCTCCCTAAAACTTATAATATTGCAGTTCAATTATTATAACTATTTTAATATTTCAACCAAGAGCAAATTTCATCTATATCTATATATAACTCTTTTTCAAATTAAAAAAAAAAAAAAAAAAAAAAAAAAAAAAAATATGTTTTATAGGTAGGCCAGGATTCGGCTTTGGGCACATATTAACTCCTATCAAATACAACGCTGCTGCAGGCTGGTAACCTTCTCAGCATAAATCACCAACCAATTGAGACTCTCGGTTTCCTTTATCTGTCCTCACCCCCCCCCCCCCCACGCAGTAACAGAAGTATTGGTGGGACTGACGTTACAGATAGACTATCCACCGTACGACGAATAATCACTTAACTTGGACATGATTTCGGCTCGCAAAACAAATTTCGCGCATAAAGGTGATAGTTAGGTGTACAATCTAAACATGAATAATACAAACAATAAAGTAGCCTCGGAATGGACTGAAACTTGGATTGACGAAATGCATACACACGGTAAACGTAAAGGTCGAGTTTCAGGCGATGAATGGAGACTGGGTGTCTGGAATGCTAGAGGAGTGAATGACCTTAAAATAAGAGAACTACGAGAAACTATGCATGCAAGGAAACTAGATATTTTATGTGTACCTGAGACGAAGAAAAAGGGTTGCGAAAGTAGAAACATAGAAAATGGGGTGTTGAAAGGCGGTTATGAAATATGGTCAGGAGTAGGTAGTGAATCAAATCGTAGTCAAGGGGTCGGTTTAATTATGAATGAAAAAGCAAGACAGCATCTCAAAGATCATGATTTTGTATCTCCCAGATTGTTGTGGGCTAGAATGAAGGTAGGAATCAGAAGGTTATTTATCATAGCGTGCTACGCCCCAGTTGACAGTGAGCCGCGAGAAGTCAAAGACGCTTTCTGGGACACTTTAAATGACACAATAAGTACTTGCGATCAAGGTGAAAGAATAATTCTGCTAGGAGATATGAACGGATGGGTCGGCGTTCAACGTCAGGATACAGATACAGAAAGGGTACTAGGTAAATTTGGGGATCCAAGAAAAAATTATAACGGGGAAAAATTAGTTAGCTTATGCTTAGAAAAGGGCCTATTTATTACCAATACTTGGTTTCGACATAAAATGATCCACACGTACACTTGGTGTAAAGGAAATAACCGCAGTGTAATTGACTTCGTTATTGCGGATGAAAGACTAAGAGAACTAGTCAAAGATACAAGAGTCATGAGGGGTTCCGAATGCAATACTGATCATTATCTTTTAATCTCTAAAATAAACTTAGGCCGGGGATGGAAAAGAAAGAGAACAGAAAAAACGAAACAAACTGGAATAAAGATTGAAAATTTACAGAAACCGGAAGTGCGAATAGAGTTTCAAAATAAGTTAAGCGAACGCATAGATAGGGCAACTTGGGAAGCGCTTACGAGCAATAAAGATATAGAGGGCGCGTGGGCTTTATTACGGGATATCATTGTTAAAACTGCAATTGAAGTGTGTGGTACGGCAGTGGTAGGAAGAAAGTCTGGTGATGCGTGGTGGAATGATGAAATTCAAGCAGCCCAGCAAGAAAAGAAAAAAGCGCACAAGAGAACATTAAACATGACAGATCTTAGCGATGAGGAGAGAAATAGACTTAAAAATGATTACAAAGACAAAAAGAGGAAAATGAAACGACTAGTCAAGGAGAGTAAAGAAAAAATCAGAACAGAAGAAGAGAACAAAATACAGAACTACTTTGAAGGAATTATGAAACTATTATATAAACAGTTGAAGGAAAGTAAGAGTACAGAGTTTGCCAGCATGAGAAACAGCAAAGGTGAAATGCTATATGATATAGACGAGATAGTAGACGCTTTAAAAGACTCTTTTAAAGAACTATTAGGAGGTGAAGATATAGGACAACAAAACTGCGACATAGAACATAATGCATTAGAAAACCCAATTGAAAAAGTCTGTGTCACTGAGGTCCGAGACATAATTAAGAACTTGAAAAACGGTAAGGCTGCTGGCATAGACAGTATTAGTGCTGAAATGCTCAAATACGGTGGCGAGTACATACCTCACAGGTAGTGCGAATTAATAAATTTATGTATCGAGACGGGGAAAGTCCCAGACGATTGGAAAAAAGCGATTATCGTACCAATATACAAAAGAAAGGGAGATAAAAACAACTGCAGTAATTACAGAGGTATACTATAGGCCTACTAAGTACCGTAAGTAAAATATACTCAAAAATACTTATTCGTATGGTAATGGAAATCACAAAAGAAAAGATATGGGAAGTCCAAAGTGGTTTTATGCCAGGAAGATCATGTACAGATCAGATATTTAGCCTAAGACAGATCACAGAAAAAAGCTTGAGAGTAGGAAAGAAAATTTTCTGTGCATTTATTGACCTAGAAAAAGCATTTGACACGGTAAATAGAAGTAAACTTTGGGAAGTTCTTAAAGAGTACGGTGTAAATGGAGGGCTCCTGCAAGCAATAAAAACAATATATACAGGTAGTAAAGCGAGCGTAAGGGTAAACGGGAAACTGAGTGACTGGTTCGATATTACGCAAGGCGTGAAACAAGGATGCGTTATGTCCGCGTGGCTATTTATCATATTCATGGATAAGTGTCTAAGAACTGCACTCTTCGACGAAGAAGGTGTAGATCTCCAAACAGTTAAGGTACGTGGGTTAGCTTTCGCAGATGACAAGATTGTTATGGCAGAATCAGTCGAGGACTTGCAAAGAATGTTGAATAAACTTCATACAAGCATGAAGGACATGGGACTCAAAATTAACGTAAATAAAACAAAAATCATGGTGTTTGAGGGAAAGAGTGAGAAAACATTGTGCAATATTGTCCTAAATGATGAGAGATTAGAACAAGTGGACAAGTACGTATACCTAGGTAGTCTATTCACTAGCGACGGAAAAATAGATGGGGAGTTAGATAGGCGCATAAATAAGGGTAAACAGGTTATCGGTAGAGCAGGGTCCATCCTAACAAATAAAAACATATCAAAAAAAGCTAAAATGGCCATACACAATTCTATATTCGTACCGACTGTACTATACGGTAGCGAGACATGGACCTGTCAAGAAAAGGACAGGAGTAAAATTAACGCGATCGGCATGAAACCTCTGCGCATAATATGCGGGAAAACACTGATGGACAAAGTCCGAAACGAGACAATCCTCAAAGAATGTGGTGCAAAAGAGACAATAGTTGACACATGGGAAAGAAATCAGTTAAGATGGTTCGGACATCTTGAAAGAATGAAAGATGAACGACTGACCAAACAAGTGTATAAAGGTAAAGTAAATGGCAGAATGTCCAGAGTTAGACCGCCGAAAGAATGGTTAGAATCTGTAAATGAGACATTAATCCGTAGAGACATAAGAAGCCATAGAAACACAAGAGCTTGCATGAAAAAATGCATGGACGTGAAGGAAGCTAGAGTAGTATGCCAGAACAGAAAAGTGTGGCGACAAATAGTTTGTAAACAGAGTGACAGTAGAATGAATGACGCCTGAAACAAAGATCTTGGATACTAATGGGCCCAAGTGGAGAACCATACATAACAATTTTGTGAGGCTCTTCACTTGGGGTGATCGCTAGAGAGATTGATCAGCAACCTGGGTCGGAGCAGTGTTGCGGAATAAACGTGTCATTTAAATAAATAACACGAGAATTCCAGATCAATCTAAAATATATATACCTAACACTTATATACCTATCTACCTCATACCTATATACCTACCTACCTTATACCTATATACCCATATGCACACTACTATTCTCCAACCGAGCAATTCACGCCTACCCCGAAAGGGAAATGGCTTAATAGTATAATAATAATAATAATAATAATACCCGCCGCGCGAGCACATTCTCAACGCGCGCCGCCCGCGCGGCTCGCAAGTTTGAGCGCGCCTGGGGCGCGCGCCTGTTGGTTCTCGCGCTGCGCGCTCAATAATGTATTTCCCCCATATTTGTGCAGAGACATTTTGAAATTAAAGGTCAAAACATCGACAACTGTAATTTGGTGATTGTGAGTTCTCTTGTGTTGAAGCTCCTTCGGCTTCAACGCTCACATTCCCATCACGTATCTCGTGCTTCGCACTCGACTTGGTCCTTAATGCGAACATTTCGATATTATGTTTAACACTATCATATCAAACGTATATTAGATTTATTTCTGCACCTCCGGCTGTTACTGCTTATTCAGATATTGCAAAATAATCTACAAATTTAATTTTTCATGATTACATTAATATTTGCTCCTTATTTTGCACTAATTTTTATTCTCAGCTACCCTGAAGAATCTATCATTTCAATAAATTTATATTATTACAATTCATAATATGCATTGTCATTGAAACATACGTATTTTCACTGTAATTTCACTTATTTGTTATTGAACATTTTATTGCAACTTGTGTTGTTTTTCCATAAATTCAATTTGTTTATTTTTAATGTTATTTTTCACGATTTAAACTAAAAACTGTGCACGTCGATGGCCAGACCGACAACTGTGCACGTCGAAAATCAGACGGAAAACTGTGCATGTGCCAACTGAGCACGTGCCATCTATGTACGTCCAAATTCCGACGTGCACAGATGGGCTCATGTGGAATTGGACGAGCACACATGTCACTTCACTAACTCTGCACGTGCACAGACGTTACTTTCCTAACTGTGCACATGCACAGACTTCACTTTCCTAACTTTGTACGTGCACAGATGTTACTTGACCAATCGTGCACGTGCACAGATAGAACTTCCTTAACTGTGCACGTGCACAGATGTCACTTGCCCAAATGTGCACGTTTATGTTCGTACGTAAGTATATATGGGAGAGTGGTCACATAATCGTGCACAGTTGGGCAAGTGACATATTTGCACGTGTATACTCAGGCAAGTCACATCTGTGCACGTCGAAGTCCACAGGAGCCCACCTGTGCACGACGGAATTTTGACGTGCACAGTTGTCACTTGTACAACAGTGCGCGTGCACAGATAATACTTGGACAACTCTGCACGACTAAATTTCGACATGCACAGATCGTACTTCGACGTGTACAGATGGGCTTCTTTTGACTAGGACGTGCACAGATGGACGTGCACAGTTGTTCGTCCAGCCATCGACGTGCACAGTTGGGCACGTGCAAAGTTGCTACATTAAAAGTTGTCCGGTACCCCATTTTTCGTTTTTCCAAAAATTTAATTTTTTTATTTTTAATCTCAAATGTTACGATTGCAAGAAAATCTACTCGTCCTTTATAGAAATTATTAATAATGAACTTGTAGATCCTTTCTAAGCAAACAACTTTTGTTTATTATGTTTTTTCTTAACTTGTATCGTTTTTCAAAAATTTTAATTTTTTTAGTTTCAATGTTATTTTTCACGATTAAAACAAAAACTACGCATCTCATGTAAAAATGTTCAGTAACAAATTTGTAGTCCTTTTTGAGTAAACAACTTTTGTCTATTTTTTTTCGTAGCTTGTGTCGTTTGGCCAAAAATTTAATTTTTTTTAACATTTTTAATCTTGCTTTTTACGAATACAACAAAAACTATGCGTCCTATCAAAAAGTAATTTACGACGAAATTTGTAGATCTTTTTTGGGTGCACAATTTTCGCCTTCTCATATTTTTTCATATCTTGTGTAGTTTGACCGCAAAATATAATTTTTGATTTTTCATTATTTTTTGTGCGATCAAAATTTGAATTTTCGATTTTTCGAGAAAATTCCAAAATTTGTTATGATAATCTTGTAGGGCTTTCAAAAATCAACGTTTTTCTTCTCTCGACTTTTTTTCATATCGTGCGTTGTTTGACTTAAAATGTTCATTTTCGCTCGTTTTTTTGGATTTTCAAAATGCTATAACTCTGATAATTTTTTTTATCAAAAATGTCATCAGGATAAATTGTTTAAGTTTTTGAGTATACTATAAATAGCCGTACATAGAATTTTTTAATCTTGAAACAAATGGTGTCAAAAATTTTTTAAATGCTTTAACTTTTTGAATTTTCATCCAAAATAGCTGACTAAGGGACGTGACTCTTCTTTTTGGTCCCTTCAACTGTTTGCTAAATTGCAACCTAAATCGATTAGTCTTTAAAAAGTTATCCGGCATACGAACGACGACAACAACGACGACAACCTCAACAACGGCAGACAGACAGACACCATCGCCAAACCTGTTTTTTCGAATTCAGGTGGTCTGGAAACATGGAGATTTAAGTAGATCCGCGATAGTGAGTTTTCACCTAAAAGCGATACCTTCTCAATTATGATGAGAATGTAAAAAGGAAAAAAGAATGCAATGGAATTTAATAAAAGAAAAAAAGTAAAACACAAATTATAATGACGATTATAGAACTTTTATAGAACCTTTTCTCTCCAACAATATTAGCCTTTATCATATATCTACTAAATGTACAGCTTTTTAGTATGCTGAACTGAATATTAAATGCTCTTTGGATAAAAAACTGTTTAATTAACCAGAAGTATATTAATGAAGAGGAGTTTAGAAATTCTGGACAACATAAAAAGATTGTCTGACAGGCCGAGAGAAGACGGAGAATTTTCAAATGGAAATTGTGTGAGGTCGTTTCGCATGTTCCTTCTTTGTCGCGACGTGTTACTCCACCTACTTCCCTTTTACCATTGGCTTGCACCCTCTTCTCTTGTGTGTTCACATAGTTGAACTTTATGCAGAAGGAGGCTTGTCTAGAGTATGAGTGGCACGGAAACCAAGAATGCAGACGAAGGAAACAAGAAGAAAATTGTGACATTATTTTATCCTTTCAAATTCCTAACACACAATTATGGGCAATATTACAATACCTGTGGCGAAAAAGTTTTAATGTGGATTTCTATAGAATATTTTTGATATCCGGAATAGTTTTCCAGATATCAATTTTTTTACTTTGTTTAATTGACATAATTTTCTAATGTTGATTATGATCAGGCTTTCCACGAGAAAAACGAATCAAACACTTTTAAATCGATAACTCAATTAGATTTCGAGATATTATTATATACATGCGTGTATGTAAGTCTGTACGTGTGTGCGACTGAGGGGTGGGCGTCGCGGAACTCAATATACCACCGAGAAGGGATATAAAAGACCAACTCGAGCGTACGGAAAGGGAGCCAGGTAATTTTGGAGATCCAAAAACAAATGGTAACGGAAACAGATTGTTAGCTTATGCTTAGAGAAGGGCTCGTTTATTACAAATACTTGGCTTAGGCATGAAATGATCCACTTGTACACCTGGAGCAGAGGCGATAGCCATAATATGATTGACTTTATTGTTGCGGATGAAAGACTGAGAGAGCTAATAAGAGATAAAGGGGTCATGAAAGGTTCTGAATGTGGAGCTGATCCTCAACTTTTAGCTTTAAATATTAACTTAGGTCAACGATGGAGAAGAAAGAGAACCAAAAAGACGAAACAAATGCCAGTCAAGAAACCAGAAAAACGAATAGAACTTTCATGAAAAATAATGAACATCTTGATAGAACAACTTGGAAGACACTAATTCTCGATAAAGATATAGAGGGTACATGTGAAATGTTTCGGGAGATCACTGTTAGGAATTCAACTAAAGTATGGGGCACTGCGTTTGTAGGAAGAATTACTGGGAATGCTTTGTGGAATGATGAAATCCGCGTAGCCGCTAATGAAAAAAATCAAGCGTATATAAGAAATTTGAATATTAAAGGCCTTAGCGATGACGAGAGAATTAGAGTGGAACATAATTAAAGGGACAAGATCAGGAAAGTAACAATAGTAATTAAAGAAAGAAAGGATAAGGTTGAAGCGGAAGAAGAGAAGGAAATGGAAAACGCTTCCGAAGGAAATAAGAAATTATTTTATCCACAAATGCGCAAGGAAAACAAGAAAGGAAGTAGTAGTACAGAGTTAGCCGGAATTAGGAATAGCAAAGTCGAAATAGTATATGATGCACACGAAGTAAAAGATGTTCATTGGGACCATTAGAGGAAATTATTCGGAGGTGAAGCTATGGAGCAGCACAAATACGACATAAAAGACGATACGTCGGAAAACGTGGTTGAAAGAATTAGTGTCTCTGAGGTTAGGAATATCATTAAGAACTTAAATAATAGAAAGGCTGCTGGTAAAGATGGCATTCACGCTGAAATGCTTAAATACTCTCGCGAATATTGTATACCTCACAGGCCGTCCGAGTTGAGAAATTGATGTATTGAGATGGAGGAAGTTCCAGATGACTAGAAAAAGGCGATCATCATCCCAATATACAAAGGGAAGGTAGATAAAAGCATCTGCAATGATTAAAGAGGTATCAGCTTGCCAAGTACTGTCGCCCGCAAGCGCGTCGACAATTAAAAATTAAAATTTTATTATTTTCTATATTCCACATGTATGTCAAAATGTACGTAATTTAATTATTATTTCAAATAAAATCAACAGAAAATTATCAGGAGTGCAAGCAAGATGATCGCCAAGTCCATTGTACACTTCGCAAGCCCCATGTTAACAACCAGTCATCGGTTTTTAATCCAACTACACAATCGAGTACCTAACGGACGCTTCTCCGTCAGAGTGTTCACCGGGGCCGGAACATAAACACACACCTACGCAAGCGAGTACCCAACGGACGCCTCTCCGTCAGAGTGTCCACCGGGGCCGAAACATACACACCCACCTACACAATCGAGTACCCAACGGAGGCCTCTCCGTCAGAGTATTCACCGGGGCCGGAACCCTCTGAAAGGTTCTACCCAACCTCCCCACCACCTTTTCGAGTTGACTACAGTATCGTGAACAAAATATATCCAAAAATACTTTTTCATAGGGTAATGAAAACAACAGAAGAAAAGAGAGTAAATTTGCAACTAAGTAACTTGTTCGATATTAGGCAAGGTCTTAGACAAGGATCCTTTCGGCTGTTTATCATATTCATTAACAAGTGTCTAAGGATGGTCCTCCTCAACGAAGAAGTTGTGGTTTTCGGGACAGTGAAGGTGCATGGGTTAGCCTTTGCAGATGATAAGGTTGTTATGGCAGAGTCAACCGAAGGCTTGCAAAGAATTTTGAGCAGACTAAACACTAGCATGAAGAAAATGGGCCTTAAAATTACCGTGAATAAAACAAAAATGATGGTGTTTGAAGGAAAGGGTCAGAAAACAGTATGCAACATTGCCCTACACGATAAGAGGATAAAGCAAGTTGATAAGTACGTGTATCTTGTTAGTCTATTTACTAATGACGGAGAAATCGAAAGGCAGATATGTAGGCGTATAAACGAGGGTAGGAAGGTTATCGGCAGGGTAGTATCCATCACCATAAGTAAAAATATTTCCAATAAAGCTAAAATTTCAATATATAATTCTATACTTGCACCCACTGTGCTGTATGACTGCAAGCCCTGGACCTACCAAGAAAAGAATAAGAGTAAAATTAACATGGTAGACATGAAATTCCTGCGCAATATGTGCGGTAAAACACTATTGAACAAAGTCAGTAATGATATAATGCTAAAAAAATGTGGTCTAGAGGAGACACTGTTTTACAAGTATGAAAAAAATGCGTTGAGATGGTTCGCGCATGTATAAGAGATGAAAAAAGAACGACTGACGAAACAAGTAAATGTAGAGAAAGTAACTGGTAGCGCACCCAAATGCAGACCGAGGAAAGAATGGTGGTGATGTGTGAATGTGACCCTGAAACGAACTGAAATAAAAAGCCACAAAAGCACAAGAGCTCAAATGAGAAAATGTATGGATGTAAAGGGAACTGAAGAGGTATGTCAGGAGAGAAAAGTTTAGTGACAAATATTTTATGAGAAATGCATGATAAAGAATGCCAATGGAGTGAGAGATGCCTGAAACGGCAGGCATTTGATACTAATGGGTCCGGGTGGAGAGCTTAACAACACAAGAATTCTAGATTATTCTAGAAAATCTACACTCCCCTCTCCCCTTATACTTCCTCTAACACTTCCCTTTTTCACTTTACTCATATGAACTTTCTCATACCCGGCTAGAACAAAGTAGTTCACGCTTATGCCGAAACCCGTGTGGAAAAATTTCGTGACAGTCTTGAATCATGCTAAAGCCAGTACAGTTTTTCTCAAGCCGGTCTATTCACGCAATACTAGCCTGGCGCTACACTGGCGCTATATAGTTTTGCTGCGTGTTTTATTCAAAACTTTCTGCTGTCTAGTCCCAGTCTTGGCGCTATCTAGGAGTTCGTTACGAATTTGAATATATAAAGATTGTCCAGATTTTAGCTAGTTTCTAGATAGAATCACGGTTTGGACTTAAACAAAAATTACAGAGGTGAATTCAGAAAATAATCATTTTTGAATCAAAGATTTAGGAACTTACAATACATAATTGCACAAATGCTTAAGCAATAATTAATTGTACACTATTACATATTTAAGATAGTAAACAATAATGGTTGAAGGTGATCGAAAACAAATGTATAATGCTATGTATAATATTGATGATATTCCGGAAAATCAAATTTGAACATAAATGATTTATTTAATTTATTTTAATTATTTATTGATTGCTTAAATGATAATTAAGCCTAACGAATTAATTATTTGAAATAATAAACAATCATTATTTCGTAGCCTAACCGCAAGAAAATCATACACAGTTTATTTTTTTCAATGATTTATTCATACATCAAGCACTTTTAATGTTTAAAAATTGTTCATGTTTTGTTCAAATAAATATTAGGCTGTAATGAATTGAAATTCATATCCGAATACAATGAAAAAAAAATTAAATTTTAGATGGCCGAGGTGTTAAGGCGACGGGACAAAGTTACAACAATATACTAGGAAGTTACATCAGAAGTTCGACACCCGGCGTATGTACAAGAGATTTGCGGAAACTCATTTCTTCTTTTTTTTTTGTACAAAAACTTTTTTATATTTTTAATTAACTGCAAAATCTATATATTGGACTTTTATGGCATAAAAAATAATTATATTATTTAATTATTAATTATTTTTTATCAAAATAGCCGATCTGTCTAGAAACTAGTCGATCCGAGCGTTACATCCCAGTCTAGCCACTTGACAGTCAGCCTGTGGAGCGCCAGTGTCGACTCAAGGCGGACTGGACGGAAACAGTACAGCGCCACGAAATTTTTCCACACGGGAAGGGTTTTTATTTGGCCTAATGATGAGGTAATAAAAAACAGGATTTGTCCCATATGTCAAATTAGGCATACTGCTCTTATCAGATCACTTGATTTCATTATAAAAATGCATCCGTGACTGATAATATATACCAGGACGGCCCCGTGCAGAATATTGAATAAATCCAACTATAGCAAAAATGCCTTCGACATATTGGGCTGTTACCATCTTAAGCCTGAGAGCAAAAATAAGTTTCCTCTTTTTTTTTTATTTCGCAAAGTTTATTAAATCGAGTTTTTCCAACATCAGATTTACTATTGATTTTAGGTGACCCATTTCGGTTGATTAATTAAATATTTATACGTTTAAAAAAACTCATCAAATATTTTTGAAGCTTAAGTTAGGTTCATTAGTGATGGGATGATTAGTGACTGCATTTAATGCGTCTGAAATGTAGATACTGTGATTAAATTTGGGAAAGAAGACTGTCTTTTAATTAATTTAACCTAATTTTCAGAAATAACCGGATTAGTGAATAATTTAAATCTGTTGTATAAAAAACCAAATTCGAAATTTTTTTTTTCAGGCCACCCTGAGAGCAAATCGAAGTAAGCATTATTTTCAGAACGTTACCTCTAAATAAATTTGATACAAAATTAATAAAGATCTGATTCAACTGCGAAATTCTGGTAAATTAAAAAAACCAAAAATCGAGCAGTCAAATTTGGACAACACACTCGTAAATGACTTAATTAAAAATGAAAAAATATATGATAAAAAAAGAGAAACGAAAAAGAACGCTCTGAACTTTTTATTTATCTATTTAAAATCACAGAAAAAAAGAATTTATTATGTCAAAATCCAGCTTGGTAAGTCTTAACCAACTTTAACTGAAATATCCTTGAAGTTAGATGATATTTATTGGATATTGCCTCATGATTCCAGAAGGTAAACGTCTCAGTAATCGTGACCTCAGTCCCAGTAATCGTGACGCCAATTTTGCTAAAAACAAATGCGTTTTAGGATTAAATTTTACTTCTAACTGAGACATTTATTGAGATATTTATATTACAAGAATTTTTCAAAATAATGAAAAAATATCAATACAAAAACTTTTTTTTTCAATTTTAAACTAGTATTTTTCGAATTTTTTTTCTTTTTGAACATTTGAACTTTATTTGGGCATCATTCAATTACAACATGAGACGAACCGGTAACTTATATAACGATTCAAGAACTTTTTCTGATAAAAGGGCTTTTTCAAATATACGAAAACCTCTGTTGATTGTGCAGTTCTTGCTTTGGAACATAATCCAGTAATTTTATTTTTTAATAGCCTTTTTCATTAAAGGAGAGAATATAGAACCCTTTGTAGATTCAGAATGTATAATTGCATAACATTCTTTGTAGAATCGTTTTTACTATTTTTTTCATGCTTAAAAATCCCTGAGTAATTGAAACTTTGTATTACATGTTTTTATAATATAAATTTCCTGATCATGATAAATAAAATTCGTACTTTATTTTGCAATATCTGAATTGGCAATCCCAGGCCGAGGTACAGAAATCAATGTGATATACATTTGATATAATAGTGTTGCATAATATAGAAAAGTTCGCACTTTGGACAAAACCGAGTGCGAAGTACGAGATACGTGATGGGAATGTGTTTGTTAGAGCCGAAGGAGCTTTAACAAAAGAGAATTCACAATCACTAAATTACAGTTTTCGATGGTTTGTCCTTTAATTCGAAAAGTTCTGTGCACAAATGTAGGGGAAGTATAAAGGCCAAGCGCGGAGCGTGAGGTAAATACATTATCGAGCGCGAAGCGCGAGAACCAAAAGTCGCACGACCTAGGCACGCTCAATCTTGCGAGCGAATGACCTCAGTCACCAGGTCATCCCGGGATGACGTTATCAATGTGTTAATCTGCTGCTCTGAGCGCCTGAGCCTTTAGGTTGTAGTTATGATGGCTTAACATTTTTTTCGGCTTATAAATTACCAAATTTTATTAATAAATTTTTTTTTTTTTTGAAGTATTGAAAATAAAACTTTGTGCGGCCATGGCCACTGTCTGGTACAGAAAATTCAAAAATATGTTTATATGCGGGCTTCCGCATGAAAAAGGCCCTTATGGCCGGTATGAAGTGACGTTTAGAGGCATGAAGCCGGAGAGATTTCCGGAATTTTAGGAGCAAAACGAACCCTCTAAGATGAAAAACGATTTACCGGAGAATTTTTGAAGTCAGAACTTCGAAAAATATTTTTTGAGAAAAATGCATCTAAACTTGGCGAGTTCCATAAGCACACGTGTTATACTTTTTCTTCGAACATGAAATATACCTTCTTCCGTTTACTTTCTGGATATGAGTATAGTCCCAAAGTATTCACTATAGGTCCCAATATCATCCCCCACTTAAACCTGAAAATAATAATTTTGACCTCAACATATAAAAGCGTGAATATCTCTTAAAGTACGAGTAGATCCGAGACGCCTTACATGTGTAGTATGACTCGCCCTCCGCCATTCCCTAAATGTCATTCTCGTGCTCAGTCTCTAGCTCCGTGGTCCCTAATTCTCCTCTGGTGAAATGCACTGTTCTGCATTTATCTAGTCAGAACTCCATGTGGATATCATTTGAAAACTGCTTTGTGACAACGATCACTTTCTGCAGTTTCTGGTTTGAACTAGCGTATAATAGCTTTATGTCATCCATTTTCAGAAAATGGGTGGGTTGATGACCATTCTCATTATCATGTATTCTGAATCCGTGAGATAATTTTTCAAGACTTTAAGCAAATAGTCATGTGGTACGGACGGAAGCGCTTGCTTGTAGTCAATGTATGCTATGTGCAAGTTCCTTTGATGTTTATTAACTTGCGTCAGGGCAACAGCGTCTATGGTGACTAGATCTTCAATGCCCCGCAAGTTTTTACAACATGCTTTTTGTTCTTCTGTAATAAATTCTCGCTCGCAGCCAGGGGCAAGACTCAGAAAACGACTTGAGCATGCCTTAGCTATGTCTTGATTGGAGGGTAATTAAAAACTTAGCCAAGTCGAATTATGTTTACTCGGAAGTTTCACGTGTTCAATATGTTTATTCTATCAAATGTTACATTGGAACATGAAGAAACAAAACCTGTCTTCTTTTTACTGCACGTATTCGACTAAATAGATACAAAGAAAAAAATAAATCAGGGGACTGAGGGGTTGCCTTCTGTTTCTTTCCTCCTTTTTTTATTTTGTGTTTTTTAATTTGAATGAAGAAATGTGAAAGTGTTTTGTTCAAATCCAATAGTTAGATTCTTGGTTATTTTAATTCGCAAGAATTTCGCAGTTCAATTTAACTATTGGACATTGAATAGGAATTTAAATTTTGATATATTCTGAATTTAATTACTTAAACTGTACATATATAAGTTGTTTCTGTATTTTTGTTATGACACACGTAAGATGTCTTACTTGTAAAGTTCACCTGAACTTCTTTTCTCCGACCCCATTGGAACGGTACAGATACAATGTGTCGTCGGCATCGAAGTTATGCAAAATGTAAAACAAATGCGATAGTCAGATCTTGAAATGCGGAAAGAAACGCAACTCTAGTACCCGGAAAATGTGGATGGAAAAACAGATAAGTGTCGCAAGAGGGAATACAAAGTCTACAATTTCTGTTCACGAACTCTCTCGTCCTCTCGCAGAAGATTCTGCTCTATAGTTGAGCCATATGTAATCTATACCTACGAACGAACTACGAACCCCATTGCCGTCGCTGTCCTGGTCCCGCAGAGTACGCGGTCATAAATTTCACGGTGAAAATCCGGTGATATATATCGCGCGCATACGGGTTACTCGCAGAATGTAACGCAGCGAGTACAACCCCATGAAATCTACATTCTCTCAGCCAATATGTTCACCTATAGATGCACATACCATTTCTCGATAGCGTCGTTGTAGATTTTAATGGGTGCTTTCGCTGTATTTATTGACGGTTTCCATATTGTTTTTTCCCCGAGCTTCTTCATCCAAAAAAAGTGGCCACTATGACGGTAGGAAGAATTAGGGTGGTCAAAAAATCGACATTTTATTTTTGGTAATCGATCTACCCCTCCCCATTTGTTCGTTTTCCAGAAAAAAATCCCAATTTTTTTTCATCCCGTCAGCATTAACGTGGCGTTTTGAATGGGAAAAGCTCGGTTTTCGAGAAAATGAAGAAAAGACGTACTTTTTATTAACTTTTTGTAAATTAAAATTTAGTCACCTTTTAAGGAATTTTCACGGAATACTCAACATTTTTTTATTTTTACCCCCGACGTCCCATTTTATTGTGCTCCGATAATGTCTGGAAAAATTCAGAATAGCAGTTATATGTCAAATTCATGCTAAAGCTGATATTTTTTGGATTTTTTTTCAACTGAACTGTTCAAACTGTTTGAGTAATTATTATGTGTTCAAACCATTCTTTTGCCCGTAAATCGTGAAAAGTTATTATTTTTCGGGACAATTCATACAGCTGATGAATTTTAAGAGTAAAATTTCATGATTATTATAATTTTTCAAGGACAATTGGCCATTATTGGTCAAATTTGTACAGGTATAAATTTGGACCACCCTACGCAACATGCGCATTGCTTGAATTCATTAAATTACTTCGTTCCAGTGACCAAATTTATGGTTTTGTATCACAAAGAAACTTAGTGGAAAGAAATCAATCAAGGGTCGCTAAAATTCTCAAAAAGGACAATATTTTCGATTAAGAAGGTTTTAGACAAAAAAAAAAGATATATTTATAATAAAATATCCTTAATTTTCAAATACACACAGATATTTAAAGAAGTTTACCGATCCAGCACTGAGGGAAAATGAGTCTGGAACATATTAAAAAGTGTATTTTCTTGCTTTTTTAGTTTTCCCATGCAATTCTATTGAGTGAGTGTTTTCTATTTCTAACCTGTGATGGAAATTTATTTGAAAACCTAAGTATCTTATTATTTGCATCTAAATTGAAATA
>CAKNYM010052908.1:68167-126850 GCA_932195095.1 Andricus curvator
TGCCGCTGGGGAGGCTTGTTTGCTGTTTGGCCATCTTTCGAACTATTCAGGAAATGTTCTTGGAGTAGAGATGCCGCTGGGGAGACTTGCCGCAGTTTTGCCATCTTCAGAACTACTTAGAAAATGTTCTTGGGGGAGAGATGCTTCTGGAGAGACTTGCCGTAGTTTTGGCATCTTTAGAACGACTTAGAAAGTTTTCTTGGGGGAGAGATGCCGCGCGTGAGAGATGCCACAAATGTGACAATTAGTCCTGTGAGGCTTGCTGCAGTTTTGCCATTTTATATGGACTTGAACATTTTTTCCGGATGAGAGAAGCCGCCGGGGAGACAATAAGTCCTGGGAGACTTGCCGCAGTTTTGCCATTTTCATTTGGACTTGGAAAATTTTTTTGAGGGGATAGATGCCACAGGGAGGCTTGCGACTAGTGAGAGATGCCGCAAAAATGTCAATTTCACTGTGAAAAATGCCGCGCGGGAGAGAAGCCGCTAGGTAGAGTTGCCGCAGATTAGACATGCCGCAGATGTGACATCCCGCAGATGTGACGTGCCGCAGATATGACATGCTGCAGGTGTGACATGCCGCAGGTGTGACTTGCCGCAGAGAGACTTGCCGCATGTGAGATGATATGGACCCGTAGAAACTTAATCTTCTATTTGAAAATCATCTTTTTGGTTGAAAATTTAAGTAATTTGTTGCAAATTCTTTTTTTGTGTGTTAAAAATTAATTTTTTCAACTGTAAAATTAAATATGCAAGTTTTGGTTGCAAATTCATGTATTTTGTTGAAAATTCGTCCTTTTTGGTAGAAAATTAATCTTCTTGATTTAAATCATCTCCTTGATTAAAAATTTGAGTGATTTGTTGAAAGTTTCTTTTGTGTTGAAGATTAATTTTTTCAACTGTAAAATTAACTATTTTGGTCGAAATTTAATGTTCACTTAAAATTCATCTTTTTGGTTAAAAATTTAAGTAACTTGTTACATATTCTTTTTTTATGTTAGAAATCAATTTTTTCAACTGTAAAACTAAATATTTCAGTTTTGCTTGAAAATTCATGTATTTTGTTCCAAATTCGTCTTTTCTGGCAGAAAATTAATCTTATTGATTTAAAATTCACCTTTATGGTTAAAAATTTAATTAATTAATTAAAAAGTCACCCTTTTTTAAATTTTTTGGTTGAAAATTCATGTATTCTGTTGAAAATTCCTCTTTTTTGATAAAAAATTAATCTTGTTGAAAGAGAATTTCTTTTAGGTTGAAAATAAAATTATTGGTTAAAAATGTATCTACTTTGTTGAAAATTCAATATTTTTACTTGCAGTATTGGGATTTTAGAGCATTTGAAAATTAATTTGATATAGTATCCACACAAATTATATTTAAATAAAGTAGTCCCGTATTTCCATGAAAGGCCGAAATTTGAAACATTTTAGGCTCTGACATGAAAAATATAACATTCATTACGATTTCGAGCTTAAGTGAGGCTGTTACAATGTAATAACATACATTGAATAACTGATAACTGATAACTGATTTATGAGTTGAAATTCTTAGTACTGATTTAATTAGTATTAATGATTTAATTAGTATTAGTATCCCTCTTGGTTTGTAGAAAGACATTTTGAAAAGTTTCTGCGACAATTTTGTGCCAAAACCTCAGTCGATTCAGGTGGTTTTTCTAGAGAATGACTCACTTGTTCCAATTCTTAATTTTACGGAACTGCATTTCATGTTTTCTAAATAAGAATATAGAACAGTAATAAATTAGAAATTTAATGCTTTTTCGGGTTTCAATCGTGTGCGAAACTATGAATCTTGCCGATGTTTCGTGAATCAAGTTCGACCAGTCCTCACCATGGGGCGCTCTGGTCAATCACATTACAGTGAACTGCAATGTTTACGAAACGTCTGCAAGATTCATAGTTTCGTACACGATTGAAACCCGAGAAAGCTTTAAATTTATTATAATGAATCATCGTGAAAGCATTAAATCTATTATTAAAGAACTCTACGGGGAGAGTTTTCTTACTAAAACTAACACTTTTAGTAAGCTCAGGTCTTCTCAAGCTAAGCTACTAACATCTCTAGCTTTCTTAAAACGATGTAGAGACAATAAAATCGTCCCAAAATTCTTACAGTTGAAAAAACATTTGGGAACATCTAAATCCAAATCAATTCTACATAAAACAAGTTTGCTTCTCTTGAAGGAAAGAATACAACATACCAAATTTGCCTTGCACACTACCTCCAAAAAACTATTAAAACTTCACCTTTTCCTATCAAACACTCTCAGATTTGACATTTGGTCTACATTGGACCTCATATCATTTGACCAATCCCAACGGATTAAAGATTTTTGCACTCAAAAAAAAAAAAAAAAATTCACAAATTACTTCCAGTAAGGCACGCACCATTAACTAACAAAGAAAAAAACATCTCTAACCATCCTCTCAGCAATGAAATTATTTCAGCCTTATCTAAAGGACATAATTTTGCAGTAGCTCCCTCCAAAATCCAGAAAAAAGAAATCATCAGTAATTTGGAATCCACAACATATACCCTTCCACCCGAAAAAGCGAATGAAATACGGCGTAGGACGGCCAACATCTTACGCCAAGCCCAACTTTCCTCCTCAAACTCAACAAAACAAGAAAAAACAGCAATTAAAGAACTCAACCGGAATAAAGACATCATAATATGACCCGCAGATAAAGGCAACACAACAGTAATAATGAATAAAGAAGACTATAACAACAAAATCATGGACCTTCTTACTGACGATACATGTAAAAAACTTAAAAAGACCCCCCAAAAACCATAGTCAGCAAAAAACAAAAACCCTTCTGAAAGACTCAAAACTTGACAGCGAAACAATATCTAAATTGAAAACTACAAATCCCATCTCTCCAAAGTTTACGGACTCCCAAAAATCCACAAAAACAACATCCCACTCAGACCGATCGTCAGCGCAATAAACTCACCAACTTACAACCTAGCACGCTTTCTCGCCAAAAAACTGAATACAACAGATTCACATTCAACCCCAAGACATCCTAGTGAGTTTCGACGTAGTATCTCTCTTTACGAAAGTACCAATCTCTGATACAATCAATATTATTAAATCCTTTGCAAACTTCCTCTCTAATCTCACACCTTTGATAGAACACTGTCTCACTAATACCTACTTCTCTTTCAATAACCAATTCTACGAACAAACCTCAGGAGCAGCAATCGGATCTCCAATCTTACCTGTAATAGCCAACATCTTCATGGAAAATCTACAAACTAAAATCTTTTACAAATCCAAGCTTAAACCGGAATTTCGGTGCCGTTACGTTGACGGCACTTTTGTCATCTAGAGACATGGACTAGATGAACTACACAAGTTCTTCGATTTCATCAATCAAATACACCCTAATATCCAGTTCACTATGGCAATTGAACAAAACGGAAAATTACCTTTCTTGGACGTACTAGTTTACAAAAGATCTGATAACACATTAGGACATGAATTTTACAGAAAACCCACCCATACAAACAGATACCTTCATGCCTCCTCCCACCACCGCCCATCTCAAAAGCAATCGGTCATCAACTCCCTCGTATACAGAGCTGTCTCCATAACAGATAAAGATAACTTACAAAAGGAGCTACAAAATGTTAAACAAATCCTAATACAAAGGAAGAGAGAGAAAAACGACCACCATCCTACCCTACATTCAAGTTATCACAGAACAAATAGGAAGAATTCTCAACAAACACAACATCCAAACCATATTTAAACCACCTCCCAAAATAGGACAACTTCTAAACAACTCTAAAGATAAAAAGGCACCTTTCAGTGATCCAAGAGTATATGAAACCCCTTGTTCTTGTGGCAAAGTCTATATTGCAGAAACCAGGAGAGCGGTAAGCCAACGTGTAAAGGAACATGAGAGTAAAGTCAGGCTAAAACATTTCACGCAATCAGCACTAGCTGAGCATCATATCGAAGCAGGACATAGCATTTTATTGGACAAAACAGCCATCATCGCAAAAACGTACAATATTTTTCCAAGAAAACATAGAGAAGCAATCAAAAACTTAAAACAACCTAATAACATCAATAGGGACAATGGATATAATACCAATCCGATTTGGCTTTCCGTCCTCCCGGGTTTTTAAAAAAAGATTTGATTGGCCAATCAAGTTCGACCAGTCCTCACCATGGGGCGCTCTGGCCAATCGCAGGCATCGTAGAGAATACATATATAAGAACAGAAGAAGTGAACTGCCATGTTCACGAAACGTCGGCAAGATTCATAGTTTCGCACACAATTGAAACCCGAAAAAGCTGTAAATTTATTATAATAAATCATCGTGAAAGCATTAAATTTATTATTATAGAACAGTATTACTAAAATTTTTCATAAATTTTTTTTCTTCTTCAGAGTTATAGCCGTCAAGGTGCAACACCAGTGCAATTCTCTCTTTTCAGCACCTTTCTCGCCATTCCTTATTCTTTTCACTGCACCCCAACCTCCGATATTCGATAATAACTTTCAAAAGTCGTCGACATAGTTTCTCCTTCCTATATAGTTTCACATTTTAAGCGTCCGCTAAAGTTTTCACGAAAATGTCATCCCTTCAGCTTCCCCATTTCCGCATTGACGTTTCCACTCAACAAATTTATAGAACAATGAAATCATACAGTTTATTTATAATTATATATTATTAATCGTAAATGTAGCAGATTCAGGATTCTATTTTTCTGTATTTTTTAGTGATACTAGAAAAATACATTTGCCTTTGTCTCACGCAATTGTCAAATCAACATTAATACAAAATTTGTGTATTTCATAGTATCGAATATCTGAAATAATAGAAAACAAATGCAAGGACAATATCCATCATAATTGATGAAAATTAATATTTTATCTAGATAATTAATATATAATATTTTTATACGTATTTTTTCAAAAATGCCAATTTCCGACCCTAAAATTGTTTAAAATCGTAAGTTGAACTTTTTATATCAAATGATTTTTGTTTAAAATAATATTTCCGGTGATAGCGATGATACATCCTACTATAGTTTAAAGATTTTAAATATTTGTTGGAATTTAATGTTTTTTTAATGAAGAATAGCAGTTCAGAACGAAAAACACTAAAATAAAATAACAAAAAATGGTTTAAGATTGAGAATGTTCCTTTAAACATATTATTTTTTTGTTTAGAATAGCCGATTTCCGGTGAAAAATGTTAATCTAATATAAACTTGTTCCAAAATTGTAAATCTTCTTTGATGTCTACACCGATTCTCGGTGAAAAACGCGAGCATAACCTTAAGTTCTTCAAAAATGTGCAATCTTCTTTCAAAAGCTAATTCTTTTAAATAAAATATGAACCAATTTTTGACTAAAAATACCAACGTGATCCAAAATTGTTCAAAGATTCTAACTCTTGTTCAACTCTCAGCAGAGCTAGAGAGAATTATTTCACAACTTAAAAACAGAGAAATCAATTTTTTTAAATATATATTCAGGATTATGTAGAGAGAAAGAAGTAACATCAATTATGAAATAAAAAAGCAAAATTATTTTGTTTGCGAAATAACAATTTCCGGTGTAAAACGCGAACCTAACCTGAAATTGTTAAAAAATTATGAATCTTCTTCAAAATCTCATGATTTTTATTATTAATTTAAATTTCTAATGAAAAACACTGTAACACAATCTGAAATTGTTCAATCTTGTAAATTTTATTATTTTGAACAAATTTATTTCATATAAATCCAGCGGTTTTTGTTTAAAATTACCAATTTCAGGTGAAACACGCCAACATAACCTAAAGTTGCTGAAAAATTGTGAATATTCTTCGAAATCTAATTATTTTTTATTAAACACACCAATAATTTCCGACGAGGAAAAACTAAATAAAAATTGAAATCTTGTTAGAACTATAATGATTTTTGTTTTGAAAGATCAATTTTTTTGGTGAAACGTTGACGTAACTTAAAATTGTTTATAGATTATGGTCCATTAAAATCTAATGATTTTTGTTTTAAAATATAAATTTCCGGTAAAAACGCTAACAAAACCAAAAAAGTAAATTGTTGCCATATTTAATCTTTGAAATCTAGTAATTTTGTACTAAAAATGGTGAGAAATCTACCAACATAAGGCATGTATAATATTTTAAATAATTTATTATATTTTAATTATTTTTTTATTTTTTTTATTTTTATAATTATATTTTATTTTTTTATTTGTGGATTTAATTTTCAAAATTTCAATTTTAAGATATAAAACAACTTCAGATAGGTAATGAAAAGCCAATCATGTTTTCAACAAAAATGACTGTGAGATTTTTGAGACATAACGCTACACCACTTTTTTTAGATAGGAATCCAGAGCATAAAACTATCAAAGAGCAACTAAGACGATGAGAATTGGTACTTGGGTTTTCATCTATGACAGCAGCAAGAACACTGAATGAAAGATTCCAATGGTGAGAGAACAATGGAACGGAATCTGCAGATTAAAATTTCAAGGAGCCAGGTGCACTAGTACGAGACCTCATAAGTTCTCTACTTCAATCCATTATGCATAATGTGGTTTTACATATGGGGCAGAATGCGTCAAGTGTACCCACGTAAAATTAATTTTTTTTGGATCGGGTTGAAATTAGGCTGAATTATAGTCCTAGTGGACATATATTAATTCACGAAAACACAGGTCCATTTATCAACCGGTTGTCTATGTACACGAGCCTGCAGTTTTCAATTTTTCACGCGTTTCTTCACCTTAACGTTAGTGTAACTTCTTTTGGGATGATCCGATTGGACTTTTATTATAGTGTTTTGAAAAGCTCTTTTCATGTACTTTAAGACTATAATAACGATATATACTTTTATTTTTATTTTTTTTGAAAATCAAAATTGAAATTTATTTTTTGTAACAAACCATATTTTAACATTTTTTTTCTATTTCAAAAAATAGGTTTTTTTAAACTCTTTAAAATTAAGTAAAACAAAAAGTGGGCCGGAAATTTGTTATTGTATATGATTTCAAAGACTTCAAAAAAAGCTCTTTTTTTTAATAGAAATTTTTTTTAAATATGTTTTTTTTTCAAAAAATCAATTTCAATTTGGATTTTCAAAAATTATGAAAAATACAAAAAAAAAATATATATCGTTTCAATCTGATCAAAAAAAAATTGCTTTATATTTTAATTTCAAACGCAAAACAAAATTTCAGGAAAAGAAAAAAACTGTGTAGGGAAGCTGTAATGAATCGTGGAAAGAAGTTTTGAGAAGAAAATAATTAAAAATCGATTTAAAAAATACCTTAACTGGTAAATTTTAGAATCTATTGATTTATTTATTTTTCTTTACAGTTAATTTCAAAACATTTTTCATACATAAATTCACGATTACATAACAGAAGAATTTTTTATTCAAATGCTTGACACGTATGTTGAGAATGAGTGTACAGTAGGGTGGTCCTTATTTTACTTTTTTTGAAAATCGTTTAATCTTACACGCAATTTTGGCGCGAATGTCCAAAAATAGAATGTCCTGCAAATTTTATACAAATCGGCTAATATTTACACATCGCTGCAGGGGCTTTAAGTTTTCTATAAGATTAACCATGGAGGATATTGTGCAGAAACGTTTACTTTACGTACCTTTTTCAATTTTTTACATTCTCATCCTAATGAGAAGGTATTAGTTTTCTGTAAAATTTGACTTAGTCGGTTTTCATCAAATCTCCACGTTTTGAGACCCCCTGAGCTGGAAAAAACGATTTTCACCAAGATGTCTGTCTGTAGGCTGTAGTCTGTAGTCTGTTTGTCTGTCTGTAGGCACGATAACTTTCGAAAAAATGATCAGATTAGATTGAGCTTTGGCACATTTGTTCAAGCTCTAAAAGAAAAGGACAAGTTCGTTAGCCAGCTATTTTTGATCAAAATTGAAAAAGTTAAAGCATTTTCAAAATTTTTGAAATAATTTTTTTTCAAAATTTCAAAATTCTATGTACGGCAATTTGTAGTACTCAAAAACCTGAGAAATTTATCCTTACGACTTTTTCTGATGAAAAGAAAACTATCAGAGTTATAGCATTTTCAAAATCCAAAAAAACAAACGGAAATCAACATTTTAAGCCAAAAAACGCACAATATGAAAAAAATTCAGAACAAGAAAAACGTTGCTTTTCGCAAGCTCTACAAGATTATCGTAACAACTTTTTGAATTTTCTTGAAAAAGCAAAAAGCCAAATTTTGACCCCATGAAACATATAAAAAACAAAATGAAAAATTCCATTTTGCTTTCAGACTATGCAAGATACGAAAAAAGATGATTAGACAAAAATTATCCATCCAAGAAAGACCTACAAATTTTTTGCTGATTATTTTTTTTTATAGGACGCGTAGTTTTTGTTTTATTCGTGAAAAATGACGTTATAAAATGAACAAAAAATCAAATTTTACCATTCTCTTAATGAGAAGGTATTGATTTTATGTAAAAAAATTAAATATAGTTTTCTATGAATAAAATAATCCCTGTTTGACGAGAAACGGAATTTTCAATTTTTTGGTAGCATTTTCAGTAAGGTAAACCAAAACTTTCTTAAGCAAATAAGCGTTTTTATTTGTACTTCAAAAAAGTGTGTGGGTATTGTAATGAGAATGTGCTCCTTAAGGCCGATAGAGCCTTAAGTAAATAAACTTCCTTTTTAATCTAAAATAAAAACAAATTTAACAATCACTTGAAACGTATAGTTTTTGTTTATTTTATAATATTTGCAAGTAAATTTCTTCTTTTTATCTACGCCAAGCACGATGTGCGAAAACCGAAAAAAGCAGAGCGCGAAGCGCGAGGCAAAAAGTATCCGAGCGCGTAGCGCGAGGTACATAAATTAGCGAGCGCGAAGTTAATATATTATCGAGCGCGAAGCGCAAGATACAACAACCGCGCGCCCTAGGCGCGCTCAAACTTGCGAGCGTAGCGAGCCGCGCGCTATGAGAATGTGCCCGCAAGCGGGAAGATTTTTTTTAAATAAGTTTTCCACATAGGACGATAATCTCTATGTAATTCTGAAGAAATCCTAATTCAAAAAAAATTAAATTTCTGAAATGACGCACGCAAAAATTAGGGTTAAAAATAGAATTTTCTATAGTTCTTAATTAAGAATGTCAAAAAATGGTAAAAATCTGATAAATTATTGTAAAGTGAATGGTGGACGAGCAAAGGAAAATGTTGGAAAAATTTAAAGATAGCGGATACTTAAATTTATAAGAAATAGCTCATCTCTGTATGCCGGCTAATCTTTGACTGTTCAAAACTTTTGAACTTCTGTGATCATAAGATGATTTTAAAAGTCAAACTTCTTTTTCTAGCAAGGCTTTTTTTATATTTCATTAAAAACTAAGGAAATAGCTTTTTCTGGAATATTTTATTGGCTGCCGTCTTGGACTTTTTCAGAATTTTGAATATTCGGGTCCAACATTCGCTTTACAATAATTTATTCAACTGTTTTACCATGTTTAAACATTCTAAGTTAATACCTATTAGTAATACTTTTTTGAGCCTATTCGATTTAATTTAATTAAAACCTAAAATAAGTTTATAATTGAGAAATGTTTACTATTCCTGATAAAGTTGGTGCTTGTTGGGAATTTCTCCCTGACGTTATTGTCGTCGCTCTAGACCTTGCGACCGCGTGTGTGAAGCGGTAGTGGTGTCGTCATGGTGGCTCGCTCAGTTTGGCTGGGCAGTATCCAGCTATCTCTTTTCAGTTTTTTTCAGTTCTGTTTCGAATTCTTGCTGGCACTCCAGCCCGTGTATTCCAAAATCATAATGCTTACTTTAACGCAAAGTGTTCTTAATTCAAATAAGTGATTCATGAGCAGAGCCTATAGTGTTTTTGCCTTTTTGGACTGTCGTGAAGTGAAGTGATAAGTCATTCTTAAGGAAATTACGAGTCGGATGACATATAGGTCCAGTTGCCTCGGAATCGATCTTTTCGAGAAGAATCGTGGTCGTAGCTTCCGGAGAAACTCGGATCATGGTTGAACTGAATTATGTCAGATTATAATTAAAGTCAATTCGTAGAATCTAGACAGGCTCTTTGTAAATATCGGTTGATTTTTACTTTTGTAAATTAGCATTTTATTTTATTGATTCCATAGGGACAATATGTAACCTGTCGCAAGGAAGCTGTCATCAATTCGCTACCATCTATAGAAAATGCAGTTTTTGACCCTAATTGTTGGGTACGTCATTTTGGAAATTTAGAAAATTTCTAGTGTTTAAAAATAAGGATATTTTAAGCATTCCATAGAGATTTTTGTTCTGTGTGGACAATTGATTCAAACAATAACTCAAAAAGTTACGTAAGTTAAACTGTTTTTCACAATTCCGCCATGTTAATCTTATAAGAAACTTTAAGTGCCTGGTATAGACCGATTTAGATACAATTTGGAGGACACACTATTTTTGGACATTCGTACCGTTATAAACATAACACTTTTTTATGCTTCTTGAACATTATTGTTCATAAATTATTAATCAAAGATCGTTATTTTTATTAAATTGCTATCATAATATGTTATTCATTAACAAACCAAGGAAAAAAATCATGATTGAAAGAAAATTGACTTGATTCAAAGTAAAGATCGTACCTAATCAGTCCTATAAAATATTTATTTAATACGGAGAAATGGTTTTATCTAAACCAAAAGAGTGATATTATTGTTGAAAATTAATATTTATTTCAGTCAGTGAACTATTGAAAGAAATAAGAGATTTGCGTTTCAAAATTAAGTAGTTCATATAATCAAATGTGATTTGAAATCAAGAACATATTTAATTCCTTGGCTCAAAGAAGCACACCCTGAATTTGACCAAATACTGTTTAGAATTTTTTTTTCTAATATGAGTATCTGTTTCTGTGATCCTGAGATGCGGTATATTGTTCAGAATGGGCATGTAACTAAGCTGACAAAATATTAATTGATTCAAAGAATCAAGTCCTTTATTTCAGGAAAATTGCTTTTTTATAAAAACAATGCAATTTATAAAAATAAACTCAGCTCAAAATCAGAAAGAATATCGCATAGACCCACAAAAATACCACCAATGTTAACAGGATTTAAATCGTTAAAATAACAAAATTTAAATGAAGCATTTGTTTAGAAGATAAACGTGATAGTAATAATTATAATAATCTTTTTGTAATAAAGAAATATCACCAGAAGAATAATTTCTTTGATTCCAAACATGAATTTTCTGGCTTCAAACAACATTCTCTCAACTGAAGTTAACAAATCCTTGGTTCAAAGAAAATAAACCAAAGAAACGTATTTTATTGGATCCAGTAATTTTTTCTCCAGTGCATATATGCTGAAATTCATTAAAAACGTACGGCTTTCAAGTTATAATTTTAAAATTTTTTCTCATACTTATTTTTGTTGACTACAAAGTAAAGGTAGAAAGATATTCAAAAATATATGTCAAGATATAAAAATCTGTTTGTCAGCACAAGGGCGACATTTTTTTGTCACGTGCGCCATGAGCTACGATTCCGTAAGAAATTCTCGTTTTTCTTACTGCTCCGAAGTCTCCACCTAATCTCTCTCGAGGGTCGAGGTTTTTCCTTTAAGAGCAGAGAAAAAGAGATACAAAAGCGTTGAAAAGAGATTGAGAAAAAATGTCGAAAGGACATGGAAGAGATACGCGATAAACATTCTCTATTTTGATACTACTGCCGCACAGTGGGCTAGTTTGTAAAATTTACTTTCAAAACCTAAAATCTCTCGAACGAATTGACTCAAATGATGTTCTTTGAACGAGATTCAAGGTTCTTAAATGCGCAATAAGAGAAAATTATAGAGAATGGTTTTCAAGAATTTTTCAACCTGGAAAATGCGGAAAAAGACCGTCATTTTTTGACAAAAATTACAAAATTGTACTAGAACTACAAAGAAAAAAGTTTTGTTTAGTGCAAGACATCATATTTCATAGATTTTTTAATGCTGAATTCATATCTGCCAGGAAAAATAGCGCGTTGTATTTCCTTTCCGAGTAAAATGCGATTAAATATGCAAAATCCAATATGGAGAGACACAATTTTTTTTGGCAATGTTGATAAAATTTCATTAAAATAGACTACATAGGATCTATTACTATATATTGTGGGGTAATTTTTTATTAAGAAGTTTTAAAAACTGGGGGAGACATGGCCGCTGCCGCAAAACACGTTTTCTTATTTTTATTTGCGGTGAGCATGATAAGTCCGAAACGAATTATCTGAAATCAAAAAACCAACAAGATTTTATTATTATATTCCTATACGCTTTACCTGAATGAAGGATTTTCAAAAATTTTGATTATAAAAAAATGGCATGATTTTTCTAAAAATTTCGACTTTTGAGGTTCCAAAAATTCGTTTTTGTACCCAAAAACCAACAAGATTTTATTATTATATTTCTATATGCAGTACCTGAACGAAGGGTTTTTTATTTTGAACAAAATTTCCATATTTTTGGGTACAAAAACGAATTTTTGGAACCTCAAAAGTCGAAATTTTTAGAAAAATCATGCCATTTTTTTATAATCAAAATTTTTGAAAATCCTTCATTCACGTACAGCGTATAGGAATATAATAATAAAATCTTGTTGGTTTTTTGATTTCAGATAATTCGTTTCGGACTTATCATGCTCACATCAAATAAAGAAACGTGTTTTGCGGCAGCGGCCACGTCTCCCCCAGTTTTTAAAACATTTTAATAAAAAAGGACCCAAAAATATATAGTAATAGATCAGTTGTAGTCTATTTCAATACAATTTTATCAACATTGCCAAAAACAAAAATTTCAAAATCCCTCAAAATAACTGTATATAACCCCTTAACTTGCTTCCGACTTCTGTCTCTCTATATTTGATTTTTCATATTTAACCGCATTTTTCTCGGAAAGGAAATACGCAACGCTATCTTTCCTGGCAGATTTGAATTTAGCATTAAAAAATCTATAAAATATAATATCTTGCACTAAACAAAACTTTTTTCTTTGTAGTTCTAGTACAATTTTGTAATTTTTCTCAAAAAATGACTGTCGTTTCCCGCATTTTCCAGGTTGGGAAATTCAGGAAAACTTTTATCTATATTTTTCCCGTCTTGTGCATTTGATGAGTTTTAATCTCGTTCAAAGAACATCCATTTTGGCCAAATCGTTCGAGAGATATTAGGTTTTGAAAGTAAATTTTGCAAAATAGCCCACGTGCGCCGTAGAATGGATGTACGGTAAAGCGAACTCTACCTGTATGGTCAATACTCATTGAAAAATACCTATATTATTACTTCATAAAAATATTACCATAGGTTTATATAATTTACAAGAGATTAATAAATTTTGCAATACAAATATATTAAATTGCAAATTTTCAATATTTATGAAGATCTTTTAGCTGACACTCTTGCGACTGGCAAACGTTTTACTGAATTTTCAAAATTATTGTAGATCTAGACGTCAGCTATCCACATTTCATGTTCTCGGAAAGTTAGGCTTCCTCGGCGTCCATCGTTATCGAAACCCTCGAGGTTGGCATAAATGTGTCTTTACATGACGCTATGTGACGTCCCTCGAAGCCACAGAACTCGATTCTTCTATCACGATATAGGTATAACTTACACCAAATTGCAAAAAAAAATAAAAGAAAACGTAAGAAGCTCCTGAATAAGGCCGGCTCACATTACACTAACAATTTACGGATGAAGATCACGGATAGCTATTGAGAATCAACCCCACATTTTGTTGAACCAACAAATTTTATACCAAATAGGTACACTTTCACAAGTGAAACTCTTAGTATAAATATTCAAAAATTATTATATTTTTGAAGTAACAAAGTCTCTTAATTTACTTGAAGTGATAATTTTTTATTGTTAAATGAAAAATAGGATATTTTTGTATGAAAAGAAAAAAAAATATTGTTATTGTTATTGTCCTTAGGGGAAACCTCCCTACAGTGGATAGCAAAAATTTGGAAATTGCAATGACCAAAAAGTATGATATAAATTAAGGAGGTCTTATGACACAAATTAATCTGATGAATTCAGTTATGTGATAAGATTTCAGTAAAAATTAATTCATAAGCCAATACAAATTTTTTAGTATTATTTTGAGTAGTTCAAATTTTTTCTACTGTTGGCCGGTTTGCCTTACAGGGACAATAGACTGTAAACCGCAAAGACGAATGGAAAGATAATATAACAGATAATATTAGTAAAAAGTATAATGTCAGTCATTTCGCTCATATTTGACGTTACGTCTTAGAATGGACAGGTTATGTGAGATTAGTATTTCCACTAATCTTTCCACGTCAAAAATAACTAAAAAATACCTATATAAATTTACATTTTATTAAAAAAAATTACATGATTAGCAGCTTGGCTCTGCTATTTGGCATATACCGTGCAGTGAGGGTAAATTATCTTTACCCTATTGAAAATTCCGACGTCGTAAACTACGTAAGAAACAATATCAGAGACGACGTAAATTATTGCGTGAAAAACGACGTAGGGCACTACGTCAGACGCGAAGTAAGATCCCATTATGTGCCTCGACTGACTTCAACCCAAAAGGGCTTGCATATGCCGGTTTTTCTCTGAATATACTTCTGGGATGCCCCACGATCATTTTGAGCCCAAAAAGAAAAAAATCCTTTGGGTCCTTTTTGAGAAAACTCTTTTTTTTTTTTTTTTTTTGAAGAGGTTAATCAACATATTTTAATGAAAATAAGTTAAACGTGGAATTTCATTGGCACAAACCATTCAGTTTGGCATCCAAAAAATAGCTACAGGTGCTAAACATCTTACGACAACTGAAACGCTTCAATATTTTTGAAAAATGGTGAAAAAAATAGGAAAAACCAGTTTTTTGAAAATTGCCTTATTCCAATTCATCACATGTCCCAAACACCTCAACAGGAATCTCTGAAAGTTTGGGAGTTATGGTCCTAAGAAGTCGATTTTAAGCGAATAATTTGAATGAAAAAAATACATACATAGTTTTGGGGAAATAACTTATTTCCCAGGCATATCTGGTAAAAAATGCCGAATAATTAATTAAAGAAGACTTCATTTTGAGTAGATCTGAAAAAAATATTGCTCCAGCTCTAATAGAACCAAAATTATGGCCTTTTGGATATGACCCTTTTTTATGAAATTTTGTTTAACATCAATTTTATAAATAACATTTCTCGTTCATCAAAAGAACTCATTTCCTCAGCGTTTTAGGTGAAAGTTGCCAGTAAGTTATTTAAAAAAGACTTAATTTTGAGTAGATCTAAAAAAAACAATGCTCCAGCTGTAATAGAACCAAAATTATCATATAATAGCCTTCACTCATTTTAAGCTTAGAATCATATTTTTATAATATCGTTAATAAAATTTGTTAGTTCATGATTAAATTGATTAAGCCCTTATTTAATTCAAGCACAAGATACACAATATGATACAAACATTTTTCCATGTCTCATCCTCCAGAAACGAAAAATTAAAAAAAAAAATTGTCAACAAAATTCCGTAAAAAGCGTAATTTTCAGGAGGCCATAATTTCGATGCGATTAGAGCTAGAGAATTATTTTCTTTAGATTTGCTAAAAATTAGGTCCACCTTAACTCATCTGGTGGCAACTTTCTCCTGAAATGCTCGGGTAATCAGTTCTTTTGAAAAACGAGAAATTTTATTTATAAAATTGATGTTGAACAAAATTTTATAAAAAAGGGCCATATTCAGAAAGTCATAATTTTGATTCTATTACAGCTAGAGCATTGTTTTTTTTAGATCTACTCAAAATTAAGTCTTTTTAAAATAAATTACTGGCAACTTTCACCTAAAACGCTGAGGAAATGAGTTCTTTTGAAAAACGAGAAATTTTATTTATAAAATTGATGTTAAACAAAATTTCATGAAAAAGGGTCATATTCAAAAGGCCATAATCTTGGTTCTATTAGAGCTAGAGCAATGTTTTTTTAGATCTACTCAAAATTAAGTCTTCTTCAATTAATGATGCGGCGATTATTACCAGATATGCATAGGAAATAAGTTATTTCCCCAAAACTATATGTATGTTTTTTTTCATTCAAATTATTTGCTTAAAATCGACTTCTTAGGACCATAACTCCCAAAATGTTAGGGATAGAACATCCGATTTTTTTCATTTTGCAGAAAATTGCAAGCACTTTAATTCTTGTTGAGGTGTTTGGGATACAGGATGAACTGGAATAAGGCAATTTTCAAAAAACTGATTTTTCCCCTCTTTTTTCACAATTTGTCGAAAATTTTGAAGGGTTTCAGTTCTCGTAAGATGTTCAGCATCTATAGCCCTTTTTTGGATGCCAAACTGAATGGTTTGAGCCAATAAAATTCCACGTTCAACATATTTTCATTAAAATATGTTAATTACCCTCTTCAAAAAAATCAACAAAAGATTTTTCTCAAAAAGGGCCCAGGCGATTTTTTCCTTTTTTGGCTCAAAATGATCGTGGGGCATCCCAGAAGTATATTCAGAAAAAACAGCATATGCAAGCCCTTTTGGGTTGAAGTCAGTCGAGGCACACCGTATATCCGACGTCGTAAACCACGTCGGAAATTGGGATAGTGAATGACGTAGTATCGACGTAGTATCCGACGTGGTTTCAAATATGTTTCACGACGTCTTGACTTAGAACAAAACTTTGATGTAAATAGTTGTTTTTTTTCAAAGGAGGACCTTTAACTTCACAAAAAAGTTGCTAGAAACTTGTAAACGTAATCATGAAATTCATAAACATAATCTTTATCAAAATAGTTTTCTCCATAATTGGTGCATTAATTTATTGGAATATATATGTCGTAGGCATTTAAAAGTGTTAGATAGTCAGCCGACAGCCTAGGCATTGAGTAGACTGCCGGCGTTCAGAAGAATTTGGGCTTAAATCTTTGCCTGGCGTACGAGTGCCTGCTTTATTCAGGCATTCAAAAGAATACATAACCAATCTTGTGAACGCCTGAAGCATTTAAAACAATTAGAAGATACTAATCATAGATTATTGAAACACACATTGAATGACTATCTAACATTTTATTCTTATTTTGATGTTCATCTAATGAATAAAATATACTTTTGCAAAATAATAAGACTAATGATTTTATGTCTCAAATTCAAAAAAACTTGTAATTTAAGTTCATGTTTATACAGGTGTCAAAGGTCATAATTTTATTTTGCAATTCAGTCACAAAAAAAAGTAAATAGCTAAATTTATCATTCAATATGCATCATTTGAACGCTGAACACACTTTTTTCTATATAGTGAATGTTACACGGAGAAAAAAATATGCCTATAATAGTAAGAACACTAGCCATGCTTTTGTCGCAGGTTTCATTCTTGCTATCATGGTACAAAATTCATTTATTTTAAGCAAGAATCCCTTTATCCTAAAAAAGTAGAAAGCTTCATGCTTTTAAAGCCGTTATCCCTTGCGAAAATAGCTCGAACTTCGCCTTGCTACGGTTGCAAGAAAACCCATCCTATTAGAGTATGAGTACTCTTACAAAAGAGATATTAGGCCACGCGCAAGCGCCGATAGACGTGGCCTAATATCTCTTTTGTAAGAGTACTCATACTCTAATAGGATGAGTTTTCTTACAACCGTAGCAAGGCAAAGTTGGAGCTATTTCCGCAAGGCACAACTGCTCTAAGGGCATGTGACTCCAGCAATAACGGCATGCGCTTGATTCTTTTATAGTATAGGACATTTAATGCTCAAAATGTCTAACCTGTTGCCAATATTGGTAGAAATTCATACCAATTTCGCACATGAAGTTCCGTGCTGTAATATTAAGAGCTCAGCCTACTATAACAGTGCGATTTTGTTCTCCGTGTACAACGTAAAATAGCCGCCTTCACAATTTTCCTTGCACAACTTACACTTTGAAAACGTGAAATTAATTAAATTTCAGGAAATAGGGGTATTGAGGGTTCAAATGATGCATCTTGAACGATAAAATTAGCCATTTACTAAAAAATGAGCAATCGTCCTATTATTCAAAGTAGATATTTTCTTGTAATTTTCATTAATAATAGTAAGGATTAATTATTTAATTAATATAAATTATTTTCCATAATTTCTTTGATTTAATAATTATATAATGCATTCGATTATTCTTTATTATTGTGAAAGAATTATATGGAGGAAAGAATATATATATATATATATATATATGTGAATTATTATTATTGTGAAAGAATATTGAAATACTTAGATGAAAATGAAAATAAAATGTTAGATAGCCATTTAATGTGTGTTTTAATACTCTGTAGTTGGTTTCTCCTCATTGCTTATAACGCGTCAGGCGTTTAGAACATTGGTTGAGTATTCTTCTGAATGCCTCTATAAACCAACCACGTGGAGATCAGGTCAAGATTTTGTCCAAAATTCTTCTGAACGCCGGCAGTCGGCTGAATGCCTAGGCAGTCGGCCGACTGCCTAAAACTTCTAAATACCTGCGACATATACAAATTTAATTATAAGATTTTCTCGAAGTTCTGTTTATCAAAAGTGCAAATTGTTCGAAATAGAAGATTGTACACATTTAGAGAAAACTTGTCACAAATAGAACTTTGAATTAGGAGACCGCTACACGCTTCTGGCGTTGCACTCAAAAGATTAAATAGTTTTTGCACTTTTGCGTTTTTCACTTCTGAGAAATTACTTTAAATAATTCACTTTTTACGAAGCTACTTACTTAAAAAACTTTGAGAGATAAGATTGAACTCGAGAATGTTCAACTCTGCAATCGACATGTCAAAATGACGGCGGACATAATCCTTCCTTTGTTCTTGTTTCTGGTTCCTCGAAAGAACAAAGCAATATGGCCGTCAGAACTTGACAGGTCGGTCGTTGAGTTGCAAATTCTCAAGTTCAAGGCAAAAGTAAAAAACAGTATGTGCAAAAATGTAGAAGTGCAAATTAAGCACTGGATCTGTTTAATCTCATGTGGTATACAGGATGCGTGTCATTTTGTCTCCCAACTCAAAGTTCTATTTATCACAAGTTCATTCAAAATTCGCATAATTTTCTATTTTGAACAATTTAAACATTTAATGAACCAATTTTTGAGAAAAAACCATAATTAAACTTGAATTATATCGCAATATGGTAAAGTAATGCGTCAATGATGCAGAAAACTACATAATTATGCATGTTTATGAATTTCATTTTTATGTTTGCAGGTGTCTAAGAACTTTATTTGTGAAATTTCTGGACATTTTTAATAGTAAACAATCTATTCACCCCACATTTTTTACTAAGTGAAATGTTTTACTAGTATACAACGTCATTTGGGACGCGGTTTCCTACGTCGTTCACAATCTCTATTTCCGACGCGGCGTTGTTTACAACTAGTTACTAGAGGAGTCACCTAAGGATTATACCTGTCAACCCGGGGGCTTTCCATCGATTTTAATGAAACCTTTTGCATTGCGTTGCTAAATATGTCTAGTAAAAAATTAAAAAAGACCTGTTCGTTAATTTGAAAATCCATTCATTTTTAAAAGTTCCAAATATCGATTAAAAACTTAAATAACTTGAATATTTTAAGTCCTGGAGAAACAAAAATACTATTTATATGTATATTGGGGTTACTGATTCTCAATTGGAGGTACAAAAATTGAAAATGGCGGACCAAAAGATTTTAACATTTATAAACTTTAAAAAAAAAAGATTAATATTTGGCATGCATATACCTTAAGGCATAAGAAGTTGATAAAAAATAATTTTGACCCTAGATGAAGTGTGAAAACACCCTTAAATCGTGGAAAACATCCCCAAAACATGGTTTTTGAGGATTATTTTGAAAAGAGTGCTTCGGCGAAAAATGAATTTTTGCAGACAACTTGAACATAAAATATGCATAAGAAAATATGTTATTCACTTTTCCTTTGTCGACCATATTTTTCGAGGTATTAACCCTGGGAGTAGGATGTGAGTTGTACCCCGCGGGTCGTACGCTTCTTTCGCAGCTCATATCTCGAAGTAAGGTTGTTTCTGGATAAAAGTCAACGTTACTGAAATTATGCAGAATTTTCTGCTCTATAACTGAAGGTCAATGCCTTTTTATCGAAAAACCATCTCATTTGGAGATATGAGCTGCGGCAGGAGCGTGAGACCCGCGCTGGCAATCTCACCCCCTGCTCCCAGAGTGGATATCTTGGAAAGTATGGCCTACAAAGAAAAAGTAAATACTATAGATTTTTATGTGTATTTTATGTCAAAGTTGCCTGCAAAATTCCCTTCTTGCCCGAAGAGCCCTTTCCAAAATAATCATGAAAAACCATTTCGGGCGTTGTGCTTCATTCAGAAGAAAGCGCTTAAAAATGTCATAATTAATTAAAATTGTAATATAATTGAGTAGATCATTATAGTAAATTAAAAATGAATCAATAATTATACAAAAATTGAACATAGTGAATTGAAGGTGGCTGATCAAAACCCAAAACACATGTGACGTTACTGCAAGCAGAATTTACAACCGTAGTACTGTGAGCCTGAAAGCACTGATCATAAGTGAATAAGAATACAGTGAAAGTGCATTTATACCTTACAAAAAATCTAATATAACAAGAAGAAAAACAAGAAATGTATGTAGAGAAACCATTTTCAAACACATGAAGGACATACTTTTCTTGGTGCACGCAAATGGATCACTTCAATTACAATTGTGTAAAAAGGTACATGAGGCTACATATGCATGTCATAATTTTATGGCAATGTTAATTAAAAATTATTGTAATGTTAACAATGTGATGTCATGTTATGGCGATGGATCTATCACCACTTATCTTTCTCTGGTTTTATAAATAAGAGTAGTACTAAAATCATTGATAAAAATTATGTTGAATACATTTTTTTATTTATTTCGTAAAGAAGTGGAACTACTTCGCAGAGGAAAAGTACACGTTTGTAGTGTTAGTACAGGAATTTACAATTGTCAAAGTAATATCTCTAATTGTTCTTTATATCTGAAAATCCTATAATGAGCGTCAAATGTAAATAAAAGTAAAATGAATGATAAACTGTACTGTACTGTAACAATATCCAGCATCCTAAGTTTGTCACAGCAGTATATGTAAAAAAAGGTAGAAAGTGTGACTTTGGAAGAAAATTGAATTTTGCAAAAAAGTGGGATTAGCATCGTTACCTTCACTTCCTGTAGTTACTCAGATAGAAGAATACTGACTTTTATCAACATGTTGAGGAATATCCTCGTCTTCGCCTTCATTCATTTCTATATCGTTAGAGAATGATTCGAACAGTTATTACCATTGCACTTCATACAAGCTAGAGTGCAATGTAATCCCTTCCCCTCGGTGTTCCTTGACCGTCCACCTGTATACTTGAAAACTCAGGTAAAGCACATTGTCCTGTCCAAAATTCCATTGGAAGAACGAAAACGTTTTTAAAGAGGATGGATACTTTCCATACTCATAGGCGTTGCGGCGCCGCTTGCGCGACTGTTCATCCTAAGTTTCGGAAACATTTTATTTAACACTTACATTATCATAAGAATATAGATTTTTTTGTTAAAAATGTTTTCCTCAATTGTTTGATTGTCCATTTTACACCAAAAAAGTAGAATTTACCGCCTTCCTCCCTGGAAATATGTACATATACGAAATAATTCATAATTATTGTCTTAAATAAATAAATAGCAATTACCGAACAGCGATTTTTTTAAACTTTTTACCACATATATTTAGCTATATAATGCAAAAGGTTTCATTATAATCGGTGGAAAGCCCCCGGGTGGCAAGCTTTTTGATTTTTAACGTCTAACGTGACTCTTCTAAACGTCGTATACTACGTCGTTTCGCACGTATAGTGTTCTACGTAATTTCCGAAGTAGTTTTCTGCGTACTTAACAATTTTGGCATTTTTAATAGGTTATAACTTTGAACGCAAAATCCACTATGGGATTGATGCTGATATCCACAGTAGGCAAATAAGAGTCTCAAGGAATTGAACCGCTGGATAGTGTAAGGGCATACAAAATTCACATGGCCGTTCCGGTTGACCCCTATTTTCTTTAAAATCGATTTTGAAAATTGAATTTTTGAAACATATAGCTTTTTAGGACATTTCCTGGCCATGTATTTTTCAAACTCGATTTTAAAGACAACAGGGGTCAACCGGAACAGCCATTTGAAATGTATATGCCCTTACACTATCCAGCGGCTAAATTGATGTTAATAATAAATATACGCCATAGAATATTTAATTTCAGGGTTGAACGTATTACAGTTTAATGATAATAATGATATTATTAAACAAAATTGTTCTGCTAAAATGTTATTTACTGGAAAAAAATTTCAGGACAAGGGTACTTGATCATATTAAAAACAATATTTTTGGTTATTATAATTAATAAGAACACGAAATTACATCCTAAGGTGCATTTTCGTTAACATAAGGCATACGAAATCTATAAACAAAGTTTACTTAAGGGATTTTGCTTTTACTTATAATTATTATCCATTGTACAAATCTATCCACATTCCCCTACAATGAAAATAAGATACGTAAGTTAAAAAAATGGTCGAGATGAATATTTGCATTTCATAAGAGTCCAACTATATTTTAAATATCTCATCTCATTTTTTTTCTGGTGCGAAATATATATGCAATATTAAGGATCGTCTTTCTTCTGCCAGTGGTGGTCAATGGCAAGTAAGTTTGCGAAACCCTTAAGAAATACCAGACATTTCGCGTAACGAAAAACAAATAGGCATTCATTGAGCTCGCTAACGTTGAAAGACGAAGGAGGGGATGGAGAGAGCCACACGCCGTACGTGACGCCTTAATTCAGTCAATTAAGAAATAATTTTTTTCCTTACTCCATTACATTTGAATTTGGATCAATTTATGCAGAATGAATGGAGAGTTAGCGTGAGCAATCGAAATATCTGATGAATTATCTGTTAGGTTTTCACCTTATCGATCCTCGATCTTCAAATTTACTCACCATGCTCTAATAAATTTGAAACATCGGTTAGGGAAATAATTTTGTACTTTATCTAATTAGGTCACTATCTACTCGTTTTTCAAACTTTTTTCGAATCATTCTATATATTTTCCTATTCTAAAGTGATTCGAAAAAAGTTCGAGATTTTCGTTTTTATACTAATCTAGGGTTATTGGCATTAGTTTTTTTTTTCATGGCACTAGTTATTGGCACCCCACTCTAATTTTTGTTAATTATTAGGAAAATTCGAAAATTGATCGCCTTTTACTGTTATCATTTTAATTCTACTATTATTTTCGCGCAAAACGATATATACAACTTATTCAAAATAATGTCAAATTTAGGTGTAAAATATATAATTCTCTTTAATTTTCAGGGTGCCAAGAATTTATCGGCTTTTGTAAAGAAAATCTTTAGCTGGCGACATTTTTTTATTTTGTTATAGCAACGTTATAAACAAGTAAATCTGTTTCATTTTTTGTAGGTATTATACCTCAGTATAATAATGTATTATCTCTAGTCGTTGACACCCCAGTGCCAATGACCAGACCGTGCAATTCAGGAATGGTTTCATTCATGAACACCCCTTCCTCGTCAGAAAAAAGTAAGGTTATGTAATCCCAAGATCTTGTGTTGACTTGAAGCATTTCACGTATTTCTCATGAAATGAAGAGTCAAACGTGCCGGAACGACATAATTCGTAATTAGGTAGACGCAAAAGTAGCTAAAAATTATAATAAATGAAGCTGTCACTTATATACCGGTAATCGTAACCTCCAACGTTTTGTTCATATCATATTTGATTCTTTTTAGGCTTTTAGGTATAGGTATTAGATATTGATTTTATTTAAGTTATAAATATAATTTGTTTACCTTCATAAATATTATTTTTAATAATTTTTTCGTAAAATGTTTTAAATGTTACGCAGAAATTTATGTTATTCTAAATAGCAAAAGGTTTTATTCAATCGGTGAGCGATTCATTTTGACTATATTTATATATCAGTGTTTGAATTTGTTTCTTGATTTTGCTAGTTCAAATCAGAGAATGAGAAAATTAGTAACACTCATGTTTTTTATTTTTATTTATTGTGTATGCCCATCAGAGAGTATCTCTGAGGAAAGAAAGACGTATATCGAAAAACACATGTAACATGGCTAAGCTTTATAGCTGCTGTCAAAGATATTGGCTTGTCTAAAAACAAAATGTATAAAATACTAAATCTAGAATTACTAATAAAAAAATTATTTAATATTTTCAGATGCACAATTTGTTTTTAATCAATGTTTTAATGCAATGGCAGAGATTTTTTAGAAGTTATGTGAGCGTAGTGCCAATCACTGGTGACGGGGGGTGCCAATAACTGGGGTTAGCAGAGCCAAGCACTAAAATTTTGGGACTACATACTTATTTTTAATAATTTTTTAAGTCTTTGTCAACTTTGAATAATTATTCATCATTTCAGTGTATTCTGCATAACATTTGGAGTGTAGGTATAATTATCACTATTTTAGAATTCAATATTTTATGTGTTAATTTATTTCGTAAAGTCTAAATTTCCTCTTAAGGTGCCAATAATTGCTGCTCTTACCCTATCTGATCTCAACGTTTTTGATTCTATCCATTTCTATTTTAATCATATTATCAGTCTAGTCTAATGAAAAAACATGATTTTTTTATGAAAAACGTTTATATATTTCAAAAAATAATTATTTTTACGATACTTTTTGGGAATAATCTTCGAATACAATTATTTGCTTCAAAAATGTTGTTTTTTTTTACACATTTTTTAACGATTTCAGCCATGGAAAAATTTACTTTCAAAATTGGAAACAGTAGAGTTGTAGTAAACTTTTTCCCCGTAAAGAAACAATCAATTACTAAAATTCGACCATTTTTTAAAAATTGGTAAGAAGCGATAGTAAAAAAAAATTAAATTGGAAAAAACGTAGTTAGAATACATTTTCTTTGTAAGTTTAAAAATTTTTTCAATAAAAGTAATGTTTCTATCCTACTTTGTTACAAATCTTCCTCAATTAATCCATTTTTGTCCTAATCTGAAGATGACACGGCAAAAATGCCAAAGTTACAACAAAATTTGCTTTCAAGTGAGCAAAAAAATTTACGAATGGAATTTTTTATATAAAACAAGTAAGATGATTTTTTTGAGAGTTTATAGAGCTACTGTTCGTAAGAAGAAAATAAATTATTTAAAAAAAATTACTTTATGTTAAAAAATGCAAAATAAGTGAATTTGTTTATAAAAATTGTTTCTAGTAATAACAGTTCACATTCAGTTCCTGGTCGTGATTAGATATAAATTTTATATAATTTGAGAACGAAATCACTATAAATAATGCAAGTTTAAGCAACGTAAATGCAGAAGATACCAGTTGCATGTCCATATAAGCTTGTATAGAGCAATTATCAAAGAAATTAATAATCTTCACCTGTAATAAAAATTTTATTTCTTTGAAAGTAAATTCACTAATTAAATGTGTTTATTAACAAATACTGATCAATTCAGCAGATTAGTAGGCGCAAATATAAAAAATTATGGATTTTTAGCATACTTCTATTTAAATAAGAAATTAACAAAATGTCTTCTTTTAACAGCTTGCCGAAACTTTTGCAAAATGGAATAAGCTTTAATTAAAAAAAAATTAAAAACTGTTTAAGAAATACGACCTCTATAACTTTTTGAATAAAATATTTCACAACATTCCACCACAATAGTGGTCCAAATCAGGAATTTACTGTTCAAAATCTCCTCAAGCATACAATTCTTATCCGATTTAATTGTGTTTTTTTTTTTTTTTTTTTTTTTTGAAATTCTAAACATTAAATTTACAATAACGTCTATAATATATTCTTTCAAATTTATTTTTATGCTTTTTATTGCATAATTAAGGAAACTGAAAAAATGAGGTTTTTCAGAATATTATTTTTTATCGCCGAGAAAAATACTTGAATAAGGTTTTTGTACCTCAGAATCAATACAGGTATACCTATAAAACATGAATGATTTGTTGAAAATTAAAGCTCATTGTTATATAAAAATTATATAAAAAAATACTTGGATAAGGAACTCCATGGCAAAAAAAATTTTTTGTCGACTAACAGCGTTCAGATACCTTATAAAAATAATACTTGTGACAAATAATTAACAAATGTTAACAATTATTTAATATTGAGATAAACATTTCAATAAGCAAATAGTAACTATTTTAATCTTTTTCGTAGGTATATGTTGTTTTTCTCGTCAAGCCAATTCCAAACATGTTTTAAATTGATTTTCAATCACATACATTTATGATCAATAATAAATATTTATTGTTATTGATAATAACAATGATATACAAATTCCAAAATTAGTCACATTTACATAGGACAAAATTTTTTTTTTTGACTGAAAAATATTCCAGACAACCAAATAGTATTATTCCATTAGGAAAATGTGTCGATGACTTATAATTGTTATTGTTATTAACAAATTATTAAATACTTATTCATTTTTATATTTCTTACATATTTCAGCTTTTTTTCTCATGAACATAAACAAGAAACTTGTTTTAACGTAATTACTAATCACATACATGTTTTGGCGTCAAATTCTCCTTATTGCCAATAACATAAATCATGAACAAATTCCAAGAATAGTAATTTTAATGCAGAAAAAAAATATTTTGTCTACTACATCATATTATATACATCTGAATAGTAATTTTCCGTAAAGTTAAAATGTGTCTTTGATTCTTAATTGTTGCTGTAACCCACAAATTATTAAATAAATATTCTATTGTAACTTTTATCACAGAAATGAGCTGTTTTCCCCTAATACGATTTTGAGAATCATTATAGAATAAATTTAAAAATAAATCATTTCAAATTTAAAAAAATACCATTGTTGATAAGTAGCTATTCATAAACGAATACTAAAAGCTATTAGTTTTGTAATTTATTTATAATTTATATATGTTATTAACAATAAGCAGGATTTAATGTTTAAAATGTTCTGTAATTATTTATCACTTAAAAACATATTCCCAATTGGTTTTATGAGAAAAACAATGTTGAAATATGCAAAAAATGTAAAGATTAATATGTATTTAATGATTCGTCAATAAAAAAGCAATTAAAACCCAACGAGAAATTTTCTAAACGGAGTATTACGATTCGGTTGTCAGAACTATTCTTCAGTGAAAAAAGAAGAATTTTTCTCTATGTAAAAGTGACTACTTTTGGAATTTGCTCATAATTTTTAGTATCGAAAATAAAACTATTCAATGTTTATAAATGTGTGTAATTATTCATCAATTTAAAACATGTTTGGATCTTACATAACGAGAAAAAATAGATACATACAAAAAAGTAACAAACATTTACTTTTTTAAATCAAAATGGTAATAACAATGGTAACTATATATATTAAGTAATAATTTGTTACGAGTATTATTTGTATAAGGTACTTGAGCACTTTTGCTCAGCAAACAATTTTTTTCTGCCATTGAGCTCCTTATCCAAGTATTTATGTTAATATAATTTGCTTATTACAATTAGCTTCAATCCTAAATTAATTATTTATATTGCTGATGTGTATCGACATCGATTCTGATCAGCAGAAAATTGATTCAAGTCTTTTCCTCGGCGCGCGATACAATATAATATAATATAATATAATATAATATAATATAATATAATATAATATAATATAATATAATATAATATAATATAATATATATATACTATTTTCCTTTCCTGCCTTTTCTCTAAGTATATCATTTGAAAGACACATAATCATTAACATCGTCTGGGTATAGTATGGCATTGGTTTAGAAGAAAATATCAGAGGAAGTTATTATTAAAACCACGAGATTAAAACAGTAGATGGGTTTTCCCGATATACATTATACACGTAAATAAATCCTGTTGAGTACCTAATTAAATCAAGTTACCACCTCTTTGAGAATACTCAGAATGCTTTCAAATGTCATACCATACTATAAGGTCTAATCACCGACTGTGATTGGTCTTTTCAACAACATGTGATGGCCTCTAACCTATAACTTGCATACATTAACATCTCACCTTTGAACTCCGCCCCTTGATCTGTTACTCCCTCCCCCATTTACCTCTTGGAGCTGAACTTTGATCTCTATTTACTCAACGATTACTTCTGACCTCTCATATTTGACAACTAAACCTCTGAAGAAGCCTCTGACCTCTTACTTTCGACCCTTGACTTCTCATCTTTGAACCATGATTCCTCACTTTTTCCCCTATTGATATATAAATGAAAACGTTATTATTTGTATATAATTTTACATTCCTTGCACGGAACATAGCATACAATTAGTTGATGAAAGATGATATTGCTAAATAATTCGACTGATATCGATGCAACTGTGAGAAAGGAGAAATTGAGGAGATGGGAAAGACAGTAAAGAGGGATAGTTGGGTGGAGAGGTGGTTTACGAACCCCTGTAAATATTTGAAAACAGACTTTCTAGAAGCCTGAAGTAGGACGTTCGTAGTTGGCTCACGCGGCCAAAACAATCGGTCTCTCCTTTAAAATCGTAATGCATTCAGCTTGGGTTAGGTGCCAGTAGTGCCCCGAGAGATCTCGATATACCAGGACAGAAACCCTGTCAAATATTAATTCGTCCTAACGCCAGCATCTGCAGCTCTGTAACAGTATAAACGACTCAAGACCTTACATGCAACCCGGGAACGACCCCTGCGTTCCATTCCATCGTGAGCATTTGGAAAAGACTACATCTTGCACAAGTTATTCTTAGATAAACGTGATTCTACTGCATCCTACGTCTAATAAGTATAAAATAAAACAAAAGTCTGAAAAAATCCTTTAAAAAAAATTCGAGGTACTTTCTGACTTATCGGCATTCTGGAAATTGTGCATTTTGTCTAAGGGACCGTGCATACATTACGTTCTTTTTGCTGAGGTTTTAAAACACGTACGCCCCATTATTAGGGCTGTGGATTCCCCCCCGCCCCCTTTCTTAGGTAATTTTTGCCAACTCAATTTTATTTCTACCCAAAAGCTGAATTTTTAAATCAAAAAGACAAGTTTTCAACAAGAGTTGAATTTTTAATCGAGAAAATTTATCGGTGAATGAAGAAAAAAATGTCATCCAAAATCTTCAATTTGTTGAGACAAAAAGGCAATCTTTCTTTAAAACAGTTAAATCCTCCACCAAATAATTGTGTTATTAACCAAAAGATGACTTTTCTACTAAAAGAGTTCTAGTCTCAACAAAATACATACATCATTAACCAAATAGTTGAATTTTCAAACTAAAAAAGATCAATTTATCCAAAAACGGAATATTTAAAGTTTCATCAAAAAAATTGTTTTTTAGTTCAATAAATGAATTTTCTACAAAATAGTTGAATTTTCTACTGAATTGTTGAGGATTCAAGACAAAAAGACAAGCCTTCTACAAAACAGTTGAATTATCAACCAAAAAGGATAATTTTCAAGCAAGAAGATTCATTTTCTACTAAAGAAGATCAAGTCTAAAAAAATACATAAATTTTTAACCAAATCGTTGAATTTTGAACCAAAGAGATTAATTTTCTACCAAAAAAGACGCATTTCCAACAAATTGCATAAATTTTTGACCCGAATAGTTGAATATCTGAACTAGTATAGATTAATTTTGCCTAAAACCAAATAGTTAAGTTTTCATCAAAAAAATTAATTTTCGCTTTTAAAAACGGATTGTATACAAAATAGTTTAATTTTCTTCCCAGTTGTTGAATTATGAACCAAATAACTGATTTTTTAAAAATAAAAATTAATTCTATACGCCGAATTTTCAGCAACATAAATTAATTTTCAATCGAAAATGGTTTCGTTTATTTTACACTTGAAAAAAATAATTTTCAATAAAAAAAATTCTTATTAAATTAGTTCAACTTTCAACCAAATTAATTTTCAATTAAAATTATAAAGCTTTAACCAAAGAAATTAATTTTTAAGAAGATGAGTTTCAACAAAAAATGTAATAATTGATATTATTACATTTTTTATTGGAATAGTTCAATTTTCATTCAAAAAATTAACTTTCAACTAAAAACAAGACCAATTTTGTACAAAATAGTTCAATGTTATACCAAAAAATGGTATTTTTAACTAAAATGATGAATCATGAAATAAAAAACGAACTTTCAAAAAAGTAGCTTAACTTCCGACCAAATAGTTGACTTTATACGAAATTTTGAGTTCTCTACCAAATTTAATTTTCAACCAAAAACATTAAATTTTTAACCATACAGTTGCATTTCGAACGAAAAAGGATAAAATTTCTATAAAAAGAGATGAATTTTCAAACGAAAAAGACAAACGTTCAACAAAATAGTGGAATTTTTAACCAAAGAACAAATTTAGTCAAGAAAGAAAAAAATTTTCAATCATATTGTTTCATTTTGAGGCTAAAAGGACGAATTTTCCATAAAACAGTTAAATTATCAACTAGCTGTGAAACATGCTGTAAATAAATAGAAATTTTGATCATTTATAGGCTAAAGAGTAATAGTTTAAGTAAGCAATGAAGTTAATTTTTAATACTTCGAAATCATTAGGATAAAAAAGTTGAATTTTTTTTCCGAAATTAGAATTAATTTTCCATTGCACACTTTTTGATTTCCGACTACACAAAGTGTGCCAGACCTAGCAAGGTTTTAGGCCCTGAAGAAATTATAAAATTTTACGTTATTAAAACTAAATACTTATTGGTGTGAACAAATTTTATTTGCTAAAACTAATTTTATTAAGGTTCGGGGTTTATTTAATTAACAGCATTAATATTTTATACGTATATATTTTCGTTCCCTAAGTTGATAAAATGTTAGTGATATTTGGAGGGGGAGGCGAGTCAGAGCAAATCTCACGATATCTTAGATGGGTGGGGGTGTCAAAATTAAAAAAAAACACCTTACGTAATTTCTGGATGACCCCTTATTTGTTTATTCATTCAATACTTCGTGATCTTATGATTATTACATGCAATATTAAGCTGCAAGTATGGACATGATTCTATTTTTGCACTAACGTGACCTGAGGTCTCACAGGCCGCTGTATATACGTATATTTTATTGAATAAGTAAAGAATTTTTTTTTATCTAACATATACCAGTATATGAAGGGACTGTGAAATGAGTAAGAAATTGGAGTTTATCAACTTTATTATCAATAATCTTTTACACCAGTAGGGGGAGAGACCGACATATATCAGAAGCATGGCACGGTCTGGATGACCGCATGTACACGCTTCCATACTATTTTGTTACTTTTTGCTCAAAGCAGAGATCATTGGGACGTATCATTTTTCTGGGACGGCCGCGTTCCATACTCTAGGCCTCTTGAGTACCTGCATCAACTCAAGTTTTTTTGTGTGTGACATCATGCGTTTTAAATACCATGAAAAAATTGACACACGCAGGACCACACGCTGTCCACATTCCTCAGCGAAAAGACAAATAAAACTAAAGCTACCAATAACGGCACCCTCGAGGAATTCCAGGAGGGGGGGGGCACATATCACAAGCATGGTGCGGTCTGTGAGACCGCACGTTCATACTTATAGGTTAATACTAATATTACTAGCTACTACTAATATTATTAGATAGGGTGAGGAGGGGCAGCGCCGACCTGTTAACAGTCAATGCTTTTTTTAAAGTTAGCGAGATGTGGAATTGATCCATTTTTTTTCATCACGAGTCCTACATTATTGTCTATCATCATTCTATAAGTATCAATTACATGAATAAAATAATGATTTGATAATTTAATTATTTATAAAAAGCTGTATTTCGTCGGCTTTGCCCCACACCGGGCGGAGGGCAAAGCCGACCGCAGCTTTTCATGAAAATCAAAACATCCGAAGATGGCAAAACATGATGGTTCGCGTCTGTGGTATTTTATGTACAGGAAAAATTACCTTAAAACATATCCAGCAAGAAGAATAAGTTATTTTTGATAAAAATAGTGATAGCTGTGATATAACCTCTTATGCGTTGACATTGTATTAGAGACGGACTAAGCGCAAAGGTTTCTACCATACCAATACAAAAAACCCGCTCTACCGACCGAATTTAAAATAATAATATTTAATAGTTTCTTGCATGTAGCCCAGAAGATAAGTGGCTGTTCTACAATACCGATCACTTATCGAAAAAACTTATGATACGTTTATAACCTAAGTACGTGTAAACTATGATTTTCGTCGGGCTTGCCCCACTGCGGTGAGGCCTCAATTATTTACGATATTTAATATACTTTGGACTTGAATTACGTTCAATTATTATAATGACATAATGCCATTCACGATTTTAGTGAGTAACATTATCTTTATAATAAAATATATTTATTTAATGCAAAGTAGACTTAAAATTGTTAAATAATAGCGATGGTATAAGCAAAGACGCCTTTGTCCCACCGGTCGGCGCTGCCCCTCCTTACCCTAAATGACAAGTAATACTGTTCCAATTATCAACAATGCAACATAAAATTTTTTTACATTTAATGTACGACGTACTAAATTAAATAATAGATTGCGCTCACAAGCAGCTATTTGCAATAAAATCTGTTTAACTATTATTTTTTAGTGGTTCGTAACCTTGGAAATATCTTACATAAAAAGTGATTTTGATTACGTAACCTCGCCCATTTAAGGCAGTATATAAAATCTTTTACCCCCTTCCCCCTCCCCACTTAGAAGACTTTACGTAATTTACGCACGGCCCCTAAAGTAGAGATTCAAAAAGAGCTAAGAATTCCTTCCTTGAAATGATTGCCTCGAACGAGTTCGATGGTAATCGTAGAGCATGAGAGATCCATTTTAAGACTAGCAAGGTACATTGCCTTCGATTCCAATCGCAAGGTGAGCTTGTCTTCGCTTAAAAATTCATGCATACCCCATTCCGTCCTATGGTACAAACTCGACAAGATAATCTAAATGCAGGGCCATGGCTCCAACACCCTACGCTTTCAGACTAACGAGATAGTAATACATAAGGTAGTTTTTCGCCAAGGAAAACAACAGTCAGGGATAAGAAGTGGGAATATCGGCCTAGTAACTTTCAAAAATAAATTAGGGTTCGCTGAGAAAGGAGATACTTTTTCTAAAAAGAATAGATGCTGCCTTCGAAAAACTTAACATGACGCTGATATCGGAAAAATGAATGGGAAATTGTTGATTTCTGGTAAATTAACGATTTGCTATTACAGATTCTGGAATATATCAGCCTTAGAAGATCTCTAGTGAACCTTCTTCAACCCACCTTTTTACTACATCATAAACGTCATAAAGAGATACGGGTTTAACCATAAAAAAGCAACTTGAAGTTTACTTCAAGAGCGAGAAAGAACAAAGTGATTATTTTATCTTTCTCAGAAAAGGAAACATTCATTTTAAATATTTTCTACAATATTTTTCACCCTTAATTTTACATTTTATGCATTTATTTTCTGAATAATTATCTCAGTTTATATCCTATTTCATTTTAAACTTATTTCATATTCTATTCATTTGTCTTAACATATCCCTATAACAAATCTATCGGAACGTATCAATATCGGTATTTCTATCCTCGTTTACAATTACCATACTCGATCCACGTTTATCCTATCTTTCTCAATTGATTTTAGATCTATCTAAATTTATCCGTTTCTACCATAGATTCATAGGGGAGCGTTCATTAATTATGTAAGGATTTTCAGAGAGGAGGGGGTCCGGCAAATCTTACAAAACCTTACTTAGAGGGAGGGTTGGGGAAGTCCAAAGTATTCCTCACGTGAGCTTTTTCTTTTAAATTATTTGTTTGAAATATGCCAATTAACACTTATGTTGACCGTTCAAATTACTCTCTACACTATTTATCATTATTAGACTATTAAGCCAAATCTTTCCCGGGGTAAGCGTAACTCACTCGGTTCTAGCCTCGTTATACTGCCGGGCATAAAGGAATTCATATGAAAAAAGTGAGAAAGGCGAAGCTTGGTTAGAGGCATAAGGGGGAGGTATAAATTTGTATATGAATCTAGGACTCCCGTGTTGCTTATTTGAATAACACGTTCGTTCCACAACACTGCTCCGACCCAGGTCGCTGATCAATCTCTCTACCAATCATTCCAGGCGAAGAGTATTATATACAATATATATTATCTTTTTTATTTCTTTCAATATGATATATTTCATATGACATAAGCTCAGTAAATATAGAGTCCTCAAGATAGCTTGAAATCTTCAAAATCCCATAAAAATCTCTTATAATCTTTTAAAATCCGTGGAAATCCCTTAAAATCTCTAAAAATCGGTAACATGGTAACCATTTCCAACGTGATGGGTAAATCTCAACACGTGAAGTTAATTTTTGTCGATGGTAAAGATTACCCTGAAAGTGTTGTAAAAATTACGTTTTGTTTTTTCTGTGATCCCTTTAAAAATCATTAAAATCTTTCAAACCCGTGAAAATCTTTCTGAATCTCTTGAAATCCTTTACAATATATTTAAATCCATCAAAATATTTTAAAAGTCATTTAAATTTTTCGAAATCCATTAAAACATTTTATAATAATTGGAAATCCTTTAAAATTCGTGGATATACGTTGGAATCTTCTGAAATCTTTCTAAATGCTTTGAAATCTCGTCAAATCATTAAAAATACTTTAAAACTCTTAAAATTCATGAAAATCCCTTAAAATTCTTCAAGGTCCCGTGAAATTATCGAAACTCCTTAAAAACTCTTGAAATCTCTTAAGATCCTTTGAAATCCCGTGAAATCATCTAAATCCTTTGAAATCTTTACAAACCCAGTAAAATTCCTGAAAATCTCTTAAAATCTTGTATTATATTCGGAAATCCTTGAAAATTCTGTTAAATCCTTTCAAATCATACGAAATCTTCTATAATCCGTGAATATACTTTTCAATCTTTTTAAATCTCCTAAAATCTTCTAATATCCCATCATCCCATGAAATCATTAAGATCCCTCTATATCTCTTAACATCCGTAAAAATTCCTCAAAATCCTTCGAAATCTTAGTCAGGCTTCTGAAATCCCGTGAAATCTTATGAAATCCCTTAAAATCTTCGAAATATCATTAAAATCCCGCGATATCATTCAAAATTACGTAAAAATCCTTCGGTATCTCTTGAAACATCGAAAAATCTAGGTAATTTCTTAAAACTCTTAAAGTTTGTTTAAATCATTTGAAATCTGCGAAACGTCTCGTAATCCTTTGGAATCGTTTGAAATATCCTAAAACTTTTGTATAAAAATCTTACGAATCTACGTAATCAATGGACGTTCGCTAGTCTCTTTTAAGTTTATCTTATTCTATTCTTTTGTATGGGTTTCTTACTTTCTTTTAAGAATGATTGTTTCTTCAGAAAGCGATCCACTTATGCTTTTGAGAATATTTTATGAAATGAATATGTCTAAGGGTACGTACAGTGTGAAAGGGTTATTAGCAAATGAAAAACAGGTAAAATGGAAAAAAAGATTATAGAATGTTTGAAAAGAGAAATAGTATAAAACGCAATTATATGTATTACGCAAAAATTATAGAACTACTGAAAAAAATGATAAAACAGAATGGAAAGGAATAAAAGTACTTGAAAAGGAATTATGGGAAACATTGATAAAGTTGGACGGCTAGCTTTTCGTATATCAAAAGTGATTTATTTTTGATATATGAAAAGGAGGTGAAATACGATAAAAAGTGATAGAGAGATATATAAGAGGATAGAATAATTTCTCAGGGAAACTGTAAAAAGGATTTGAAGAGGGATATAAATGAATAGAATTATTGGCAAGGGACATAGGATAAAAAGAGACAATAAAGGATTCAATCGTCGGAAAGAGGATTAGAATAAAGGGACAGACAAAGGAAAATAGTTGAAATAGAAAAGGATTGCATTTTTGGAAGAAAAAAACAGGGTATGAAATTATAAAAAAGTATGGAGCTTTTGCAATTTTCATCATAAAAGTTAAAATTCAGTTTCTGGGATTTTTTTTTTAAATTTCTATATAAATTCAACTTTAATACATATACCGGGTGTCCAAAAAGTCCCGGGACGGCTGAATATTTCCTCAGGTAAGATATTTTTCAGGGCGGTCTAGGTCACTCTTGAAGGAACTTTCAACAAGGAATTCAATGGTGACCTTTATTTTGATCTTGGCCATGACCTTCAGGTCATTTCAAAGTCAAATTGATTTTTTTAAATGGGAACCTCTATTTTTGACCTCGGGAACTGAGAGAGCGGAAAATCTTACGTCCAGATATGACCTTGATAAGTCGAAAATTTGGCCTAGGAAGGTCATGGCAAGGTCAAACAACGTGCAGCAGGATGACTCAACTGGCATGAATTTTTGAAGAAAATGTCCTGGTGAAGGTTCTCGTCATAGACAAGGTCAAAGACACCAATCGATCGGGAGTATAAAATGCTACAACTCTTGCGTTGAACATTTTCTTCATAAATGCATGCTGGTCGAGTCATCCTGCTGTACGTTGTTTGACCTTGCCATGACCTTCCCAGGTCAAATTTCGGATTTTTCAAGGTCATATCTGGACGTAAAATTTTCCGCTTTCTCAGTTCCCGGGGTCAAAAATAGAGGTTACCATTTAAAAAAATTAATTTGACCTTGAAATGACCGTGAAGGTCATGGTCAAGATCAAAATAAAGGTCACCATTGAATTCCTTGTTGAAAGTTCCTTCAAGAATGACCTTGATCGCCGTGAAAAATATCTTACCTGAGGAAATATTCAACCGTCCCGGGACTTTTTGGACACCCTGTATAAATGAAATAACCACATTTTTGAAACGGGAAACATTATTTTTCCTTTAGTGGACGACTGATTTCGATAAATGATGAAATATCGTGGTTGTTTTCTTATACTAAAGTCAAAGAAATCGATTAAAAAACACGAAAAAATGAAGTATAGACATCGTTGATTTTTATAAGTAATTTGAAATGTATTTCAAATAAAAACACTGATTGATGAACTTATATTTTTACGAGAACTAGAACTATTTTGAAGTAAAACAATTATTAGATACTAATCTTCTATTTTTGATCACGTAATGTTTTCGAAAAAAAACATTTGTATCGTCCTTAAATTTCACACAGTGGCAGAGTAATCAATATTCTAGTTTTATGTGAAAAATGTTTTTCTTTAAATTTTGTATGGTCAATCGAATATTGGTTTTCTATTTAAAGTTCATCCTACTGATTAGACATTTCTCCTCCACATTTATTTTCAGCGTGAAACAATATTACCAACTTCGTGCTATAGCACACCGATTTTATCGATCTTAAAATTTAAAAAATGATGATGTCCTAGAACTCGAAGCTACCAGTAATTTTTTTGTCTAAAACATTTGAAGAAGTATCTTATTAAAGCCCAGAAACCTTAAAGTAAATTAAGGTAGAGCCGCTAGTTTTACTAAGAAAAAGCCTGAAATTGTAAACATTTTTTTAGACTTTTGCGTGCATTGTTTGTTTCGCGTAAGACACGGCGTAAATATGTATACAAGACATTTAGAGGATAAAAAATTTTTTAAATGAGCTCGCATCAAACCTCCTGCGACCAATTGTTTATGAAATATGAATTTGTTATAATTAAGGATGCCCTTTCGCTATGTAAGGGACGCATGGAAGGAATTTTCATTGTTATAAAAAGGAATATATCCACTTTCTCTCCATTGATGCTTGAAGTTTAAGGACTGTTGAATTTCAAAGATTTTTTTTTTGGTACTGAAAGTTCAAAAATTGCGTGGTTGGAGGAAGTGCATTTTTTTCGATCTTGTTTCGTGAATCTGCTAAGGGACAGTAATTCTTCAAGAAAAAGTCTTTGTTATAAAGAATACTTTTTTCCATACTTATATTTTCCGAAAAATCTGAAAAAAATGTGAAGCATAGTGTTTAGCTTATAATTTAAAAGATTTTTTTGCTTGCAGAGGGGGGGGGGGGTAGTATTTTTCAAAATAGTGGACTATTTTTTGCGATTAGCTTGTAAAATAATAATTTCTTTTAAGTGCTCAAAAAAAAGTCATAAAGCGAGGACAAACACAAATTTTATGTACAATATATATTTTTTATGATATTAATAGTTTCTGAGAAAAATGAGTTTTTAATGTTTAAGTGACAACTAATCGCACAAAAAAAAGCTGGGCTCATTTTGGGCCGGACATTGACCCAAATTGAGACGCAGCATTTTTTAGTTGAAAAATACTGAAACTGAGTTATTAAACTACAGAAAATTAAATGAAGTTGCCCCGACAGCGACTGAAGTAAGACCTGAAAAAATAAGATGGAGCAAAACTTAGCTTAGATTTTTTTTGTGCTTCACAAGCTCGGGCTTCAGGAATATTCTTATTTAAAAGAGTTAAGAATCCGCATGTTGCCTCTTTCATGGCATACCAGGTTTTCAGGCTCTTAGTTTAGTTCATGTCCACTGAAAGATGATACTGCGTCACATTCAGTCAGAGCATGGAAGCATGGTAAAGATTTAGCTTTCTTTGAATCACCAACAGAACAAATTTCAGGAATTGGAATGAATGTAAATGTCAAACCTCTACCAAACGCAATCCAATCTGTCGCACAGACCATCAACTTTCGGTAACCAAGTCTGGAAACATACAATGCGTGTAGAAAGAGCCAAGAATCCCTATGTTGCCTCTATTATAGCAGAGCAGGTTTCCAGGCTCTCAGTTTATCTCGTCCACTGAAAGACAATACTGCGTTACATCCGGTCAGAACGTGGAAACATAGTAAAGCGTTACTGCCGTGATATTTAAGAAAGTGGGATCTACAAAAAATCGAAAATAAGTTTTTTATATCCTTGGAATCGTAGAAAAAAAGATACATCCGTTTATGAAAATCTTCTTTTAAAATTGTTAATTATAATGGAAGATCATTTTTTTATAATTACTGTAACAAAGACGGATCTACAATCCTAGAAAGTAGTGTTTTGTAAGAAAGCAGGAACTGCAGAAAATTGTACGGATCTTCCCGAAGTTGAAGGCGGAGGCTCGAATACGGCACCTAAAATTGCGCAAGAAAGGCGGATCTATTAGATCCTGCCTTTTTGACGAACACCGACTGGGTTGCAGGGGACGTAATATTTGGGGGTCCGGATCATGCCAAAACCCGGCAAGTCACATTTTCGGCAATCACAGCGGTGTCTTGCCCCCCACCCTCGCGGGACGTTGCACAGTGGGATGAAATCAAAAAACGAGGTTCAAAATAACTTGTAGCTGGCAATTCTTAACCGATTTTGGATTTTTTTTTCAGAAAAATTCAGCATTGAAATTTGAAGAGATTTATGTGGCCTGATTTTTCATTTTTTTTTGTTTAAACTTTTATGTTAATGTAAAGAGTGAATAAAAAGTCGATTTTTTCGTTTTTTTTTTGTTTATCTTCGTGAAAATTTTTTTTCTATGATCAGCATTGCCAGACTTTATGCACGGGGGTAGTTGAAAGCAAAAAATAATTATGACATTGTTAAGTTGAATGTTATAAACAAATTCACTTAACAAATTGTCTACAATATGGATTCTTCGTTTCCAAAGTAAAATTTTGCTTTCAAATTACTTGCTTTTATCGAAAAAATAATACCGAACATAAAAATTTGACATTCGATATTTTTTATTAATTTTATAAACAAATTATATAAACAAATGCCTAGTGTGAGATTTAAATGCAGAAAAAATCGTTTTTTCTCTTAATTTTCCTCAAATTATATCGCTAGCGATATTTAATGATTAAAAATTATCATCCGATATTTTTTATTAATTTTATAAACAAATTATATAAATAAATGCCCAGTGTGAACATTTAAAGGCAAAAAGAAATCGTTTTTTCTCATAGTTTTTCTAAAATTATGTCGCCAGTGATGCCTAATGATGGAAAATTATCATACGATATTTTTTTATGGATTTTATAAACAAATTATATAAACAAATTCCCAGTGTGGACATTTAAAGGCCGAAAGAAATCGCTTTTTCCCTTTAATTTCCACAAATTATGTCACCAGTGATGTTTAGTGATGGAAAATTATCATCCCAAATTTTTTATTAATTTCATAAACAAATTATATGAACAAATGGCTCCTTATCTCAGATTAAAGACTTAGGAATTGAAACTTGATCGCGACTAATCAATGAAATCTTAAGAAATTGAAAAAAGGATTATGATACACAGCAAGTGTATGCTTATTGTTGTTGTACAAATTTCCATCTTTAACAATTCCTAAGAATACTACATTACGAAAATTGAAAGAAACAACAATTACCAAACAATTACATCACTAGCAACATACTTTGAGGCTATTTGCGAAAAAACAAATGTTTTCTACCATTAAACATTCACATTAGTTATTTGAAGGGTCGGGGAACAAAAGGGCCTAACCCCGTTTTTCCAAATTTTTCAGGACGCCAGAAAAACGTTTGTATTTTGCGAGATCACCGAAAAAAATATATTGGACATATGTGATCGATAATCTCCACTCTTGAACGTTGTTCTTTCAAATTTCATGCGAATCCGTCAAATAGTTTTCGATTTATGAGACATCAAAGTTAAGCACGGGCCTAACCCAAGGGGGTACAGGCGAACAAAAGGGCCTAACCCCGAGCAGCAAGCATTCACTCGGCTTAGTGCCGCCTGACTTGCGGTGCAATTCTATGAATAAATACTAGCAAATACAATAATAATTTTTTAATAAATATGTTTTTGTTAAGTTGTGAACAATTAATTATTTATTGTCTAGTATATTTTTCTGAGCATGATCTATTATATTGAGTGATACTTTATTTTCGTTAAATTATTATTGATTTTGCTATCGTTTATTGTTATTACTGTTGAAAATAATAATGAATTTTGTGATTAAGGTTCAGATATTCGGTAAAAAATAAATTTGCACTATTTTTATATTGTTAAAAATAATCGAATTGGACTGTATTTTTGGAATATATTTTTTTTTAAAGATTATCATACTTATCTCAAAACACATCATGGTAAAAACAAAACTGAAAAAAATTGAATAAAATATGTTGAATTTTACCATCACTTTGTCATTAAGCTGTTTTTCTTATTTAGTGATATAGGTATATAAATCATGTACCCCAACAAAAATCATTCAGACACATTTATTTTTCCAACTACAACAAATTTTTGTAATATTGACGATGCTCGACCGGAATGAATTCAATCATTCGACGGAGATCGTTTTTTTTCTCCATGGAAAGTTCTTTCGGTGTCACTTGCATCAAAAGAATCTTGTCAAATTCCGCGATGGTTTTTCCTTTAAAAGTAACAAAAAATGCACACGATTTTTATACGCTGGTAGAAAAATATTTTTTCAAAACAATGACGACAGTGAAAAGAACAGGCACCATCTAAATTTTTTCGAGTGAAAGATTCACTCAATATGGGTGAAAATCCTGCAAATCTAGCTTCAGTGAAAATGTCACTCTAAATGAGTGAAAATCCACTTAATCAAGAGTAATATTTCACTCTTAAACACGAGTGGATTGCCCTTATTTTTAGGCATGAAATATCACTTTAAACAAAGTCGAAGTTTAGTCATTTAGAGCAAAATTTCCAGTCGAGCTCGTTTTGCAGGATTTTCACTCGAATGCTATTTTTTTTCTTGAAGTACTCCTTTTCAAAAGTATCTAGTAAAATTTTTGACCAAAAATATCAACATTTGAAGATGTTATCGTGATTTATGTAAAAAATATTGATATTGATTAAGAGAAATTGATGCCAAAACTATTCTTTATTCATCAGAATTTTTGGGAATTTTCGGAATGATACCCGTTTCAATATTTCTGTATTTCCACGATTTTTCGTAAAGATGCATCATCGTTAAAATTGTCCGATTAAGATTTTTTTTACTGACATCGACAACGGGAGGATTTTTCGAACGTAGGAGTTTTCCCTTTGCCGCCACGTACTCGAAGCCCTGACGTCGCATCTCGCGACGCTCGGCTTGCTTCCGCGGCATACTGCACCAATTTCTCACCTAGATAAAATATCAAAATGACCGTGAGACTTTACTCAACAAACGCCCGTTTGAAATTTTTCGAATTTCTATCACTAAAAAAAATTAGAAACAAAAAAACAAACAATGTTTACTTATCTTGCTCTCCTTGTCGATCAACACTTGCAACAGATGATGTAATATCGATAATATCGACCGCGATTAGTTCCTCCAAAGCCTTTGACACATCCTAATCACGCTAAATGGCACCACATACCTATATAGTGGCAATAAACCTAGACAAACCGAATGAAAAAATCGTTTTTCCATAAGGTGCAATGTGGGGTTAGGCCCTTTTGTTCGCTCGACACCCCTTGGGTTAGGACCTGGACTGACTTTGATGAATTTTTAAAATATGAAAAAAAAATTTTTTTAATTTTTAGTTTACACCCTTGAAACGGCGTTTGTTTGAGGAGTCCAAAAAAGTGTAAAAGTCAATTTCGAAAAATTTGTGGGTTAGGCCCTTTTGTTCCCCGACCCTTCAATTTGTTTATATAATTTGTTTACAAAATTGATAAAAATTATTGGATGATAATTTTCCATCATTAAACCTCACTGGCGACATCATTTGAGGAAAAAGGAATTTTCTTCGACCTCTAAATGACCAAGTTATAAATCTGATTAAATAATTTGTTTATAAAATTGATAAAAAATATCTTATGATAATTTACCATCAGTCAACATCACTGGCGACACAATTTAAGGAAATTTAAGAGAAAAAGCGATTTATTTCGGCCTTTAAATGTCCACACTGGGCATTTGTTTATATAATTTGTTTATAAAATCAATAAAACATATCGGATGATAATTTTTCATCATTAAGCATCACTGGCACATTATTTAGAAGAATTATGAGAAAAAACGTTTTCTTTTTGCCTTTAAATGTTCACACTGAACATTTATTTATATGATTTGTTTATAAAATTAATAAAAAATATCAAAAGATGATTGTCCATCATTAAACATCACTGGAGATATAATTTGAGAAAAATTAAGAGAAAAAATGATTTTTTTCTGCCTTTAAATGTCCACACCAGGCATTTGTTTATATAATTTGTTTATAAAATTAATAAATTATTTTTTTTTACATTAAACATCACTGGAGATATAATTTGAGAAAAATTAAAAGAAAAAACGATTTTTTTCTGCCTTTAAATGTCCACACTAAGCATTTGTTTATACAATTTATTTATAAAATTAATAAAAAATATCGGATGATAATTTTCCATCATTAAATATCACTGGCGATATAATTTGAGGAAAATTAAGAGAAAAACGATTTCTTTCTGCCTTTAAATGTCCACACTAGGCATTTGTTTATATAATTTGTTTATAAAATTAATAACAAACATCGAAAGATAATTGTCCATCATTAAACATCACTGGAGATATAATTTGAGAATAATTAAGAGAAAAAACGATTTTTCTTTGCCTTTAAATGTGCACACTAGGCAATTGTTTATATAATTTGTTTATAAAATTAATAAAAAATATCGGATGTCAAATTTTTATGATCGGGTATTATTTTTTCGTTAAAAGCAAGTAATTTTAACGCAAAATTTACTTTGCAAACGAAGAATCAATAGTGTAGACTATTTGTTAAGTTAATTTGTTTATGACAATCAACTTAACAATGTCCTAACTTTTTTTTTGCTTTCAACTACCCCCGTGCATAAATTCTGGCAATGCTGATCATGGCAAAAATTTTTTCACGAAGATAAACAAAAAAAACGAAAAAATCGACTTTTTATTCACTCTTTGCATTAACATAAAAGTTTAAACAAAAAAAAAATTAAAAAATCAGGCCACATAAATCTCTTCAAAATTTAATGCTGAATTTTTCTGAAAAAAAAAATCAAAAATTGGTTAAGAATTGTCAGCTACAAGTTATTTTGAACCTCGTTTTTTGATTTCATCCCACTGTACGTTGGAAAAAGGTAGGGCTAAAAATACATAATTTCTGTGACAGGGGTATCTTCCGCAATTTTGAATTTTTTCTGGACTTCAAATTTTTCCGAATCAGAGATAACGAAATGTAACTTGCCGTGAATGGGACTAACCAGAAAAATGAATCCGCAAATGTGAATTTGCCTGGGGTTGGCATGACTCAAACCCATATTTGGTAAGAAACCAGTACAAATGTCCGGCTTTCTTCACGTTATGGGACCTCATAAAAAGTAGCATCTGCAAATAAAATAATTACTAATTGCAAAATGAACAACTAAATCCAGCCGGCCAAGCATAAATAGTTGAACTTTCAAGCTAAAGAGACGAATCTTTAACAAAATTGTTGAAATTTTAACCAAATACTTAAATTTTCATTCATGAAAGATGACTTTTCTACCATAAAATATTAATTTTCTTCCAAAAGACGAATTTTCGACCAGTCTAATTACACGAAAAAAAAAAAAAATTTTAGCAAAATCTCAATCCAGAAAGATGAGTTTTAGTCAAAATAGTTGAATTTTAAACTAAAAAATATCATCTTAGAACCAAAAGAGGAACCATCCAATTTTCAGTTAACAAAATTAAAACCAAAAAGAAAAACAGTTTTTAACCAAATAGCTGAATCTTCAATCAAAAAGATGAAATTTCAATAAAAAAATTAATTATCTTAACAAAAAAACGATTTTTTTACCAAATGATTGAATTTTCAACCTATAAATGATAAATTTAAAACCAAAAATGGAATAGATGAATTTTCAGGTAAAAAGATTAATTTCGAGCCAAAAATAAAACGATACATAAAAAAGTTAAATTATCAACCAAAGAGATGAATCTTGAAAAATTAATTTTCAACAAAGTAGTTAAATCTTTAACCAAAGAGGTTAGTTTTCCACCAAGAAGATTAATGTTATACCCAAAAAAGACGAATTTTCAACAAAATACATACATTTTCAACAAAATACATACATTTTTAAAAACAGTTGTTGAATTTTGAAGGCAAAAAGACGTCTACAAAACAATTGAATTTTGAACCCGAAAACATGATTTTCTACAAAAAAGTTAATTTTCTACCAAATAGTTAAATTTAAAAAAAAAATCTAATTTTTCACCAAATAGTTGAGTTTTCAACAAAAAATATGAATTTTTGAAACAAAAAAGTTATTTTTTAGCCAAATTGTGGAATTTTTAAGCCAAAAAGTTGATTTTTCTATAATTTTCAACAAAACACCTACACCTTGCCAATTTTTGATTTTCTTCACCAAAAAAAGCCTCCGATATTCAGCAGACTTTCCGGTTCAAGGATCTGTAAATAGAAAATTGACCTTTTCCTATTTTATACAAATGAAAATTTATTACACGCGCCGATTACTCAGTAAAAATGCAACCTTAATTAACAAATTCATATTTCATAATTTATAGGCCGCAGAAGGTTCTATCAGAGCTCATTTAAAATCCTTTTTTATCCTCTAAACATCGCTTTGTATACATATTTATACTACTTCTTATCCCAAATGATCAATCCACGCAAACATCTAATAAAGTGCTTGCAATTTCTTGTTTTTTCGTTAGTCACAAGAGTGGCTCTATCTTAATTTGCTCGAGGGTTTCTGTGCTTCAATAGGACATTTTTTGAACTTCTCAACCCTTGTGTGCACACTCAACTTTATCCACGTTGTTATTACACCCAGGGTACCCGGGTGCGCACCTCCCTTTTCTCAATTTTTAAAATAATTATTCAATTTAAATCGTTTCCTTTCCATTCATTCCAATAAATGAATATCAAAAATGAGTGCCAAGGTCACAAAACACTTTAAAACACCAAAGCAATTTACCTGCGGTCCCTAGCACGTCAGGTTACCATGGTTGCCACGCACAGAATGTAACGAATAATTAATTAATTATGAATAATCATGAAATCATCATTAATTCTGTCTTAACTCAACACATTTTACGTGCATGAATCAAATAACTTGATAAGAAGTTAATAATCTACTCAAAGTAGAATTTTTTATAGTGGGTATCCCGGGTACCCTATGTGTGTCCGCGACTTGTGTCGATTCTTTTTTGCAAAATAAATTCCTAAATAAATTCTAAATAAACCATTTGTTGAGAATTGAGATAAATAACGACGATTCCGAGGCCTCAAGCTAACTTTTAATTCTTACTCCACATGCATCCAAAAATGTACCGCAGTGGGCACCCGGGTACTTGTATGTACACAGTGCACACAAGGGTTGAGAAAAAAAATTCTGTTAGGTGCGAGTTTCAGCACAAATGCTGATTTGACTGGACTAGTATCTGCTTAATTTTTACCATATTTCCAATCAGCAATTCTCAGCTTTTTGTTCATTTGGATTTTCCTAGATCTCTGGCAACAAATTAAAATTACACAAATATAAATAACGCTAAGGTGATCAAAAAAGGACTATTTCCTAGAAAATATAAACCCAGACCTATTACGAATATTTGTTGTTCTGTACCTAATTTATCGTAAATATTCCAACACTATCTTACTTCTAATGAGTGGCTCATAAACACTGGAGGCTGCAAAAGAAGACCGATGCAGTGGGTTTTTTGTTTAGGAAAAAATATTACAATATGACAGAGGAAGTTGTCAGATAGAGAAAACAGATAGTAGTGAATCTGGCATATTGCCATTGTCACTTCACAATTCAATCGCGAAGTTAGGTTGCTCCCAGCAGAAATCACATAATGTGCGGTTACCCACCCCGAGTAGTCGGTACCTCTTGTTCTCACGGGAACGAACAAATCAAAAACACCCCCAAAGAGCCACCCTTAGCGCAACCCGTTTCGACCCAGAAGTACTAACTCGCAGAGCCACTAAATTAAAATATATCGTGCACCGAACTTTAATAGATACGCGTCACTGTCTCGACAAATTATTATTCCTGTTTAACAGCTCCCAAACAACGCTGATGATTAACTGCGAAATTGATAAGAGCAAGTTGTGTTAGCATGCAGATGAGGATGCTACTTAAAATAACCAATTTCCATAGCTTAACTTTTGTATCCGTTTAATCGAAAATTAATTTCATTCTTGATATAAACAATATATCATGGCTAGCTTCGATTAAATTTAACCCGAAATTGCTTGCACATTAAGCTTTTTTCTTGTACATGTTTCGGGGATGCCCCCTGGTTATTTTAAGCCAAGAAAGAAAAATCGTACTAAGCGTTTTTTGGAAATTCGAAGAAACGTAATTTTTAACGATTAAAAATCTCATTTTTCACGAAAACAACGCAAAATATGAATAGTAGTTCATGCTAAAAAATTGTTCTAATTCCTGAAAGCCATAAAAGCGTACACTTACCAGTCGTTTATCTAGCGTGTTTCAACAAATTTCTCAACAAAAATAGAAATCTATAAAAATAGTGTATAATAGCATTTACTTTAACATTTATACTAAGCTAGAAACGAACGTTTTATATCTAAAATGCTAAAGTTCGTTGAACTAAATGCTATTTTAATCGATTTTTACCGATTTTTTTTCATTTTTTTTTTTTTTTGAAAATTGGTTAAAATGCACAAGATAATTTTTATTGATTTCAAAAAGTAGAACAATTTTAAACTATGAATTTTTTTTCATTTTAGACGTCGCTTTCGATAAAAATGAGATTTTTATTTGATAAAAACGATGCCTCTTTAATGTTAGATTTTTTATTTTGGGAGAGAAATTGGTTAAAATAACCAAAATAAAAATCTAGTAAGAGTATGTTTAAATAAATTTTAGAAAGATTAACAATTCTCAACTATGAGCTGCTATTCATATTTTTCGTCATTTTCGAAAAAACGGAAATTTTTAATCGTTGAAAATGAAAAAATCGTTTGTCTCAATAACGCATAAAACGACTTTTTTCTTTCTTGGCTTGAAATAACCGAGGGGCTTCCCAGAAACACGTACAAAATAGAAACTGGATATGCAAGCATTTTGAGTTGAACTTAATCGAGGCTAGCCATGATATATATTGTGGGGTTTCCAAGGAAAATTCGAATTTTTGAATTTCGCAATTATTACCCCAAAATTTCTTCATTTTGGTAAGAAAGTAATGCCGTAAATTTTATTTTATTTCTTCAAATTGTTTAGAGGTTTACCAAGACCTTTTAGGTCTAAAAATAATTTCTCTTAGTTCTCGATTTGAAAAAAAAAATCAAGGCTAAAAATTTGGTTTACGTCTATAATAAGTATTTGTTATTGACTGAGGAATAGGTTTTGTTGCGTCCATTTAAATTATCATTTATTCATCCTGAATGGTTTTTAATTCATTTTGGATTTGTATAAATTTCATCAAATTCTCTTTGATTCCCTTAAGCTCAACCCAATTCACTCCAGTTTTACTAAAATCAATTAAATATTTTGGATTGTTTAAAATTTGTTGCAATTAATCTCAATTAATTTAAGATAACACCTTGTTCTTGTTAATTGATCCTGAATTCTTTTAAATTCTTTTGATTTCTTTAGAATTCTCATCAATTCTTTTGAATTCACTTGGTATCTTTATGAATTGTATCAAATTCTTCTCATTCCGCTCATATCCCCCTGAATTCACGCGCTTTTTATTTGAGTAATTGTGTTTTTTTTTCTTTCGATTCACTCACATTCTGTTCAATTTGCCCTGAATTCTATTTACTAAATTCAATGTAAATTTTTTTATTTGTAAAATTCCTTCGAATCACAAAAATTCTTATGAATTTCATGAAATACTCTTGAATTTCTTTAAATTTTTCTGAAATAATTCCCATTTAATTAAAATTATTAGAGATATTTTTTACTTTTTCAAATTAATTTCAATTATTTTCAATTTTACTTAAATTGATTTGAATTTATTCTGAATTCTTATAAATTCATCATGTATTCATTTCAATTTACCTTGTATTCTTGAATTCCTTTATATTCCTCAAAATTCACTCGCGTTTTATTTAAGTCATTGGTTAACAAATTTTTAATCCATTTAAATTCTGTTCAATTCGCTCTGGAATTTGTTCACTCCCATTTTACTCAATTCAATGACATTTTTGTTAATTTTTAAGTTTCGTTAAATTCACTCAATTTTCTAATGAATTTCATCAAAGTTTCCTGAATTCCGTTGAATTCTTCTGAATCCACTCCCATGTTTGAGAAATTAATAGAGTTTTTTTTATTTCTTTCAATTTGTTTGAATCCTTCTGAGTTGTAATTAAATTGATTATAATTCACTTTGAATTCCAATAAATCTGTCCTGAATTCGTTAAAATTCATCAGGAATTTTTATCAATTTTTATAGGAATAATTAAATCATGAAAAATGTGTATTTTTAGTATATTTCGAATTTCAAGGTACTTTTTTACCACCCGTTATGAATATTTTTAATTTATTCATTGTAGAAATTTTTTTTATATTTTTGAAGAAATCTCTCATAAATAAAAAATACTTTCTAGGAGAAAAGAATTTTTTAGCCTCTGATATTTTTCAAAAATCGAAAACTAAGAAAATTAATTTTCAGACCTAAACCAACCTAGCGGAACCTTTAAACAATTGTTCAAAAATAAAATAAAGTTAATGGCTATATTTTTTTAACAACAGGAAGAAGTTCAGGTGGTGGCGTTTGCTAAATATAAAAAATCACATTTTTATTGGATATCCTAATATATTGATCCCTTTTTATAAAATACTGACAAGCGAATTTATGCGAAAAGTTTCGTTTTTAGGAAGCGATAAGAATCATATAATTTCTATATTACCTCCATTGTCGAATAACTTTCTGAACGTCCTTAAGTAAAACATAGTCATATCATGAACATGAGGTGTTCGGCGGTTAGTTTTCGAGATAACGTGCTAGGAATATTAACGAAACACGCGACGTATTTTAGTCCCAGAGTTTATGCCTACATAAGAGTATGTTAGATGTAGTTAACTATAGTGAAAACAAAAGTAAAGTCGCTTTCGCGTAATTAGTCCATTTTTAGCACAATTATTTTGAAATGCATATGCAGGGCAGTCTGGAAATATACTCGTATAGTTTGGTAAAATACCTTATCCAGTATTAAATTAATGGGTTCTCCAATATTCCAATATTTACATGACAATCTCTACACATATTATACTTAAATGAAGTATCTTGAGTTTCGAAATATTTCTTAAAATAGTTCTCAAATTGTTAATGTAGAAGCTGATCTTGATATATCCTGCCATTGAATTTTTAATCATTAATGCCATAATTTCAATAGGAAGATTGCTGTTACCAGTTAAAATAGATACTGTTTATAACAGATTTACAATCATTCTCTTGTGACTTTTCATGGGAAGGGTGGAGAAAATTCTTTTTTTTTGAATCACTTTATCTATAATTATTTCTTTTCAATGATATCGTGCTGATGGAAAAACTATTTATAATTTCCTGAAAAAAATTGTGCAGATGATGATTGCTTGAACAATTGGGAAGTACGGATGATATAATTTTGTGAAAAATATAAATTCCCAATGTGGCAAAATGACTAAAATAGTATTACCCAACGAAACTAGAAACATTCAGACATTTTAAATTCCCGACACTTAAATTCCTAAAATTGGAAATTCCCTTCAAAAAAACAATATTTAAGTAATAGTTTTTGTCTGTTAGAATAATATTTGATTTCATTTTTGAACAAACTGCATAGTCTGACATTTAAAAGAACTCTTTTAAATTTCAGACTATGCACTTATACAAAATAAAATATTATTTTAAAAGATTAAAAATGTCAATTTTTTCGGGAAATTGAAATTTCGGTAATTGTTATTTTCGAAAAATTTCACTTTTTACAAATTTTGTATTTCGGTAATTATATGTTTTGAACTTTTTAACACTTGAGATTTATTTTTCGGCAAAATTATGTCATTTCCCAACTTTCTTCTAAAAAGGAAGCGAATGATTATTAACTTTTTGAAAAATTGCAAAATTTTTCCCATATCAGAATATTTTTCTTAAAGTTGATTAAGGCTATCTCATACTAAAATAACCTTGACTGCATCAGTAATCGCAGAAAATATCAACTTACCATGAATTTAAAACTTCAAAACTTATCATCTCCCTGATCTTTACTCGCTTACGCTATTTGGTTAACTTTGAAAAACTTGATAAAATTGTAGACAGGTTAAGGTCGAAAGTAACCACCACTGATGGAATCTGTAATTATTTATAAATAATATGCAACACAAGCTCAATCATCGCCAGTCTGCCATTTCAGCGTATAAAGTATAATTTTCGCTAAATAAAACAAATGTATTAAAAATCGCTTAAATTACAAAATTACCACTTGATCTTGCGCTACAACTGCACAAGTTTAAAATTCATAAATATATTCCTGATCTTCATATTTATTTTATTATGTTTTTCAGAATTCTAACAATTAAAATGAATTTTCTGTGAACATGATTGCACTTTCAAACTTTTCTTTTCGCAATTTCGAAAAATGCACTTCTTTGACAGGCTAATAGCTCAGTATGGAAATCTCTGCTTAACATTCCTGTTGTCCAAACCCAATTATCGCCTATAATTAGCCAATAAATATTTAAATAGGTTCGAAAACATTATTTTAAAGATCTTTTTAGAGAGAAAAATTAATTTCCATTTAATAACATTTTAAAATATTTATTTTTTCCATAAAGATCTGAAAACTAGCAATCATTCGGGTCTTGACGATGGCTGGGTGTTTTACCTTAATTCACGTCAAAATTCTAAAAAGATATCAAAAAGGTTGATTTTCCAAAGAACTCATATTTTTAATTTATAGGCATTTTCTAGGTACAATAACTAAAATAAAATTTATGCACTTTCCTAAAAAGTGATTATTTGACATGTAAATCCTATGAGCATTTTCAATGATCCTGAGCCACGTTCAATAAAGAATTTTTCTTTAATTATTAGAGACAAGTGATTTTGAAATTTGAAATTTTTTTCTTAATATATGATCAACAATTTGGAAATCACAAAAAGTATTTTTTTTTATAAAATTTACCAATAGGTCGTATTTGTCTTGTTAATTGGATTTTCAACCCACAAAGATGAGTCTACAACCAAATGATCGAATTCTTAAATAAAAAATATTTAACTTTAACAAAGAATAGCTTTGTATTTTCAACCAAATAGATGAATTTTTTATAAGACAGTTGAATTTTCAATCCAAGAGGACGAATTTTCTATCCAAAAAGACGAATTCTTTAACAAACAGTTGAATTGTTAACCCACAAAAAGAAATTTTTTTTACAAAAATGTTAATTTTCTACAAAATAGTGGAATTTTTAACTAAAATTATGAATTTTCAACAAAAAAGATAAATTCAAAACAAAAAATATAACAGTTTATATTCCAAAAAAAAAAGATTTTTCAGTTAAAAGAGAAATTTTTTTTACCAAATTGTTGAATTTCCCTGCCAAAAATGCAAATTTTCTACCGAACAGTTAAATTGATAACCTGAAAATATGAATTTTCTATCGAAATGTTAATTTTCCACCAAAATGTTAATTTTCTAAGATATAGTTATTTTTGTTACCAAGATAATAGAATTTTTAACCCAAAAAGACATATTTCCAACAAAACAGGTTAATTTTTAACCCAAAAAGAGAAATTTTCTATGAAAAAAAAGACGAATTTGCAATAAAATACATGAATTTTTAACGAAATAGTCGAATTTAAAACTAATAAAATTTCAAACAAAAATAGAATAGTTAAATTTACAGTTCAACAAATTTATTTTGCAAAACACAAAAACAAATTGTGAGCAAAGTAGTGAAATTTTCAACCAAAGGGATGGATTTTTAACTAATAAAAAGAAATTTTCAACAAAGTTGTTAAACTTTCAATAAAGCAATTGCATTTTCAACCGACATAGATGAATTCTCCATGAAAAAAATTATTGAATTTTCAACTAAAAACGACCAATTGACAGCTCATAAAATTAATTTTCGATTAATGATAAACGAATAGAGGAAAGAATGTAAAGTCTGTATTCGGACGCTTTACTTGCAAAATAAAATCACTAATTTTTATATTTTCAAGCATTTCAAAAAATTACTATTTACAGTTATATTGCTTCCTCGTAGAGGGAAGTTTGCAATGACCTAAATTTTCAAATCTACTTTTTTGTAATTTCTCTATATAAGTCGACCCTAGGAACTCAAACCCCCAATTTGAAAAAACGTCTATGTTTGTATATGTGTTTGCGCGTGCATGTAATTTTTGTCTGTTTACCATATCTCGAAAAGTAAAAGAGCAATGGTTATGAAATTTGGACAAATTGTATCTCCAATTGATTTCCAGGTCTGATAGGATTCTAAGCTAAATTGGCCGATCACAAACAGTTTTTTTGTGTTTATAAATTTGCAAAAAAATAATAATTTTACTATATTTATATGAGATCAACTTGTTTCATATTCGAAATACAACGATATTATATCTCACTTATGTGTTCGCGTATTCGAGCTTCATCAATCGATCTGTTGTTGGCCCTTTTACGTCCTACTAGTACCGATTTATGAAGTTTCAGAAGAATGTTTTTTTGTAACGCACGCACGAAATGTTCGCTTTTCGAGGCATGTATTGCGTGCGGGAAGTGACCAATTCCAAAGCCGTGGTAAAAAACAGTTATAAAAAGACTTTTTCTAGCTGCTGCGCTTGCGCAGTTCCAGCCAGATTACTTTTTCTTGCTGTTGCGCTTGCGCATTTCGATTCAGATTTACTTTCCAGGACTGCCGTAATAATAACCTAACTTAATTACGATTTGACGCTTGAGAGACTGATTGTGAGTAGTGAATAGTGATTGGACAAACTCGAAGTGATAAGTTAACATAAATGATTGTTAAAATACCATCAATTACCGATAAATTACCGAAAATTTTAGAAATTTGTGGATATATGAAATTTCCGGTAATTGATCAATTTTCCATAAATTTCCGGAAATTTGGGAAATTTATCAATTTTCCATAAATTTCCGGAAATTTAGCAATTTTCCATAAATTTCTGGAAATTTTTGGAATCTTTGCAAAAAGCTTCGGATACCTGAAATATCCGATGATTTAGCAACTTCCCATAAATTTCCGGAAATTTTGGACATTTTTCCATTTTCCGGAAACTTTGGAAATTTAACAAAATTTTCCAAAAAGCTTTGGCTACCTGAAATTTCCGGTAATTTTGCAATTTTCCATAAATTACCGGAAATTTAGAAATTTTCCATAAATTTCTGGAAATTTTTGGAATATTTGCAAAAAGCTTTGTATACGTGAAATTTCCGATGATTTAGCAACTTCTCATAAATTTCCGGAAATTTTGGACATTTTTCCATTTTCCGGAAATTTTTGAAATTTTCGGATTTTTTCCAAAAACCTTTGGATGCCTTGAATTTTTGGAAATTTTCCGTAATATACAAATTCACCATAAATTTCTAGGAAATTTTTGGTAATTTTACCATAAATTTCCAAAAGTTAACATAAATTTCCAAAAAATTTATTCTTATTGTTTCTCAAATCGAAAATTTCCTGCATTTGTTATAAAAAATATCGTGTGCAACAGGTGCTGAAAGTAGACAGTTGCAACTCTTGTGAAGTCTTCGGCTCGTTTACAGCTCGCCTTCGACTCGCCTCTGGCTCGTACAGCAAACTTCACACTCGTGTGGAACTGCCTACTTTCCGCACTTGTAGCACAATATACTATTTTCTGTTTATATAAGGAATTTTTTCTTCATATTAGGAATACTACAGTACTATATCTGATACATTTATTCGCGTCTTCGATACTCGTCGAATGACTTATTGAAGAACTTTTCATGTCCTTTTATGACCTAGCAATACCTGTTTATAATTTTTGGATATATATTTTTTATCTTCTTTATATGATGAAAACTTGTTCAATATTGGAAATACAATAAAACTAATATGATATATTTATCCGCGTTTTCGAGACGCATCGATTCTATTGAACAACATTTCACAACCTCTTATGAACCAGCAATACCTATTTATAATTTTGCAAAATATATTGTTTATCTTGTTTATATGACAACAAACTTTTTAATATTGGGAATATAACAGTACTGTATTTTAATTAAATGTTTGACCTATTCACGAACCTTCGATGACATTTCATGATCAATCAATACAGACTTACAAAATTTAAAAAAGAGGTTACATTTTTCATATAAAGAATTGTTTTTTAATTTGGAATATAACACTAACATCAGTTGAGAAGTTGTTTGTTATAACAGCACACATTGATTGACCTTATGTTGGTCTCTCTGATTTTCTGGAAATAATATTTTCGGTAAGAAAGTCCATTTTTCGTTTTGTCATAGAAAAACTTCTATGATGGAACAAAATGGACATAAAAGAAGTACACATAAATACACCCACAGCGAATACACCCATATTGCTTCGCAGCGGTATTTTCCATGTTTCGTGTAAAAGATTGATCTGCGTTAACATCCTCCCGTCCCTAGCAGAGTTACGTAGTTTTTTAATAGCCCCTATGTTTTGGTACACATTACCATATGACGCAACGAAAAGGAACGTATTATATTGTTTCATTTCGTTCGGCTCCGTAGGTTTTTAAAATCGGTTCTAGCGTTTTACTATTAAACGTCTCAAATCCCTCCTGCTGTACATTAAGTAGTTCCTAAAATTTCGCAATTGTTCGAAATTCGTTCTTAGAATAAAGTGCAGAAAGGAAGAAAACAGTGGATTGCGCACTATAGGCCAGTAGTGCAGCGTACGTAGAAAGAAAGAAAAAAGAACGCGTAGTAGACAGAGCCCAATTAGAGAGGCCAGAGAGTCAAGAGAGGCAAGAGAGTCAAGAGAGAGAAACTTTCGGGAACGAGTGGAGGCCGAGTAGATGTGCACTGTTTGACTGAAGCGGGTGTTTAATTTAGCGGTACTCTCGGAATACAGTCAGTGTGTTGTAAACGTAAGAGGGGCCCCTCTACGTTTAGCGTGCCGGGTCTGCCTACTCCTGATAATTAAATGCCAGGCAATTTACAGGGTATGCATTCGGCGAAGGCTGGCTCTACACGAACCCACACAACGATATCCGTTACTACATTCCATGTACTACGTGCAAGATACGCACGACTTATGTCTTGTAACTCATCCATCCATCTAAGCCTTCCTAACCCGTCCGGGCTGCGTTCACCATTCCGATTAATCTAACCCAATTTATGCCAGACCGATGACCACACCCGGTCGTGAGTACGTAATGAGTGCAAGCACGCCAATCGTGCGCCTTGTTGTGCCGAGACAAGGTTGCACCTGTACTTCAATGAAATTCATTGGCTTACAATTAACGAAATCACAAGCCAACTGCACAAGCACAAACGATTTCTATCCAGGGTATCCTATCTTATCGATAGCAGTAGTGATAATCGGTATATAAGCATTTTTACATTCTCATCCAGAGAAGGTATTAGATTTGTGTAAAATTTGACCCACCTGGTTTTTGTCAAATGTCCACGTTTTGAGACCCCCTGAACCGAAAAAACAGGTTTTTACGAATATGTCTGACTGTGTGTGTGTATGTATGTATATATGTATGTATGTCTCTCTGTGAGCACGATGACTTTCGAAAGAATTGATCGATTGGATTGGCCTTTGGTATACTCTTTGAGTCTCCCAAACTAAAGGTCAAGTTCGTTAGCCAGCCATTTTGGATACAAATTCAAAAAGTGAGAGCATTTTGAAAATTTTTCAGACCATTTTTTTCAAAATTTGAAAATTATATGTGCAGCCGCTTATAGTATACAAAAATTCCAAAAATTTATTCCTATGACATTTTTTGATGAAATGAAAAGTTTCAGAGTTAGAACATTTTCAAAATCCAAAAGAAGAAACGAAAATTAACATTTTCAGCCAAACAACGCACGATACGAAAAAAAGTCGATTCACGAAAAATGTTTCTTTTTGCACGCCCTACTAGATTATCGTAACAACTTCTTAAATTTTCTCTAGAAATCGAAAATTCACATTTTTATTGTACAAAAAATAATTCAAAATCCAAAAATTCAATTTTACGGTTAAACTAGGCAAGATACGACAAATGATGATGAAATAAAATTTGTGCATTAAAAAAAGATCTACAAATTTGTCATAGGTCACTTTTTCATAGGATGCGTAGTTTTGGTTTTATTCGTAAAAAAATAACATTAACAGTGAAAAATCTGCCCGATAAGTTGGCACATTCTCATCAAAACATTGCATATTTAATTTCTCTTTCATCTCGTGTGTAATTTTTCACAATATTTCATTGTTTTCATGTTCTTAATACTATTTCTAACGATTAAAATAATAAAATAACTATCATTAATGCTCATGGTACTTAAAAATTTGTATTTTTACATTCTCATCCTGAGAAGGACTTTTTGAATATTCTTGATAAAAAAAAAATATATATATATATATAAGAGTTTTTGATTCCGTGCCTAGAGGTAGGCCGGGAATTGGTAGATCGGAAACATATGAACTCCTATCTAATACAACGCTGCTGAAGGCTGCTGACCTTCTCAGTATAAAACATCAACCAATTGCGACTCTCGGTTTCCATTCATTGAGCGTAACAGAAGTTTTCGAGGACTGACGTTACAACTAGACTCGCCACCATACGACGAATCACTACTATTTTCCAACCGAGCGAGTCACGCCTACGCCGAAAGGAAAATGGCTTAATGGTATAATAATAATTAATGCTCATGGTACTTGAAAATTGGAACAATTTATTCTATTTTTACATTCTCATCCAGAGAAGGTATTAGATTTGTGTAAAATTTGACCCCCCAAGTTTTTGTCAAATGTCCATTTTTCAATAATCATTTAAAAATTTATCATATATATGTTCCAAAAACGACTTAGATACTTTTTTCTCCCCTTTTCTGATTGTATGATTTATTAGAAAGATACGGAAATATACGCTGAAGTAAAGGAATTTCCTTATTCATTTTAAATCAAATACAAATTCAGTCATTTTTATCTGAAGAACATAGAACATAACATATGGTCGTTGTGAAGCGCGACGACCAAATCGCGCGCCGTAAGCGCGCTCAAACTTTTGGGTTTCTATAATTATACGATGAACAGAAACGAGCGTGAAGCGCGAGGTTTACATGATTTTTAAACCAAACATCGAGCACGAAGCGCGAGTGTCTTGATGAGAATGTGTTCCTTGAAGTCGGTAGAACCTTAAGTAAATTAGTTCTTTTTATGTAAAACTGACATAATTAAACCAAAAGGCAGGTCGCATTAGCGAGCACACGAATTGCGACAACCTAGAGAAACCGAGCTTAAAGCGTCAGGCAAATGTGTCCGAGCGCGTAGCGCGAGGTGAATACATTATCGAGCGCGAAGCACGAGATCCAATAGGTGCGCGCCCTAGGCGGAATGAGCTGCGCGCGAAGCGCGCTATGAGAATGTGCCTGCGGAGCGCGCAGATTTTTTAAATCTATTTTCTTATCTTATACATATCTCATTCCATCCACTCATGTTGTTTTCTATCTTAAATGTATCTTATGCTACCCATTAATGCCTACTTTTAAATCTATCGTGTTCTATCCATTCCTGTTCTCATTGAGGGTTTGATCACTGAGAGTGTGTTTGGGGGGGGGGGGGG
>CAKNYM010052909.1:5507-31844 GCA_932195095.1 Andricus curvator
GTCATAACAGAAATAGGCCTTCATTATCTAAAAAATATATAATTCTAATATTTATGGATTAAAATGAGGCAATTCTAGTTTGAGGTAGGGTCCTGGTTCTAAATCCTTTAAAGCTAAAATATTTTTTTGATGAATCTACACAATTAAATATTTTAAAAATATTAAATATTTTATGCGCTTAAACTTAACTATTTTTAATTTGATTTAAAGAGCATTGAAGAGTATTGATTCAAATTTTGATTCAAAGTATTGATTATAGTGATGACATATCTCGGAAAGGAGTATTTAATTATAAGTACAGTATGACGAATTAATTATTAATTATGGAATTCTTGAAAAATAAAATACTGTTCATTATAAATACGATTTTAAACATATAAGAATGGTTTATTCAACAAAGTTTATTTTTTGTTTGACTTCTTTATATCGCCATGAATCGATTTCTAATTTGAAAGATTAATTCTTTAATGGCAGAAATAATGCAAAAATCAACTAACATTTGAAAATTTAACATTTTTTATAAGAAGATTGTTTGTTCTTTGCTGCATGTGAAAATAAATATGTAATCTTTCCCTTATTTTTCCCTTTTTCGTGATTTTTGTTAAATTTAAAATCTGAAATTATTTATTGTTAGTCTCTTAAATTATTAGAAATTGGAGTTGGCTAGGACTGTTGAATTAGACATTTTCCGCTACGCTTGTTATCATTCGGTTATGCAGTGCCCCCTTCATGGCGAATTTGTAGACGAGTTTATTGTAAAACTTTGCCAATATCCGCGTATATGTATATAAGTATATACAATATTCACATCTCTTTCAGTTGACTACACTATGAATCCGCGGAAAATTAAGAAAAAGTCTACTTTATGTGGATATTCCACTCGACACTTGCGTCGTATAATTATAAATCAGGTGGCCACGGATCGTCAACAATTAAAAAATGAAGAACAGCAGTCTATTGAGAGCGCTGCAAGTCTGATTCAAGGCCCAAGTAAACATGAAGATATTGATATTGAAGAAAATGTTGATAAACACAATGTAGGAGAAAGCTCAACGCTTAACGAAACCGAAAAAAGCTCAACGTGTTTGGATATATGTACTTCCTCCGATTCAGAAGATGATTATCCACAGGAAAGCCGGCATGTTTCTGAAACAGTTGTAGATTCGGTGGCTACTAATCCACTAATGATCTCTGACATGGAAACTGGAAGCCAACACTCGTATAAAGATGAAGAATTTTTGAACTCGGATGTTAGCAGTGATTGCTCATTGCCTGAACTAGAATGTTTACGAGCAGAATATAAGAATACAGAAGGAGACTCGGCGTATGAAGAAATTGTAAGGAACAAATTGGAAGTGGATTCACACACAAGTGATGAGGATTTGCATGAAGGGAAAAATTCGGAAGCAGGAAGGACTTTTCGAAAGAAATTGCGAGTATGGGCGCTTGCATTTCGAATAACCCTTGTTGCCTTAACCGCACTTCTCTTGATCCTAAGAACGATTATCCACGTAGATCTACCGAAGGACGCTCGTACTTTACTGGGCACTCCACGATTTACTCAAATTTCTGAAATGGATGGTGGTGAGTACTATCATTTCGGTTCGGAAAGAGCTATTAAGTCTATACTTCGTGAATACAAACGTCGAGGAAAAGAGCTGAATCATGTGAGATTAGTCGTAAACGTCGACGGTCTACCAATTTTTAATTCAGCAGGCGAAGGCTTATGGCTCATTTTATGTTCAGAATTGGATTGTAAAAAAGTATATCCTGTTGGAGCCTTTTATGGGAAAAAGAAGCCAAGAAGTGCTAACGAATTCCTGAAACCATTCGTTGAAGAAGCAATTAATCTAACAACTAATGGACTACAGGATGAAAATGTTTCAGTTTCTTTTGATACTTTAATATGCGATACGCCAGCTAAAGCATTTGTTTTATACCTGAAAGGACATACAGGATACGATAGCTGTTCGAAGTGTTTAATAAGTGGGGAATATGTTAGAACCAAAAGTGGAAGAAAAAATGCTAGAGAAAAGGGACGGATTTGTTTCCCAGGCATAGGACCCTTTACTTTAAAGAACGATGAGGATTTCGCGCGTAACATTTACCAAGATTTCGATTCAGAGAAGGAATCAATACTGAAAAGAATTCCACGATTCGGAGGCATATCCAGTGTCCCCTTGGATTACATGCATCTAATATTACTAGGTGTTGTGAAGAGGCTCATTGGAATTTGGTTAACCGGACCTTTGAAAGTAAGGCTAGGTGCTGTTACTATCAATAAAATTTCCCAAAAAATACTGACACTACGCCATAGCGCCCCTAGTGAATTCATACGTCCAGGACGAACCCTTCTGGAGTACGCCTTTTGGAAAGCTACAGAGTTCAGAACTTTTCTGCTCTACACTGGCCCAGTTGTTCTAAAACATATCCTACCATCAGAAATGTATTCACATTTTCTGTTGTTACATTCAGCAGTTACAATTTTAGTCAGTGAGGCGCATGTTCAGATTGGGACAAATGTGGATTGTGCTCACGAAATGTTGCAGCAATTTGTGAAGGATTTCGCGCTAATCTACGGTAAAGAACAAGTGTCTCAAAATGTGCACAATTTACTGCACATTTGCTCTGACGTTAAAAAGTACGGAGCCCTGGACCAATTCAGCGCTATCCGCTTCGAAAACTACATGTCCACAATAAAAGGAATGATACGAAAAGGAGATCAGCCTCTGGAACAGATAGCTCGTAGATATGCTGAAGTAGAAAGTGCTGAAAAGCCAATAGAAGAATCATTGAGAAAGTCGCACTTCACCACAGAAGCAACTTTGCAGCGACCGCACAGTGACGGACCTTTAAGCGAGGACCTAGAGTACGTGATTCAACAATATAAACTATATAAAAATGAATCGTACTCTATCAACTGCAACAATTCAAAAGACAACTGCGTACTTCTGAACAGTGGGAGCTTCGTGGCAATCAGCAATGTCGTACAAATGCGGAACAAGCAAATTCGCTTTGTTGGAAAAGAACTGTTGCCTAGTGAAAACTTGTACGACAATCCACAGTCTAGCTTATTGAGTATCCACATAGCAAAAAGTGCTAATTCTACACAATATTCGTGGTCCCTCGAAGAAGTAAAAAGTAAGGTATGGAAAATACCATGCCAAAAGGGAAGAATTGTTATCCCACTACTGCATACTTTCTGATCCAGTTATCGAACATCTAACTATAAAAGTAGTTATTTAGGTATGATATTTCAACAACCGTCTTTCTTTTATTCAAAATATTTCAATAACTGAATACATAACTTGAAAAATTAACAAATTTGTATTTTATAGGTTATATTATTCAACAAATTTTAGTTAGCAATTTTGGGACCTTCACCGCAAAAATTTATAGCAGAAAAGTACAGGTATCTCCTTTCTACCATTTTCGTACCACTTTTTTTGAAAATATATACTATTTAGGTTTTTCACTAGCTCGAGAAACTAACCTGAGAAACTTATTAAATTCAATTTTATTTTAGTTGTAAATTAAATTACTCCGAATGATAATTATACAAATCTTCCAATATTTTATATAGAAATACCAATTTTCGGAGAAAAACACTAATCTGAAATTATTAAAAGATTATAAATTTTGTACAAATTATAATAATTATTGTTTTAAAGTGTCAATTTTCGATGTGCGACGCCAACGTAATCTAAAAGTGTTCGACATTGCGAATCTTCTTTGAATTCTAGTGGTTTTTGATTAAAAACATCAATTTCTCACGAAAAAAATTAATTATCTACCAAAAAAGTAATTTTCATTCAATAAAAAAATATGAATTCTCAACGAAAAATGTAATAGTTGATGAGTCACCATAAAATATTTCAATTGTAAATCAATAACAGTTGAATTCAACAAAAAAATAGCACATCTTCAACAAAATAGTTTGTTTTTTAACCAGAGAGATAAATTTTTAACTAAAATCATGAATCTTCAACCAAAAAAATTAAGTTTCAACAAAGCGGTTTAACTTTAAACCAAGTAGTTAAATTTTTCAACGTAAAAAAAAACAAAATGGATGAATTCTTAAGCAAACAGTCGCATTTTTTACCAAAAAAGCTTAAATGGCTACCAAAGAATGAAATTTTCAACCACGAAAGATATTCCAGTCAAGAAGGAAACAAAATTTAAACCAAATAGTTGAATTTTGTACAAAATAGTTTATTTCTAACCCGAAAATATAAATTTTTAACCTATGCTTGAATACTGTACCAAAATATTTGTATTTACAACAAAGAAGAAGAGGAAACTAAATTGTAGAATTTTCGAGAAGAAAGTTAATTTTTAGTTAATCTTTAGCAAATCACGGGAAAATTATGAGCTTTTCAATTTAACACTTTTTAATGAGTAAGTTTCCTCTTTAAAATTTATTTTAGTGGAAATGTAGCCTCGAATGCTTTATTCGAAATCTTTAACTTTGGAAAAGAATTGAATGCAGATATGGAAACATTATGTTTTTAACCTGACAATTTACTGGTTTAACTGTACATTAGTATTTTACTTGAAAAAAGTTGAAATTTTGGCAAATTAATTGAAAGAAACTAAAGAACGTTTGTGTGGTTCTAAATTTATGGAACTACAAAAAACTTAAATTTGGAAAGTTTTGGAGTTTCTTTTTGTATTTACAGAAATTTAGGATCTTTCAAACGTTCTATAGTGCCTTTTAATTAATTTATCAAATTTTCAACATGATATCCCAATTCGTGTGGACGTGAGTTGTTGCAAAATAAATATAATAAATAAACGGGAATATCATGACAACAGTGAGTCAAACTACAGAACCACTCTTGACACTCTCCACCGATGTAATTTTGTCATTGGGCGAGAAACGAAAACGTAGCCGCTTTGAAGACACCCTGGACGAAATTGCTGAGTGCCAATGCAAGTAAAAAAATACCGCTTGCAGTGTTTTTAGAATGTTATTAACATCACATAAAATGGCGTAAGATTTGTATTTTGAATAAAAGGAAATATTTTTGTTTTATTTGCAGTGACAAAAAAGGATGCTTTGCTATTCAAAAAAATAAATACAATAGGAGTATTGGTTGAATGGTTTTGCAGGGGCCGGGAAAACAACGTTGAGGATGGACGCACGACCGAGCCAGTCAGTTTTAATAATCGAGACGACGATTTAAATCTTTTCCCCGCATGCAATTTAAAAGAAGTCAACGAAATTGAACAAAAATTGAAAGAAAGGAGATTTTTCAAGAAAGTGGTATGAAATTTTCACATTTTAGCATTATGTTTTGGAGGTATAATCTGTGGTGTAGTAGTCCTCAAATAAAAAATTGCCTGATGGTATGTTCCATAAACTACGTTACCAGTTTGAGGAGGGAGGAGCGGTAAAAACTAAGGTTTGTAACAAGGAGGGGTGGGGTTATAAGAGGAAATAACGTGACGAAGGTAGATAACATTTAGAACTGAAACTCAGTGAGAAAAGCCAACTGTATTTTTGGGTAAAAATTCATTTTTTGATTGAAAAGGCAACTATTATATTTCTTGCTTGGAATTCATTTCGTTTCGTTAAAAGTTCTATTATTTGGTTGAAAATGTATCTATTTTGATGAAAATTCGTTTTATGTTTGGTTGAAAATAAATGTTTTAAACTGACAATTAAGCTTTTCCATTTTTGGTTTAAAGTATGTCTTTTTCAGTCAAAAATGTAACTGTTTGATTGTGAATTCAGTTTTTTTTATTCGAAACTTTAACTTTTAGGGTGAAAATTCGTCTGGGTAGAAATTTAATCCTCTTCGTTGAAAATTTAACCTTTTTGGTTGGAAATGTTATTGTTTGGTTAAGATATCAACGGTTATGTGCTTAGTTGAGAATACATCTTTTCGGTTGAAAAGTCGATTGTTTGACTTCGAGTTGAATTACTTTGTAAAAAATTTAATCTTTTTCTATTAAGGATTCATAATTGTAGTTGAAAATGAAACTATTTGCTTTTAAGAGAACTTTTATGTTAACAGTAATACCATTTTGCTGAAACTTCGTCTTGGTCGAAATGTAATTTTCTTGGTTGAAATTTTAACCTTTTTGGCTTTTTAAATCTGAGCATTCAACGTTTTTGTAGATAATTCGACTTTTTGGCTTTAAAATTAAATAATTTTGTTGAAAATTCATGTATTTCGTTCGAAATTCATCTTTTTTGGTAGAGCATTAATCTACTTGGCCGAAAATTAATCTTGTTGGTAGAACATTAATCTTGCTTGTTAAAAATTCAATTTTTCGCTTGAAAATTTAACTATTTGGTAGAAAATTCATATTCTTTGTTAAAAAGTCGTCTTTTTGGGTAGAAAATTATTCTTTTTGTTGAAAGGTCAACTTTTTAGTTGAGAATTCAACTATCTTGTTAAAAATTAATCTTTCTTGATTAAAAATGATCTTTTTGTGAAAAATTCATCTTTTCTCATTTAAAAGTCTACTGTTTTCTGAAGCATTAGACCATACATACCAGCATACATGGCAGACAAGTCATTTTTCTTGGTTTAAAATAAACTTTTTAAAGAATTCAATTGTCTTTTGAAAAATTGGTCTTTTTGTCTTAAAAATGCAAATATTTGATTGAACTTAAACCTTTTTTGTTTCAAAATTCGACCATGTAATTGAAGAACCATCTTTTTATGCTGAAAGTTCAACTATTTGGTTAGAAATTCAACTATTTTTTAAAAAATCTAATTTTTTCGAAAATTGAACTATTTTGTTAACTGGAAAAATTTTCCATGAAACAAGAAAGTGGCTTGGCGCTGTCAGGCCTTCAAAATAAGTATCCTGACGAAGCCAGGTCCCGCCAGGCGTCCACTACACCACTGGGTACAATTATAAACTTATTCTTATACAAAAAAATGATCTGGTTTTCTTTAGAGTGCAGCATTGAAGCAATTGGGACAATATGCCACACTCAGCTTGACCGTAAAGAAGTTTATGGACCATCTTCTCACTTATGAAGCTGGAATGAAATACACGTTGCAAAGAAGAGGTGACAAAAAGCCTGCCTTCAAAAATCTACGCATGTACAAAGTAGTATTTAGTAAGTGTGTACTTTCATTTTGCCATATACTTGATAGTTCTTGTACGTAATTCTAAAATTGACGATAAATTATTTTTTAAAGATGCTGTGACCTCTCACTATCTATCAGAAACGACTGCACAGATAGAAAAGTGGATTAAAGATTGGCTAACACAATGCAAATCTCAAGAAGAGCGAGTCCTGTAAGTATCATGAAATTTTTGTGATAATAATAATGGATAATTTCTTGCAATTATTAAAGCTTTCATTTCGCATTTCAGAAACAAGTTAAAAGCTGCAGAGGAAACAGAACGAAGGATGCAGCTAGAAATGGAGGAGTCTCCCGATGAAGAATAGGATAGAAAGAAGATCGGCGGATATTTTTATTCTTAACTTTAATTAAAATTAGTTTTCATAAAAACGCGAAAAACAGAACTTAAAGTAGCTGCTTTGTAAATTTTGTTTTCCATCAGAACCTGAAATATTTTGTTTAATTTTTCGAAATTGCTTAAAACTAAGCTAATTTTTGTGTTATTTTAAGCATAGAATGTATGAGTAATACTTACCTTTTACGCAACCTGTATGTCAGCACTTATCAAAACTATTATCTGTCCATCAAAACTAAGGTTTTTCGAGTCACTTTAAGAAAAAAGAAATCTTTTATCATCAGGGCGTATCGACAATAAAGGATTCTGTAATTCAAAATCGTCTATACGCGAAAAAGTAGCGTGTGGGGGTCTTTGAAAGGCATCACTAATTTTGAATCAATAGGTATGCAGCTTGGTTATTCATGGTCTAAATTTTGTCTGCAAATTTCTACCTGAAAAGAGTTTAAAAATTGTCTAGAGTTTCAAATTTTTGTACACTCCTGGAAGTTAAAAAAAGACTTCCTAATTTGTTGCCGATTTTAGTGACTCATTTTCTGTGAGATAATTCCTATTTAAATCACCCCTGTTTTGAGGAAAAAATTTAAAACCTGCGTCAATAGGAGAATATTTTGGGTTACTTGAAAACTTTTCAGTGACAAAAATGAAGTAGAAAAAAATGATTGCCAAGACCCAGAAATCGAAATTGGAAATACAGGTAATTTGTAATATCTAAATGTCGAATTATGGATGTTGGCGATTGGAAGCGATTGTCACTGGGAAGTTTTCAGGTACCCCAAAAAATTATTTTTCAATTGACACAGGAGTTGAAATTTTTTTCTGAAAACACAAGTGAAGTAAATAGGAATTCTATGTTTCAAAATTAATAATTGAATTCCGCGAAAAATCGGGAAGACTTTTTTCGCCTCCAGGAATGTAAAAAGCCTGCAAACAAGAAAATTTTCAATATTTTTCGATTCCGGGTAATCGATTCTTTTTTTTTTTAAATTAATTATACTTTGTTAGGTTCTCAATGCGCTACTTTTTCCCGTAGTGACGATTTAGAATTGTAGATTTTGTTATTTTCGGCCAACCGTATTAATCATATATAACTTCGGCTAATTATCATCACTGTGATATTTCCGGTGTTTGAAACATCCTTTGGACACAATTGTTTATAAGTACCGGCGTTGTAAATTTTGTTCTAATTAACAACTTGAAATCTTTGTTGTATAATTTTTCGATTAAGAAAGTCGCTCATCTAAGTTAATCTTTGTTTTAATGCATAATCGAATTTTCATGTAAGACTTTTTATCCTTTGCACAGGCCTATACCAGCGCTTCGTTGTTAAGACTCTGTCTTAACAATGATCAAAAAATGTATTTCGCATTGAAACAGTATTAAAAATTTATCCTCTATTATTCATTTCCTTTCTTATTTAATTACCAACGCAATTCTCAATTATTTAAAATAATTTTTAGAGCCTGTCCACATTATTTATTAATAACATTTCCTAAATCATTTTTTTCAACATTGCGTGAACATTTTCAACAAATATTGTCTGAGTATTGTTTCCGAAACTTTCAGGAAACTTGCCAGGCAATCTTCCCTCAATATACATTGGCAACATTCCCTGACAAGCGGACATTTTGATGGCTCCACGAACCTTGCCCGAACCTCTCAGTGCAATATTACGAACCTTGAACTGCAAGTTTCAGGAAATATTCAACGAATTTTTTGTGCTATCTGGGGAGTTCGTTTTCTAAAGAAAGGGTAATTATTGCGCGCATAGCACGCACAATGTTCTAGTATTTTTTAAAAGTAGACCATGCAAAAATTTAAAATAAATAATTTAAAGTGTTCAGGTTACAAAATATCAAATAAAAAATTATCCAATATTTTTATTCACTTCCTACAAATTTATAAGTGCACTTATTAATAAACTGTTACAATAACAAATTTGAATGAAACGGGGATCTTCCAAGTGTTAGGTTAGCCGTGAGGTTTAGTTGTTAGCGATAGAACGAGTTAAACGTAGCTTAGGTGGTTCGAAACCCGTCACAGCATTTTCGATTTTTAATAGTGTTAATATCGTTAAAAGCGCGCGACTACATCGTATGTCCCTAGCGCAAGAAACGGAAAGGGTCGGAGAGGAAGTACAGTTCCGATCCTTTCCGATTTCTATGTCAACTTTGCTTCCGTTTTTTTCCGAACGCTTTCTCTTTCCAAAGGTTTCCGAAGCTTTTCCGAACTTTTTGCCACAGTGTCCCACTGCGTTTACTTCGTTCTGATCCTTTCCGATTTCTTTCCGAACAAATGTCGCAGGGTCCCAATAGCTTTAGATGAATATTAGTCAACAACAAGATTAATATTCTATTACAAAAAGACGAAATTTTAATGAAATACAGGAATTTTTAATCAGATAGTTGAATTTTCAATTGAATAATATAAACTTTCAACCAAATATGAAATTTTTCAAGCAAAAAGATAATTCTCGACAAATTATGGTTAAATTATTAAAAAAAAGATTTGTTAACTAAAATGATGGATCATCACCAAAAAAAATGTATGCTTAACAAAGTAGTTTTACTTTCAAATATAAGTTGGTGTATTTTCAATAAAAAAAAGATGGAACAGATTAATTTTCAATTAAACATTTGTGATTTTTAACCAAAAAGATGCAAATTCTATCTACATATGGGGCGTTATTTCTCAAGTGTACCCACTCAAAAAGTCAAAGTTGTCCGATCTAAGTTAAACTTAGGCAAAGCGTTGTGCTATTGGATAGTGGTTTATGGGGGAAAAATTTTGTCATTCGGATAAGTATTGACCGAGGGGTAGGGGGTGAAATTTTTGGGATTTTCGTGGATATCGTCTATTTCGGTGATTTTTAACTCTTTTAATAGCGATAAAAAAAATTTTGTCCAGTACATTTTCGATAGAGTTTTTCACGCCCTTTCGATTGGCGCTACGCATTTTTTCAAAAAATAAATATTTGACCTTCAAAAATGAAGGTCAAAAATAAATTTGACTTTTTTTCGAAATAAGACAGGCTTTTTTGTTTTTTTTTTGGTCTTAACAGAAAGCTTAGATTTTTTTCTATAAGACTATGTAGATTAGAAAGTGGGATTCACATTTTTAATTTATAAAAATAAGCGTTGATTACTCCGGTACGCGCATGACGCTGCCGCTAGAGCTCCGCGGCGCACCGTGGTGCTTTCATGGTACTGTTTTTACGAAAAGTAATAATATATGCTAGTATATTTGATCGCTCTCTGCATTTGACAGGGTTGAGACTGCCATTATTTGAATGCCTGCATTACGTTCACTGATGAATTTTGAAAAAAAATTTTGAATTTCAGAAAATCAAGTTATTGAACAAGTGGTCAGGTCGAAAAAGAGGTTTCATGAATTAACTAAAAGTAAAGCTTGGAGATTTTTTTATGCTGATGTCTCCTCTTCCATCTGCCTTTCTTTCAGTCTTTCGTTTTTTTTTAGTGACAGTTGTTTTCACTTTGTTTTCTACTTTTCGTTTCTTCTCTTTTGGGAAGTAGTCGCATTCCGTGGCTGAGGAAAATTTCTTCAATTGAAGTCTCCCGTCTTCAGTAGGTATAAATGCATGGTATTGCAAAGCTTCTTTGATTGTCACTGCAGCGCCGAATCTGCTTTTCAGATCTTCAGCAGTGGCTTCGTGATCTCCCTTGCTACTAAAAATGATTTCAGTTTCCTTGCAGTACTTCTTTGGCCATAGAAATAGGGATGAAGCATCTAGCATGCGAACTTTAGCGGAACATTGTAGGCTAAACCTTGCTGCATTTCGTTTAACATTCGTCCCTATGCCATCACATGCTCCCTTACCATGAGCGGTAGGATGGTAATGCCACTCAGCTGGAATTCCGAAATCTACCTTATGAGCTAGGATATTAGCAATGAGCATGTGAGCATAGGGGCGAATGTTAAACGAAATGCAGCAAGGTTTAGCCTACAATGTTCCGCTGAAGATAGCATCCTAGAAGCTTCATCCTTATTTCAGTGGGCAAACAAGTACGGCAAGGAAACTGAAATCATTTTTAGTAGCAGGGAAGATCACGAAGCCACTGCTGAAGATCTGAAAAGCAGATTCGGCGCTGCAGTGACAATCAAAGGGACTTTGCAATACCATGCATTTATACCTACTGAAGACGGGAGACTTTAATTGAAGAAATTTTCCTCAGCCACGGAATGCGACTACTTCCCAAAAGAGAAGAAACGAAAAGTAGAAAACAAAGTGAAAACAACTGTTACTAAAAAAACAAAAGGCTGAAAGAAAGGCAGATAGAAGACTAGGCATCAGCATAAAAAAATCTCCAAGCTTTAATTTTAGTTAATTCATGAAACCACTTTTTCGACCAGACCACTTATTCAATAACTTGATTTTCCGAAATGCAACATTTTTTTCCAAATTCATCAGTGAACGTAATGCAAGCATTTAAATAATGGTAGTATCAACCCTGTAAAATGCAGGGAGCGATCATATATACTAGCATATATTATTACTTTTCGTAAAAACAGTATCATGAAGGCACCACGGTGCGCCGCGGGGCTCTAGCGCCAGCGTCATGCGCGTACCGGAGTACTCAACGCTTATTTTCATAAATTAAAAATTTGAATCCCACTTTCTAATCTACATAGTTTTATAGGAAAAAACCTAAGCTTTCTGTTAAGACCAAAAAAAAACACAAAAAAACCTGTCTTATTTCGAAAAAAAGTCAAATTTATTTTTGACCTTCATTTTTGAAGGTCAAATATTTATTTTTTGAAAAAATGCGTAGCACCAATCGAATGGGCGTCAACAACTCTATCGAAACTGTACTGGACAACATTTTTTTTATCGCTATTAGAAGAGTTAAAAATCGCCGAAATAGACGATATCCACGAAAGTCCCAAAAATTTCACCCCCTCGGTCAATACTTATCCGAATGACAAAATTTTTCCCCCATAAACTACTATCCAATAGCACAACGCTCTGCCTAAGTTTAACTTAGATCGGACAACTTTGACTTTTTGAGTGGGTACACTTGAGAAATAACGCCCCATATATGAATGAACTTTATAACAAAATTGCTGAATTTTCAACAAATTAATAAAATTCACTCCAATTTTCGAATTTTCTTCTTCTGAAAATAAACGGTCGTACAAAGAATTTTTCCTGAAAACCTAGAAATAGGAAAATTTCATAACTATTAAGAAAGCCTTTTTTACTTCCACAGTTCAAATATTCCATTTGCGCAACTATCATTTTTAATTACTGTATCTTCTCTTTTCATAAAATTGCTTTTTTGTATTGTAAAAAAAGTGTACTGTATATGAGATATAATTTGCCCTAAGCTGGACTTGTAGAAGCATCACTTGGCTCCATTTTTATATTGACACTAAAAAAAAAACAGATTTACTCCAAGAATAACTGCAAAAAATAATGTTTGACTAAAAACACTATGGGAAATTAGGTATATCCGAAAATTTTTGTGATTCTAAACAAAAATCTTCGGAAAATCGCTATCAGCAGTGTCTCTTAAGTCGCCATTTTGTTTCTTCGATTTCATTCATATCGATTATTAGGCCAGTCAGCAGGGCTGAACTGAATTAAAGGTAAAATTTCATAATAATTGTAATATTTTTAAAACTTTGCAGTTACATAAAACGTACTTCTCTAATAAACAATGTCGTTTTGTAACCCCGTCAGAGGTCGGGAACATGTAAATTTTTTAGAAAAAGACATTTTATTGAATAAGCGCTCGAAGAAAAATGTAATATTTCTGCAAATGGAGTAGTACATAGAAATTAGTTGTCTAATACTAAATTTAAATTTGCAACCAATTTGAAGATCCGGAACATGTTTATTTTTGTATTAATGGAAATCTTGTTAATAACTTTTAGGGAAAAATTATAAGGAAGGTGCAAACTTGCATTATGATTTAAATTATTGTTTAGAATTAAACATACGATTTGCAACTTTATTATTTATCCGGAACATGCAATTCTTTATATTCGTTGATTCTTTCTTTTTTTTAAGTATGGCTCAGTGAAAAAAAAATCTGCCCGCTTCGCGGGCACATTCTCATGGCGCGCTTCGCGCGCGGCTCGCTTCGCTCGCAAGTTTGAGCGCGCCTAGGGCGCGCGACTGTTGGATCTCGCGCTTCGCGCTCGATCATATATTTATCTCGCGCTTCGCGCTCGATTATGTGTTCACCTCGCGCTACGCGCTCGGGCGTATTTGCATCGCGCTTTACGCTAGGCTCCTCTAGATTTTTGAACTTCGTGTTCGACATCGATGAAAAGAAAAAGTTTGTTTGCAAATATTATAAATTTATCAAAACCTCTACATATTAAGTGATTGTTAAATTTATTTTTATTTTAGACTGAAAAGGAACTTTATTTACTCAAGGTTCTATCGACCTTAAGGAACACATTCTCATCCAGACACTCGCGCTTCGCGCTCGATATTTGATTTGAAAATCATTTGAACCGTATGATAGAAACAAAAAAGTTTGAGCGCACTTACGGCGTGCGATTTGGTAAATACACTGAGCGCGCACTTTGTGCTTCGTATTATATGTTCTTCATATACAAATTACTAAATTTGTATTTGATTTCAAATGAAAAGTAATGATATAATTCAGGCGACAAATTTTATTAGTTAACATTTTATTTTAGCTTGTGCCGTTCATCAAAAAAGTTAAATTTTTCATTTTGAATATATTCTTACCACAAAAATTGATTACGGGTGTGTAAGTCTTTTTTGAATGCACAATTTTTGTTCATTTATATGTTTTCGTACCTTGCATTGTTTTTTCAAAAATTTGATTTTTTTTACTGTCAATGTTATTTTCACGAATAAAACGAAAACCACGCATCCTATCGAAACATGAGTCACAATAAATTTGTACCTCTTCCTTGGATGAACAAATTTTGTTTTGGTCATTTTTTCGTAGCTGGTAATATTCGTCTGAAAATTTGATTTTTCTATTTTCAATGCTGTTTTTTACGAATAAAACAAAAACTACGCGTTATATCAAAAAGTGAATAATAAGAAATTTGTAGATCTTTTTTAGGTACATAATTTTGGTGAGATGATATTTTCTGCTATCTTGCATAGTTTTACAGCAAAATGGCTTTTTTGATTTTTCATTAATTTTTTGTGCGATCAAAATTTGAATTTTTTATTTTTCGAAAAATTCAAAAAGTTGTTATGAAAATATTATAGGGTGTTCAGGAATCAACGTTTTTCTCCTCTTGACTTTTTTTCATATCGTGCGTTTTTCGGCTTAAAATGTTCATTTTCGTTTGTTTTTTGGAATTTTGAAAATGCTATAACTCCAGTAATTTTTTTTTTATCACGAAAAGTCATGAGAATATTTTGTTCGTCATTTTGCGTACTACTAATAACCGTACATACAATTTTCAAATCTTCCAAAAAAGTGGTCTCAAAAATTTTCAAAATGTGCTCACTTTTTGGATTTTCATCCAAAATAGCTGGTTAACGAACTCGTTCTCTATTCTTGGGCCATAAAAAAGTGTGCCAAAGCTCAATCAAATCTGATCATTTTTTCGAAAGTTATCGTGGCTACAGACAGACAGACAGACAGACTACAGACAGACAGACACCTTCGTAAAAATCGTTTTTTCTAGCTCAGGGGGTCTCGAAACGTGGAGATTTGATGAAAACCGACTATGTCAAATTTTACATAAAACCAATACCTTCTCATTAGAATGAGAATGTAAAAATGTAATAATTTTGCAAAGTGGTTGCAACTGTTTGATGTAATGCTACGTATTTAGTGTTGAGTTTGCAACCCAATAAGTGATCGGGAACTTGTTAAAATTTCAAATATTAAAATTTGTAGTCGTTTCATGTTTTTTTCATTAAAAAACAAATGTAATAAAGTTGCAAATTGGGGTATGATTAAAAAATGCCAATTTAACAATCAGTTAAAAATGGCAACCCATTTGAAGGTTGGGATCGTAAGAAAATATCAAATTTTCTGTATTTTTAGTAATTTTGGCTTTTTTATTCATTCAAACAATAGAATATTTTTGCAAATTTGAGTAAATAATCCAAATTAAAGTAGGTAATAATTAATTGTAAATACTAATGTACGCATGGAAAATAATTAAGTTCATTTAGTTAATAGTTAAAACACTCTATGTGTTAACAATTTAAAATTATAATTAATGATTTTACGCATATCTTATACTTGCAATTAATTCTCATTTCTATAGACTGAATTATTTTAAATAAATACATAAGAATATAGTAATTTTTGCAAATCTCGGATTTGCGGCTGCATTATTTACATAGGAGTTTGACTGAATTTAATTTTTATCGATTAAAGGAAGTAAAAAATTGTGATATCGCTTTGCTTTTCAGATAGAATTTGGATCAAAATTTATTTCAGTCAAACTCCTATGTAATTAATGCTCCGAACTCCCAAGGATGATATTTTTCAACAGATTTCGATGATACCGATCGAGTGTGACGTTATGTTAAACATCTCAATGATATGTATGCCATCTTGAAAAACATCGAAGCGTTGCTAAGATATTTCTAAGAAGCTTATGAAGAAGTTATGATGAGTCTGGCGCTAATTGTTTTATTTGTGACTTTGCGTTCTTTTGCGCTGATAAAATAACAGAAGAATGTTTGGAGCAAGAGAAAAAAAGCCACGCTCTAAGCAATGCCTTATTTACACAGTTCGCAATAACGGGAATGTAAAGAAAGGAATTTTGAAGGCTGTCGAAAATTACAGGGATGATTGGAGTAATCGGGTATGTGTAATTTAATTTCTATTTGTATTTATTTCATTTCTACATTTGAAAAAAATGCTTTTATTGGAGGTATGTTAAGCTGACGTAACCACATGTTCGAATCGAGTTAAAACCCATTTCATAATTGAGGGCTCATATAACGCTAATTTAGTGCCCAATTGCCAAATTTAATGCTCCACTATTAAAAAAAACGTGGGTAATAAAAAAATAACTAATGCTTCATCTATGAGGAAGCAAATATATTTGTTAACGGGAAGCAAAGTGCTCGTGAAATGAGCACCATATAATTATAAATACAAACAAAGTGGAAATACTCGAGTTCGAATTCACAGCTAGTTTAAAAAATAGTGGGACATTGAATTTGACAATAGGGCATTAAATTAGCATTAAATGAGCCCTTAATTATGAAATGGGGTTTAACTCGATTCGAACATGTGGTTACGTCAGCTTAACGTTAAGCTAGCGTAACCCACGGGTTTTTTTTTTAAATAGTGGAGTATTAAATTTGTCAATAGGGCATTAAATTAGCATTAAATGAGACCTTAATTATGAAATGGGTTTTAACTCGATTAGAACATGTGGTTACGTCAGCTTAGCATTAAGCTAGCGTAACCTACGGTTTTTTTGAAATAGTGGAACATTAAATTTGGCAATTGGGCATTAAATTAGCATTAAATGAGCTCTTAATTATGAAATAGGTTTTAACTCGATTGGAACATGTGGTTAAGTCAGCTTAACATACCTTTTTATTGGACCACCCTAATTTACATTTACTTCAAAAATTAAACTTGTGCATATTATTTTTGTAGGTGCGGTTGCGAATTCAAGATGTAGACTTATTTAAAGAAAAAGCACGCTACCATCAAACGGGTCACTACAAGTTCTGCGTATCATCAAGGGCTCTGCCAAAAGGAAAGAAGGGACGTCCAGAAGCGACAGATGTAACAACAGGCATGGAATGTATTTTTAAATATCTCGAAGATAACCGTGATGAGTGTCAATTCTCCTTGCGAGAATTACGTTTAGTTGCTAAAGAATTTGCTCCTTGTGATAAAACTATAAGGAAGAAATTGATTGAAAAATATGGTGATGAAATAACGATCACTAATTTCATTGGTCGGACGCCGATTGTTTGCTTCAAATCGACAGGGTATAAATTGTTGCTGGATTCTTGGTACAATGAGAGAAAAACGACAGAAAACGATGAAAGATTAAGGATAATCAGCACTGCTGCTGCCATTATTCTTGAGGACACAAGGTCATTCGTCTACGACACGGATTATTATCCTTCACCGAATAACTTTTTGAAAGATATAGAAAAAATGATTCCGGAAACCCTGATGAAACTTCCGACGGAACTGATGATGAAGAATAAGCGAGAATCTACCGGCCAGTTGCAGACTATAGTTATATCAATAGCACATGCTATTATCTCAGCTATCAGACCACGATCTTTCTTGTCTCCTCTGCAAGTTGGTCTCTCTGCTTTGTTGTCACAAAAATACGGCTCAAAGAATTTAATAAATTTGCTGTCATCTATGGGATTCTGTGCTTCATATAGCGAAGCCACGCTTTTTGAAGTATCAGCCGTATTACACCCCGATGTTAACACTAAGACAGGTTTCACTCAGTTTTCTTTCGATAATGCCGATGTCAATATAAACACTATCGATTTAAAAATACTTTTCACGCTATGGGAGGTATTAGATGCATAACACCTTCTGTAGAAGGAACGTCCGATCGTCAAATATTTAGGATAACAGATCTTCCATCTGCTACTGTCCTCGGTCGATATGGACATACTCCATTGCAAATATTTGAAAAAATGCGGACATCGGGTTTTCAAAACGTTGTAGTTGAGGATATGAAGAATGAGACTCCGATTGTACCAACCATCACCGATCTCATGTGGATTTACGGGAAAAAGTTCGAACTTCCCGGCACATGTGGATGGAATGGATTTATGAAGCAAATAACTGATACAATGAGTTTCTCAAAATCAGAAGTTATTTGCTTACCATTCCTTAATGCCCCACCATCTGACTACAACACTATTTACACCGTTCTTCTTGCAGCAGCAGAAAAATCCGAAGAACTCAAGCAACAAACGTGCTTTGTTACCTTTGATCAGCCACTGTATCAAAAGGCTCAGGACATTATTTTTTCAAAGCAAGATCCGAAACTTGAGTCTATTGTAGTGAGACTTGGAGAATTTCACCTTCTAATGTCCTTTTTAGGTGCTATAGGATTTTTAATGTCTGGCAGTGGTTTACAAGAAATATTATGTACTATATATGCAAGAAATTCAGCTGATAAGATGACGACTCGACATGCATATTCAAGAGCAGTTCGAGGTCACATGTTAATTTATTTAGGATTAGGTCAACTGATCTTTAAGGTAATTGAATTTACGGAAGAGGAAGCTGCCAATATGGAGGAACTTTTTCTGGACTTTGACGAAAAAACTTTTCTACTTAAGGTGCAACAAGATGATATGAAATTCGTTTCGTAAGAATTTTAACAAAAGCTAAAGGAACTGGAAGAGAAAGTTCCAACCGCTAAACTTTGTGTTCTGTATTTTCGAATGGTAACCTTAGTCAAGCAGTTTATCGAAGCAGAACGAATGGGAAATTGGGATTTACATTTGACTTCGATTCAAAAAATGCTTCCATTCTTTCATGCTAGTGGCCACTTTGCATATGCCTCATCGGCTCAACTATATCTACAAGATATGCAAAAACCTAGCGACAAAAATGAACCTCCGAGAATATCGGAATTTCGTTTCTAAAGGCTACTTCACTATCAGGAGATCAGAAAAGTTTTGGTCAGGAATATGGAGTGATATGACAATCGAGCAAACCATCATGAGGTCAATGAAAAGTACTGGTGGTCTGACACGTGGAAGAGGAGTAACAGACAGTGTCTTAGCGAAATGGATTCTGGGAATGTCGATCATGCACAGTGTTGCTGAAGCAGTCGAAGAGTTTTGTCACATTTTGTCAACCAGCACTGAAAAGCATGTTGACATGCAACCAACTCGTGTTGTTAGAGACAACAGCGATGTGGCTCAAATCTTAGAATATTTCCAACAGCATCCTCCCTTTGAAGTTGGCTATAGGATCGTGTCACTGAGCACTGGAATCGTTGGCGGTGACAATATAAACTGTCAAAATGCTCAAGAGGTGGGTTGGGGTAAAATGACAAAAATACAAGGTAAAAAGTTCATAGATATATCATATTCTCGAAAGGACAGAGTACTTTCTTTGGCTGCAGCTTCTTCGTCCATTAAGATTAAAGATGTTCAAGTTCCAATTGACTCCCGATCCACTATCACTGTTTGATCAGCTTGGCATGCGTAAAATGAGAAAATCTGCTATGTCTGATGAATTCTCTCCAGTATCTGATGAAATATCTGATGAAATTACTTCAGGAGATATTGTTTATGTGATAGATAGAGGATTTTGACTGCACAAAGTTATATGGCATAAAGGAGACTATGTTTCCGACATTTGTGCTCAGTATATCAATTACATAATGCAGGGCTCGCCACTTTCAGCAGGTGCAGACTGAGACGACAAGTGCGAGACTGACAGAAAGTTTTTCTTAAATTTTTTTCTTCGTTTTCCAGGAATCCTGAAAAGGGTTACGGTTACGGCTCGTTGCGGCTCATTGTTCACACTGAAGGGTCTGATTTTTTTCTACTTGAATTCACAATACATTTTATTTCTTCATTTCAAACTGTAATTTACCGTGAAGGATTAGGGACGAGTCGAAGGACAAGTTCGACGAAAATTTATGAGAGCCTGTTTGACCTAGTCTTCGTTACTGACACTGTCAGTCTTGTCAGTCAAAGACTGAATTCTGGATAGCCATGACATAATGAAATATTATGGATTGAAGTCAGTAGTAGTTTTTGATGGATATCCCGGTGATATATCTGCAAGAAGCACTAAAACCGCTAAGCGTATGCGTCGATCCACGAAGGCAATTTCCGCTGAAACAATAATCCAAGAATCAACGAAGATCACGGTCACTCAGGAGCAATTTCTTTCCAATGAACGGAATAAAAGTCTATTGACATCAATTTTGAAACAAAAGTTTGAGAGACATGGCATACAAACAAAACAAAATTGTTGGCGAAGATACTGATCTCCTGATCATCTTGACAGGTTCTATTGCCTCAGCAAAAGATAACGTGTACCTTCTTAAGCCTGGAAGAGGAAAAAAAGACAAAGTAATCTATTCTGCAAGTAGCTTGAAGAACCTTTAAAACGAATGCTGGCGAGCTAGAGAACAGCGTCAGAGTCTTTAAGGATCCAGATGCACACCCCGATGATATCGCGTGAGCCGGAGAAAAAGTTTTTGTTACTCTATATGGCGGACAACCAAACATATCACTGAATGCTTTGCGTTATAATTACTTTGCACGTTCGATAACGAAAAGCAAATTCAATCTAGCTAGTATGCCTCCAACAGAAGCAGCAGCACGTCAGCATTCTCATCGAACCTACTTGCAAGTCCAGCAATGGTTGGAAAATAACAAGTCTCCCAAGGATTGGGGATGGAAACGGACCACGAACGGGTTAGCTTCAATTCCTACACTGAAAGAACGAGCTCCCGAAGAGTTGCTGGAATTTATTTTCTGCAAATGCAAAAAAGGATGTGAAAAGAAATGTGGTTGCAAAAAAGCTGGACTTAAGTACACCACAATTTGTTACAACTGCAACGGACAATCTTGCGATAATTCTTAGAAACCGACTTTCAACGAGTTTGAAGATGAGGATGAGGATGATCACGATTTCATAAAAAAACTTCATTACCCAGTGTAACAAGAGCAGAGAGCCTTACGACTCATATTTAGGACATAACGAGTCAGAAAAGCATGATAACTTCGGAAACGAAATTCATGATCAATTGAACGAGACTATTACAGAAGATCCAGAAGAATTCTATGATCGACCGACCTCGCCTAAAAGAGCAAGGTCGGCTTAAGAGTACCTAAAGGTTAATTATTTAAACGACATTAGTATACATATATGCATTATTGTTATATGTATAACTAGTGATCTTTATTGCGTTCTAAAAAAGTTTATTTCCTTTTAAAGGAACTTTTTTTTACTAGATATTAAAGAAAAATATCTTGTAAATATTTGTTATAACTTTTCCTTCTGACTACTTAATTTAATAATAATAAAAATTTTGTTTAAGAATATAATCAATGTGTATAGAATTTCTTATCCTTAATAATTATAAAGTATATAATGTCTTCAACTTTTAAAAAGGGCTGAAAAGGTTAAGAGAGCAAAGTTATTTTTGTTCTTATTGATAAAATTAATTGCTCATACAAACTTATTTAATACATTTTTTCCTCCATAAAATATAAGTAAATATTAGAAAAAGTTGTAGGCTCCGGAAGCTACGATCATGGTTCTTTAAAGCAACCAATCCCGACGCAACTGGAACGTGTACGTCATCCGCTTCTGCTCCTTCTGACCTAGAAGGTAAGCAAGAGCGGGAAATTTACGCGAGATAACATCGGGCAACACTGTTCCTTGCAGTCAGGTCTCTAGCCGCGGATGATCTTACGCGGCAGACGGGACAGTTGGAGATGAAGTTTCACCTCTGGATACTTTTTTAGAGCTACCAATCTTTGAAGAATGTTATGAGGAACAGTGTTGACGGACCAGATGAAGTGATCCCAGAAGAACAGCCTTTTGCATCCGGTTCGCGCTGGAATGAGCCTGACGCTGGCAAGCCGGAATCTTGTTGAGTTGGCTAATAAATTAAGCTTTCATACCTCCAAGACAGCCGATTATGAGAACTACAAGATGGACTTTGAAGCCTTGGTAGAGCCTGCTCAGCTCGAAAAGAAGTGCTTGATATTTCGCCCGTTTTTCATCCTCCTTTGCCGTGATATTACCATCGGCTGGTGCCGAGAATTCAATCACGTAAATGATCTTGTTCTTCAGATCTTGGAGGACAATATCAGGCTTCGTAGCACTGATACGTTGAGTGGTGGAGAATGAAAAATTCCAGTAGATCTTACACTGATCATTCTCCACAACGGACTCGAGTTCCCCCTGGGCGTATGGCAAGACGGGCAATAGATCAACACCATAGAAGTGCCTCAGATGGTAAGATAACACTTTTAGAGCCGCATTGTGTCTCTCTATGTACCCGCATCGTGCATATTTTGAGCATCCACTGAAAGCATGTCCAAGTGTTTCTGGCTCTTGCTTGCACGCTCGGCAGTTGGTATCGCCTACAGGTATATTCATTATGCGCTCACCGTAAACTAAGGTGTCTATAACGCCATCTTGACAGGTAAAAAGAAATCCCTCAGTCTCCGATTTTAATCCAGCAGACTTGAGAAACATGTATGTTCTGCTTTCCTGTACACGACTTTTGAGTACCAAAGGCGTTAGTGATGCTAGGCCATGTGTAGTGTCGCTGAAATCAAATGGGAGGCCAAGCTCCTCTGCGGCCCTATCTGCGGCACGATATAGAAACGCCGCAGCATTGACGACTTCATGTTGATGTACTAGTCGCATAAGAAAATCTGTGCTATTTAGAACTGAGCAGGCTGTAGCCAGAACCGTTCTTCGATGAAGACACTCTAAGCTCAGCAAGCCTCTACCCCCATTATCTCGAGGGAGGTATATTCGAGGTACGGAAGATCTAGGATGATGACTTCGATGAATTGTCATCATCTTGCGTGTGCTTCGGTCAAGTTGCTTCGACTCATCGACGTTCCATTTTACTGCACCAAACGTGTAGAGCAGTATAGGAACGGCCAGCATATTGGTCGCCTGGATCTTATTCTTTCCAGATAATTCGGAAGCCCAAATTTTTCTGAGAATTTGGCGATACCTTTTTGCAAGGGCCATTTTTAACGCACGCACATCATCGGTTTCCCCTTGCGGTATTCCAAGATATGTATATGTTTCTCCAATACCAAGATGTTGAATGGTATTTCCGCCTATGAGTTGAACATCCTGATTGTGAAGCGATGATGTAGTTTCTAATCTTCCTTGGCGTAGGTGGACGCAGGCACACTTGTCCAGTCCGAAGCTCATGCCAATCGCTTTAGAGTACCTATTTACCGCCTCCACAAGAATGTTAAGGTCCTCTTTCGAGGAAGCAAAGAGTTTAAGGTCGTCCATGTATAAAAGGTGGCTGACCTTATATTCTCTTTTGTTCGGCGGGACACATAGGTATCCCGAGCTTTTGCCTCGGAGCACAATAGATAGAGGCAAGAGGGAGATGCAGAAAAGTATCGGACATAGAGAGTCTCCTTGAAAGACCCCCTCTTATATGTGATATAGCTTGTAGTCACTTGTTTTTTGTCAGATGTTATGACAAATCTTGTCCGCCACAAGAGCATAAGCTGTTTTATGCATCACACTATTTTTGGATGCCCCTCCAGGCACTCAAGGAGCTTTATAAGTAGCTCATGGTTCGTGTTATCGAATGCCTTGCGGTAGACAATCCAAGCCATGGACAGATTGCGTCGATATCTAATCGAGTCCTGGGTAATACACCTGTCTATTAATAGGTTCTCCCTGCAAACTGCCAGACCTCTCTTGCATCCACGTTGTTCAACTATTGCACTCCATACCGGCTCGATAGATGTTAATATCCTCCCTTTGAGGATGCCAGTGAATAGCTTGTAGCTGGTGTTTAAACAAGCTATGGGCCTATAGTTCTTTGGACTTGACAAATCTCCGGTCTTAGGGATCAATACCGTGCGTCCTTCCACTAGCCACTGCGGGACGGGTTGTTCTCCGTTTAAGCAAGTAGTAAATATACGAGCTAGATGTTGGTGCGTAGAAGTAAACTTCTTCCACCAAAAGTTGTTGATTTTATCGGGCCCTGGCGCTGAAAAGTTCTTAGTTCTAGCGAAATATATTATTATGTAATCTATTATTCTTATATCTATTCTTTCAATATACTCTCAACTTAAAACTATACCAAAGGGTAGAATTAATTTATACAGTAAGTACAAATAAATATAATTCTTTGCACTATAAGCTATATATAATTTACATTGACTCCTATCCGAGCTTAATCCTAGACAAAAAGTGGGTAAAATGATTATAATATTACGCAAATTTTGCGCAACTTTATAAAATCGTAGTCTCTCTCAAATCCCCCTACAATTTTTACAAATTGCTTACAATTTTTGGTTCACGTAAATTACATAAGTGACACCAACTTTTTAAACTTGAATTAATGCACTAATGCATCTAGATGTTTATAATTAAAATAAAAAATTTCTTGAAAAATTCTTCTAATTAATCTCCCAATGTTACATCTTGATCTTATTTATTTATTTAATGAGGTTATGAGTGAATTCCCTTCACAATTTGTTTTAGTACAAAGAGAAGAATCATTCCTGAAACATTACCGTAAAGTTGAGTAAAACGGGGATATAGTGACATTTTGCAATAATTTCATAGAATGTTAAATATTTTTTCGATAATAATTTGTAGAAATTTTACCAGCAGTTGGGTAAAATTCAAATTTTCTTTATTTTACCTAACTGGTAGTGAAATTTCTACAAACTATTATCGAAATAATATTCAACATCTTATGAAATTATTGCAAAATGTCACTATTTCCTCGTTTTACTTAATTTTTCGGTAATGTATCACAAATAAATTTTCTACGTGTAGTTTTGAAACTTTTCACTAAAAATTTAGACAAAACCGAATAATAATAATTAGTAGATCTTGACATTAAAGCAAATTAGTTACTCAATTTTCACTAATGCAGTTTGAAAAAAATTACTACATCCTAATGTATTTATTTAAAATAATGCAGTCTATAGAAATAAGTATTAATTGCAAGTTTAAGATATGCGTACAATCATTCGTTATAATTTTAAATTGTTAACACATGGAGTGTTTTAACTATTATCTAAATGAACTTAATTATTTTCCATGCGTACATTAGTATTTACAATTAATTGTTACCTACTTTAGTTTGGATTTTTACTCAAATTGGCTCAATTTTACTCAAATTCTATTTTTTGAATGAATAAAAAAGCCAAAATTACTAAAAATACAGAAAATTTGATATTTTCTTACGATCCCAACATTCAAATGGGTTGCAATTTTCAACTGCTTTTTAAATTGTCATTTTTTAATCATATCCCAATTTACAACTTTATTACATTTGTTTTTTAATGAAAAAAAAATTAAACGACTACAAATTTTAATATTTGAAATTTTAACAAGTTCCCGATCACTTATTGGGCTGCAAACTCAACATTACATACGTAGCATTACATCAAACAATTGCAACCACTTTGCAAAATTATTACATTTTTTTTTCACTGAGCCATACTTAAAAAAAAATCAAGAATCAACAAATATGAAGAATTGCAAGGTCCGTATAAATAATGAGGTTGCAAATCGTATGCTTAATTCTAAACAATAATTTAAATCATTATGCAAGTTTGCACCTTTATTATAATTTTTTTCTAAAAGTTGTTAACGAAATTTCAATCAATACAAAAATAAACATGTTCCGGACCTTCAAATTGGTTGCAAATTTAAATTTAGTATTCGACAACTAAATTCTATGTACTACTCCATTTGCAGAAATATATTTTTTTTTCGAGCCCTTATTCAATAAAATGTGTTTTCTAAAAAATGTACATGTTCCCGACCTCTGACGGGGTTGCAAATCGACAATGTTCATTAGGGAAGTATGTTTTATGTAACTATAAAGTTTTAAAAATATTACATTTAATATGAGATTTTTTTCTCTACTGACTGGCCTATATAGTAGGTATTCTATTACACTGAACTCGATTGAACCAAAGATCATTTGAAACAAAGCAATTAAATGTAATTATATTTTTTGTGAGATCTACAAGAATCATTATCATTGGCAGAGGTTGACGCTCATTAACGACATTTTGTAAAGCTAGAAAGAATAAGTAAAAATATTCTAGCTTTATAAACGCACTCTTCTAAAATAGAGTAGTTTCGTAGGCTAAGAATAGATAGATATCACTCCCTCCCTTCAAACTGATAAGGGCAGTTGAATGTACTCTTTCATCGTGGGACCGACCCGGTAGGGCCTCGGCCCCAAAAGCAT
>CAKNYM010052912.1:0-10784 GCA_932195095.1 Andricus curvator
ACAATTTCAAAGTTGAAGAGATTCAAAAAGAATTTTAAACTTTAAAATATTTTACAGAATGTGGATTTTTAAAAATATCAAACCAAATCTTTAGAAGCTTTAAAAGAATTTTGAAAAGTTTCAAGAGAATAAACAAATTTCCTTAAAATTTCTGGGAAAGTTTGGAAGATTTCAAGGCAATTTTTTTACAATTTTAATTATTTTTCCATATTTTAAGAAAAATTCGAGCCAATTAAAAATATTTTGAAGAATTGAAGAGGTTTTTAATTCTGAGAAGATTAGAAAAAAAAAGAATTTTCTTAAGATTCTTGGGGAAATTTTTTTTATTTTGAAAAATAAACACAAAAAGAAAAATTAAAAAGATTTCAAAACATTTCAAACGATATCCTAAAATTTGGAAAAATGAAGGACCCCCTACCGCAACAAATCGTAACAAAATGTCTCGGGGGGGGGGGGGGGGGGGGGGGGGGGGGGGGGCAGGTAATTTAAGTATGGTCCCTAACCCATGTATAGACATAATATCATAGTGTGTGTATCGTAATTGATCAAAACAATTTTATATCTCAAGGACCATATCGACCTTGATTTAGTTGATAATTTTGATCAGTAGAGAAAGCGCTCTCTAGTAAACAACTTGCGGTCAATCCGAACCGCGATAATAATTACGGAGGAATAAAATTTAGAAAGATGTGGATTTGATTAATTATTCGACTTCTTCACTTACAATCAGAACCACGTGTTAATAAAGTTTTCGTCAATTCTTGAATTATTTTTTAATAATATAATAATAAATAATTATTATAATTATTATTAAAATTTTGTTAGAAGAATGCATTTTATTTGTGTGATCGGAAGTGAATCTTGTGTACAATTGTCAGGATATTGAAAGAAATGTTCAAACGAAAACGAAACGAGACAAATTCTCAGGTAACTAAATAATTAATCAAATGGAAAAATGTAATATTTATTTTATTACCGTATACAAATATCAATTCCAAATTAAGATAATTTTTTTTTCAATTTTCTACATTTTTGAAATACATTTTTTCAAAAAGTGTCTAGGGGTAGTGGATGAACTACGTTATAAATTTTATTTTATTTTTACCCCCCCCCCCCCAAAAAAAATAGAAAACGTAACCAAAAATTCTATCAAAACATAGGAAAAAGGGCGATTTTTCAAGAAAATAGGGTAATAATGAAAAAAAAACTCTTAAATAAAATTAATGTAAATAAAATATTGAAATATATTGAATTTTCAACAAAGAAGTTTAATTTTCTAACCAAAAAGATTTTCAACAAAATAATTAAATTTTTCTACCGAAGAATTGAATATTCAAGTTATAAAAGATAAATTTCTAATCAAAAATAGAATAGTGAAATTTTCAGATTAAAAATTAATTTTTATAAAAAAAACAAAGTAACAAAAACGTTTAATTTTAAACCAAAGAAAAATCTTGAAAAAATATACATTTTTATCAAACTAGTTCAACATTCAAGCAAGTAGTTGAATTTTAATTAACAAAAAGAGTTCATAACCAAATATTGTTAAAAAAACAGAATATTTAAATTTTTGGTCCAATTTGCAGTTAAATCGAATCTTAAAAAAAAATTTTGAACATTCCACCAAAAAGATGATTTTTTTAACAAAAAATTAATATTTTTATATATTTATATTTCTTTAGATTAACTTTTTACCAAAAAATACGAATTTTCAAGGAAATACATAAAATTTCAAGTAAATTGTGAAATTTTGAAGGTAAAAAAAACTAATTTTCAACAAAATAGATAAATTTTGAATCAAAAATGAATTTTCTACTAAAATGATGAATCTTCAAAAAAAAATTTATTTTCAAGAAAAGAGTTTTTAATTCATCTGAAACTGATTTTTTTAAAGAAAAAATTAATTTTATAACATAAATTTAAATTTTCAAAAAAATAGTTTAATTAAAAAAAGTTCATTTTGAACCGAATAGTTAAATTTTGTACCAAATCGTTGAATTCTCAACTAAAGCAAATTATCAATTTAGAACCAAATAGTTGCATTTTTAACCAAAAAGGATGAAATTTCACCCAGGAAGATTAATTTTTTTACAAAAAATACAAATTTTCAACAAAATTCTGGAAAAGATCAATTTTCAGCAAAAAATATCAATTTTGAACCAAAAATGAAATATTTGCATTGTTGGTTAACAAATAAATTCTCTCTGAAAAACAAATTTTCAGCAAGATGATTAAATTTTCAAAAAAATTTAAAAAGAAAATAATTGTAAAAGATTAGAAGGTTTAGAAATTCCTAGAAGACTAAAAAAAAGAATTTTCTTAAGATACTTGGGGAAATTTTAAATGATTTGTCATTTTGAAAAATAAAATTAAAAAAAATTTGCAAAAGATATCAAAATCTTTCAAACTTGAAGAAATTCAAAAAGAATTTTAAACTTTAAAAGATTTTACAGAATGTAAATTTTTTAAAATATCAAACCAAAACTTGAGAAGCTTTAATAGAATTTTGAAAAGTTTCTAAAGAATAAACAAATTTTCTTCAAATTTCTGGGAAAGTTTGGAAGATTTCAAGGCAATTTTTTTACAATTTTAATGATTTTTCAAAATTTTCAGCAAGATTATAAAATTTCCAAAAAATTTTAAAAAGAAAAATAAATTCTAAACGATTTCACAACATTTCAAAAGACTTTAAAAATTGTCAAAGAAGAATCTGAAAGATTTTAAGTCAATTTTTTTAATTTTGCAGAATTTAAAAGAAATTCAGAAAAAATTTGAATAATTTCAAAAGTTTAGAAGGTTTAGAAATTCCTAGATTACTAAAAAAAAAGAATTTTCTTAAGAGTCTTGGGGAAATTTTAAATTATTTGTCATTTTGAAAAATAAAATTGAAAAAAATTTGAAAAAGATATCAAAATCTTTCAAACTTGAAGAAATTCAAAAAGAATTTTAAACTTTAAAAGATTTTACCGAATGTAAATTTTTAAAAATATCAAACCAAAACTTCAGAAGCTTTAATAGAATTTTGAAAAGTTTCTAAAGAATAAACAAATTTTCTTCAAATTTATGGGAAAGTTTGGAAGATTTCAAGGCAATTTTTTTACAATTTTAATGATTTTTCAAAATTTTCAGCGAGATTATAAAATTTCCAAAAAATTTTAAAAAGAAAAATAAATTCTAAACGATTTCACAACATTTCAAAAGACTTTCAAAATTGTCAAAGAAGAATCTGAAAGATTTAAAGTCAAGTTTTTTAATTTTGCAGAATTTAAAAGAAATGCAAAAAAAATTTGAATAATTTTAAAAGATTAGAAGGTTTAGAAATTCCTAGACGACTGAAAGAAAAGAATTTTCTTAAGATTCTTGGGGAAATTTTAAATTATTTGTCATTTTGAAAAATAAAATTTAAAAAAAATTTGAAAAAGATTTCAAAATCTGACAAACTTGAAGAGATTCAAAAAGAATCTTAAACTTTAAAAGATTTTACAGAATGTAAATTTTTTTAAATATCAAACCAAAAATTGAGAAGCTTTAAAAGAATTTTGAAAAGTTTCTAAAGAATAAACAAATTTATGGGAAAGTTTGGAAGATTTGAAGGCAATTTTTTTACAATTTTAATGATTTTTCAAAATTTTCAGCGAGATTAAATTTTCAACAAAATTTAAAAAGAAAAATTAATTCTAAACGATTTCTCAACATTTCAAAAGAGTTTTAAAATTGTCAAAGAAGAATCTGAAAGATTTTAAGGCAATTTTTTTAATTTTGCAGAATTTAAAAGAAAATCAGAAAAAATTTGAATAATTTCCAAAAAATAGAAGGTTTAGAAATTCCTAGAAGACTAAAAAAAAAGAATTTTCTGAAGATTCTTGGGGAAATTTTAAATGACTTGTCATTTTGAAAAATAAAATTTAAAAAAAATTTGAAAACGATTTCAAAATCTGACAAACTTGAAGAGATTCAAAAAGAATCTTAAACTTTAAAAGATTTTACAGAATGTAAATTTTTTTAAATATCAAACCAAAACTTCAGAAGCTTTAAAAGAATTTTGAAAAGTTTCTAAAGAATAAACAAATTTTCTTCAAATTTCTGGGAAAGTTCGGAAGATTTCAAGGCAATTTTTTTACAATTTTAATGATTTTTCAAAATTTTCAGTGAGATGATTAAATTTTGAAAAACATTTAAAAAGAAAAATTAATTATAAACAGAATAGTTAAATTTTCTATGAAATTGTTGAATTCTCAACTAAACCAAATTATTAATTTAGACCCTAACAGTTGCATTTTTAACCAAAAAGGATGAAATTTCAACCGAGAAGAAAAATTTTTGACCATAATTTTCAACTGGAAAAGATCAATTTTCAATAAAAAATATCAATTTTTAAACAAAAATGAAAAATAGTTAAATTGTCAGTTAAAAAATAAATTCTTTGCCAAAAAAAAAGATTTTTCAGTAAAATAGGTAAAAATCCAACAAAAGAGGTGAATTTCCAATTCAAATAAAGTGTTAAAAAATTAATTTTCAACAAAAGAGTTGAACCCAAAAAAATGACTTTTTAACCCGGAAGATTAATTTTCTAAAAATAAAATAGTTACATTTTCAACCAAGGAAGTGAATCTAAAAAAATATGAATTTTCAACAAACTTGTTTTTTTTTGTACCAAAAAATACGAATTTTCAACAAAATACATTAATTTCCAACCAAATTGTTTGAATTTAAAGCCAAAAGGACTTCCATAAAAATAGTTTTTAAATTTAAAAAAAGGGTATTCTAAACCGAATAGTTTAAGTTTCTACCAAAGTGTTGAATTCTCAGCTTAACCAAATTAATAATTTAGAGCCAAACAGTTGCATTTTTAATCAAAAAGGATGAAATTTCAACCAAGAAGATTTTTTTTACCAAAAAAGAATTTTTAGCAAAAGAAAATAATTTTCAACTGCAAAAGATCAATTTTTAGTGAAAAATATCAATTTTCAACCAAAAATGAAATAGTTACGTTGTTGGTTAAAAAATAAATTCTCTACCAAAAAAAAAAAACAAATTTTCGTCAAGATAGTTAGATTTTCAACAAAAGAGATGATTCTTAAACTAAAATAATATTTTTTTAAATAAATTTTAAACAAAAGAGTTCAATCTAAAAAATCATTTTTTAACCCGGAAGATTAATTGTCTAGAAATGAAGGAACTGAATCTTAATAAAATATTGATTTTTAACAAACTGGTTCACTTTTCAACCAAGTAGTTGAATTTCTAACTGAAAAAAGAATTTATAACCAAATAATTAAATTTTTAACGAAAAAGATCAACTTTCCAGCATGAAGATTATTTTTACCAAAAAACACGAATTTTCAACAAAATAAATAAATTTTCAACAAAATTGTTATGTTTTAAAGCCAAAAGGACAAATTTCTCACAAAAGGGTTAAATTTTCAACCCGAAACTATGATTTTCAACGAAAAAATTAATTTTATAACAAAAAGTGAAATTTCAATAAAATAGTTTAATTTGAAAAAAAAATTAATTTTAAACCGAATAGTTTAACTTTCTAGCAAGAATTTTAACCAAGAAGATTAATTTTCGAAGAAAAAAGAATTTTCAACAAAAGACAATAATTTTCAACTGCAAATGATTAATTTTCAGTAAAAATATTAATTTTTGACCAAAAATGAAATAGTTACGTTGTTAGTTAAAATGAATTCTGTAAAAAAAAAACGAATTTTCGTCAAGATAGTTAAAGTTTCAACAAAAGAGATGAAATACAAATTTTTAATCAAAAATGAAATATTTATATTTTTAGTTAAAAAATAATTTCTCAAAAAAAAAATTAACTTTTCAACAAGGGGGTGAATCTTAGAAAAATATGAACTTTTTAACAAACTATATCAACTTTTAACCAAGTAGGTGAATTTAAAAAAAAAAGAAAAAAGAATTTTGAACCAAATAGTTAAACTTTTGAACAAAAAGATGAATTAAAAAAAAAGAATTTTATAGCCAAAACGTTAATTTCCTACGAAAAAGTTAAATTTTTAACAAATAAGTTAATTTACAACCGAATAATTTAATTTTCTATCAAATTGATAAATCCGCAAACAAACCAGAATAATTTAGACCCAAATAGTTGCATTTTTAATAAAAAAGGATGAATTTTCAACTAAGAAGATTAATTTTTGTCAAAAAATACGAATTTTCAACAAAAGACATGGATTTTCAACTGGAAAAGTTCAATTTTCAATGAAAAATGTCAACTTTCAACAAAGAATGGAATATTTACATTGTTAGTTAAAGCAAATAATTTTCAACAAAAAAACAACAAATTTGGACAAATTAGTTACATTTAAAAAAAAGGGATGAATTTTCAACTAAAATGATAAATAAAAAAAATAATAATAATTTTGAACAAAAGAGATCAAGGAATCTGTATTATCGTCAGAGAATAACAGAAAATTTTTAACGTCTTTTCAGACTACATGGAGATATGAATTAAGAATCATTTTTATTTTTAAATAATTTTTTTCTGAAAAAGATCTCCTTTCGCTCCGCTGGGAATCGAACCACAGAACTTCCGATTGCCGTTCGGGTACTTTCCCATTAAGCTACTAGACAGATCAAAAGAAAAAACGTTTTCCAGAAAATAATCGCATTATTGAAAGCACCCGACCGGCAATCGGAAGTTCTGAGGTTCGATTCCCAGCGGAGCGAATGGAGAAGATCTTTTTTCAGAAGAAAGTTAATTAAAATAATTTTAATTCATATCTCCATCTAGTCTGAAAAGACGTTACAAATTTGGGTTATTCTCTGATGATAATACAGATTCCTTGAAAAATTTAACTTCCACCATCTAGCAAAACAATGCGTATATTTTCTGAAAAAAATTTCTTCTCTCGATCTCTCTAGTAGCTTAATGGGAAGGCACCCGACCGGTAATCGGAAGGTCTGAGGTTCGATTCCCAACGGAGCGAAAGGAGAAGATTTTTTTTCAGGAAAGAATTGATTAAAATAATTTTTAATTCATACCTCCATCTAGTCTGAAAAGACGTTAAAAATTTATGTTATTCTCTGATTATAATACAGATTCCTTGAAAAATTTTACTTGTACCGTCTACCAAAATAATGCGTGTATTTTCTGAAAAAAGTTTCTTCTCTTGATCTCTCTACTAGCTTAATGGGAAAGCATCCGACCGGCAATCGGAAGTTCTGAGGTTCGATTCCCAGCGGACCGAAAGAAGATATTTTTTCAGAAAAAAATTAATTAAAATAATTATTAATTCATATCTTCATTAAGTCTGAAAAGACGTTAAAAATTTATGTTTTCTCTGATGATAATACAGATTCCTTGAAAAAAATCTTTGAAATTTATCATTAGAAAATATACTAAATGTTATCTCAGTTCATAGTTTATGTCCTGTTTTTAACAATTTCACTGAAGTATTCAATGAAACTTATTTCCTTGAATAAATTAGGACAACAACGAAACTTCGGATGATGAACTAATTTTAAAAAACGAGACAAGGCCAGGAAGAGTTAGCGACGTGATTGACAGTATGGGAGATCGCGAATTGCCACCATGTCATCGTAGACCCAAAGATGAGGTTTTTAATTTTTTTTTAATTTTCAATTAATTTTTCAAATAATTAAAATTTGGAGAAGTTATAGCTATATATTAGGACATGATGGTGCTTTTTATTCTAAAAAAAATCAATCAATCACGTCTGAAAAGACTGAAGCTGTAAAGAAAAGTTTTTTTCTTCATTTTGTTATTTATCTCTCATTTGCTAATAATTTATTTTCTGTTTCAAAAAAGTTAAATTTTACAGAAATATTTGAAGAAATTTAACACAATTTCATGTTTCCAGGCATCACCAGACCAGGGATATTTTGCAGCACCAGAATCCGTTGATCTCTTTATGCCTGATTGGTTGATAAGGCAGCCTGACATTTTAGATGCCACTCCAAATAGCAATAATACATCTGCAGGCAGGTAAGATACATTTTTGCATTTATTTGTATTCAAAAGTTGATAAGAAGTTGAAAATTTCAGAAAAAAACGCAACTTTCCAGCATTACTGGAAGAGAAGATAGTTATAAACAATAATCAATGGTTTAAAAAAATCATGTATTCACTTGCATAATTGATTACCTCACCCTAAGTGAAAACTTAAAAATTTTCAGAAAAAACTGCAACTTTCTACCATTACTCTGACCATTATTCTACATTTTTGCATTTATTTGTATTCAAAAGTTGACAAGAAGTTGAAAAATTCAGTAAAAAAGCACAAATTTCAAGCATCATTTTGAGAAAAGATAGTTATAAACAATAATCAATGGTTTAAGCAATAATTATTGGTTAAAACAAATCATGTATTCACTTGCATTATTGATTACATCACCCTGAGTCAAAATTTAAAAATGTTGAGAAAAAACTGCAACTTTGTACCATTACTCTGACCATTATTCTACATTTTTGCATTTATTTGTATCCCATAGTTGATAAGAAGTTGAAAAATTCAGTAAAAAATCACAAATTACAAGCATTATTTTAAGAGAAGATGGATATAAAGAATAATTCATGGTTTGAACAAATCATGTATTCACTTGAATTAATGATTAAATAACACTAAGTGAACATTTAAATAATGTCAGAAAAAACTGCAACTTTCTACCATTACTCTGACCATTATTCTACATTTTTGCATTCATTTGTATTCAATAGTTGATATGAAGTTGTAAAGATAGTAAAAAAAACATACAAATTTTTAGCATTACTCTAAGAGAAGATAGTTATAAACAATAATCAATGGGTTATACAAATCATGTAATCACTTGCATTAATGATCACCTAACACTGAGTGAAAAATTTAATTTTTTTTGAAAAAACTGCAACTATCTACCATAACTCTGACCATTATTCCACATTTGTCCATTTATTTGTATTCAAAAGTTGATACGAAGTTAAAAATTTTCAGAAAAAACTGCAACTTTCTACAAATATTCTGACCATTATTCTGACCATTATTTTACTTTTTTGCATCCATTTATATTCAAAAGTTGATAAGAAGTTGAAAAATTCAGAAAAAATCAACAAATTTTCAGCATTACTCTAAGAGAAGATAGCATTATTCTGAAAGAATATTGTTATAAATAATAATTAATTATTTCAACAATTATTTTTGCTCAATTTCATAATTTATTTTCTCGTTCTAACTAAAAATTTGAAAAAATGAGAAAAAACACAACTTTCTAGCATTACTAGAGGAGAAGATGGTTATAAAGAATAATTAATTATTTAAACAAATAACTTATTACCTTGTAGTAATTATTAGCTCAATTTAACTAAAAAATTGACAAAAAGTGGAAAATTTCAGAAAAAAACGGCAATTTTCAAGTATTACTAGAAGAGTAGATATTTATAAACAATAATAAGTTGTTTAAGCAATTATTTTTGTTACATTCAATTAATCATTTTCTTGCTCTGGATTGAAAGTTGAAAATAAATTTAAAAATTCAGAAAAAAGCTCTATTTTGAAAGAATATTGTTATAAATGAAATAAAATTGTTCAAACAAATAGTTTATTAACTTTTCTTAAATGTTAGCTTAATATAACTAAAAAGGTGATAAATAGTTGGAAATTTCTGAAGAAGCCGCAACTTTCTAGCATTATTTAAAAATAATATTGTTATAAATAATAATGCATTGTTCAAACAATTATTTTTGTTACCTTGAATTATTTTCTTGCTTTCAATTAAAAGTTGAAAACAAGTTACAAAATTCAGAAAAAAATTCAACTTTTCAGCATTACTAGAAGAGAAGATAGTTATAAACAAAAATAAATTGTTCAAACAAATACTTGATTAAGTTTCATTAATCATTAGTTGAAAATTTCCGAAGAAGCCGCAACTTTCTAGCATTATTTCTAAATTTTTTTAAATTTTGTTATTATTTAAACTATTTTTATAATTTTATTTTGTTGTAAAATCTAATATTATATTTTTGGGTGAGCATTCATCTTTTGTGGTTAGAAATTCAATTATTTAGTTAAAAATTTAATTTGTTTATTAAAAATTCAACAATTTTATTGAAAATTCAGTTAAAAATTAAACTATTTTGTAGAAAAATCGTATCTTTAGCTTGAAATTTCAACATTTCGTATAACATTTTTTTCCATTATTGACTGAAAAATCTTTTTTGCTTGCAAAATCGTCTTTTTGGTTTTTGAGAATTCATCTCTCTTAGTAGAAATTTAATCTTTTTTGGTTAAAAATGCAACTGTTTGGTTGAAAATTAAACTAGTCTACTTTTTTGTTGAAATTCATTTCTTTGGTCAAAAATTAATTTTTGAATAAAAATTGAGCTGTTCCATTTTTTATTCAAATTGTATCTGTTTTAGTTGAAACTCCAACTATTTGCTTGAAAATTCATTTCTTTATTTGAAAATTTTTCTATTTTGTTTAAAATTTATTCATTTATTTTTTAAATTAACCTTCTTGGTTAAAAAATCATTCTTCTTGGTTTAAAAATCATTTCATTAATTGTAAATTGAACTATTTTGTCAAAATTAATTTTTTTTTTTGGTTGCAAACTGATTTTTTACGAATTTGACATGCCAAAATGTGACATGCCGTAAATGTGACATGCCGAAATGTGACATGCCAAAATGTGACATGCCAAAATGTGACATGCCGAAATGTGACATGGCGCAAATGTGACATACCGAAATTTGACATGGCGCAAATGTGACATGCCAAAATTTGACATGCCGAAATGTGACATGGCGCAAACGTGACATGCCGAA
>CAKNYM010052912.1:15326-39008 GCA_932195095.1 Andricus curvator
CAGCGCCAGTTGAAAATAGCTGATCTGCTCATTGCATCCTCTCCGTAAGCCTGCTTAATCATGTTGAAAGTCTCGATTGCAGACTTTCTAAATTTAACATAAAACCTCTCCGTGCAACGCTGCTCGAGCGTTCGGTCCATTTTAAGATCATGATGAAAGCCTACAGAAAGGTTTACTTGTCGCGCGATATTTACTCCGCAAATGCTCGGCGGTGACACATGGAAATACTTCCATTAAAAATAAAACCCAAATGAAGAAAGAGATTGAAGAAAAAGAAGGCATAACAATGAAGGGTAGAACAGGAAAGCGAATGAACTTAAATTTGTTGGAAAATTAGATTATTAGGTAAAAAAATCTAAATACTATTCAAATGCACATCCTCTCCAAAGGATTTTTTTTCATCTTCTTGGTGATAGCGCCATTCAAAACGTAGGTAAAAGTATTTTTGAAAAGCCGTGGAAAATATTATGAAATTCTCCGTTAAATGAACCCTAGCAGAAGTAATTTGGCTTTGTTGGTATTGAATTAGCACGTGGGGAAGACAAAAATAAAATTCCAATTTTTAAGGAATTTTGTACTTCATCTCTTGGCAGAAGCTAGGAAACTGAATGCGGCCATTTTTTTTGTCTCTTTTTATTAATAATCGTTAACGATATACAATCAGAATATTCACTTGAAGTTTAAAACAAAATTATAAGTTTAAGAAGCCTGGCAATACATTGTTCAAAATAAGTTTTTTCCATTTCTAGGCTTGCAGGGGAGATAAACTCGATTCTGGAATTTTATTACAACGCAGTGCTGTAAGAACAGAGACAGATTCAGCTATAGCATCTTATAAAATTCCAACACATGCCGATTTTCTCATCGCGCACAGTACAGTTCAAGGTATTAGACTTTCATTCAGTTTAAACTTCAAACTCAAATAATAATTGAAGTTCTTTTTCATAATGTTCTCAAAATTGAAATATTCGATTTGAAATAGAGATTAAACATCTATCCTGGATTATTTCAGTAATTATGAATAATAATCTTTATTCGTTCGCCACGGTTTATCCTAAGGTACTAGATTATACAGGAGTACTGCACCGCCATTTTTGTACTACACGATTTGACGCACAGTTCAAATTTTTATTTAAAAAACATTTTGTTTTGAAAAACAAACCAATATTTTATAAAGAGAATAATAGATGTGAGATTAGGTAGCCTCTAAAGGTCTGATACTGGTACACTTTAATGAAAATTGATGTCATTTCAAAACATATACTATAAATGAAAAGATTAGGACAACAAATACAGGTTCCTGTTGAAGAACCGCATTCTGGAATTTTATTACAACGCAGTGCTATAGAAACAGAGACAGATTCAGCTATAGCATCTTATAAAATTCCAACACATGCAGATTTTCTCATCGCGCAGAGTACAGTTCAAGGTATTTGAGTTTCAATTCAATTTTTACTTAGAACTTTGACAACAACAGTTCTTTTTCATAATTTGCTAAAATTATGAAAAAAGGGGCAATTAGGTGAAGCAGAGTCCTGTGTGAACCGTTGAAGGTGGCAGTCTTCGCGATATAGTTGGAACAGAGTTACTGAAATGACTCTATGTTAGTCTTTAAAAACAGTACGATAGCTCTTACAAGTTCTTCGTCGAGTTCTGACACTATGCCATAAATAATAAAATTCTCTGCAGAGAGCTCTGGGCACCGCTCATATATGATGCTCAAGAAGGCCAGTCTTGAATCACAAAGATCAGAATCAGGCCATTCCCAAAGAAGATCGTTAAAATCCTGAACCGAATGACCGAATTCACAGACTGGGTCATCCACGTAACGGACCGCCCTCTGGTGATCATGGGTGCAGACAAACCCTGTAGGTAATCTGGTAACCAGGTTTAAGAAGCGTCTGGGGAGCGATGCACCGCCGCACCATGTTCCGCGCGAGTCTTGTTTTATAGAACTAAAATATGTTATACTTCTGTTGATGATCTGAGGTTTTCACGGCGATTCGCATCTCATTTCGTAATGAATTTTAAGTCCTCCCACCACGTCTTGCCAAGGTATTCCGACCTATATCTGACTTACCAGTTGATTAGCGCCACAGATCACCGCGGATTGTCGATCTCGTTACGCTGAATGCCCTTGTGGGTGGGAATTCAGTTAAGAGATATTTCCTAACCCTTTTCAGCTGACCGATCACAAAGTGAATCTATTTTATAAAATAAATACGGGAGATGAGTATTACTCAGCCTGCCTCTGACGTTTCTTACCGCGGTTAGAGCGTCTGGTCAAGGTTAAGGCAATATTTGACAGCATCGACGATAGCTCGCAGTTTGGCTTTATACCTAGAGACGCCTGGTGTGAAGAGTATTCTCTAATTTGAGACTAGACGCAGAAAAAGGAAAAGCCAGCCCTAGGCGGGGATTCTGATATCGATCCATCAGTAAAGACGAGATCACCGTCGTGGAATGTCTCCCTTACTCTCTTTCTAAATTCCGTTTCCGGATTTGGGCTACCCGCCATATTTAACCCAAAGTGAGGGTGAGTGATACCGTAATTCACTTCCAGCCACTTCTAATCAAAATATCCCGGCTTGCACGTCCTTTTGATTCTCTCCGCGGAAGGAAGCATATCGGTAAAAGTTTTCACCAGAAGGAAAAAGTCTATACCAATGTGACAATCAGTTCTACCACATCTCTCATCCAGTAGCATTAATTTGGGAATAATGGGGCAGTCCCTTCATGCGGAGTTTTTCAACAGAAGGCGCTCGGCTAACGAATTCCTTCTAATCTCCAGCGCAGGCTCCCCAGTGGGCAAAAAAAATTAAGAATGTCCTAGAGGTGTCTTCGGGACATCCCTAAGACGTCTTTTGGAACACGTCTTTTGGACATCCTAGGGATGCTCTTAGGACGTATAATGTCAGTACAAAAGATGTACCGAGAACGTCCTATGTCTTTACTACGTCTTTAGGCCATCTTTGGGACATTGAACGTCTTAGAAACGTGGATTGAACTGACATTGGACGTCCTAGGAACGTCCTAAGAACGTTCTTGGGATGTTCATGGTTTTGTGCCTACTGGGTCGTTCGCCTCCGAGAGCAGCACCTCGATAGGAGTTTTCTTTATACAATCCAATAGCTGAGCCCTGAACAAGTAGCGGTACACCGTCGTCAGCAGCATTTCATCTGCACTTCAGCTAACCCTGGCCAATGCTCTAAAGAGCTGCGTTGCTCTAGTGGCCTTAACTGAGATTGCATCAATATGGGCCTTCCATTTGAGTCTGCGACTTAAGTCTGTCCAGGTTCTTGAGCACTGACTGTCGTTCAGAGGTTCCGCCACTGAACTCTATAGATATATCCACCGTCTGAATTATTTTTCTAGAGAACAACTCAAGGGAAGACTTATCAAGAGCAATCCAGACGCCCCTCGTGCGTAACCAAGGGCTCAAAATTTCCAGAGTCTTTTTTATCGCTCTGAGCGCCTCGTCAATGGACTCGTCCTAGCAATGTGTCAGTAGATCGTCCGGATTCATACTGAGTCATACGAACATGGACAAGAGGATGCTAATCTTCGCCATATACTCGTATTTATTATACGCGTCCGCGATATCAGTGGGGAGTAACCCTATGCAATCCAGGGCCAATCTACCCCTTCTAAAGCTGAACTGAAGGGGCGGCACTATTCTCAACGCTTCAATCCTAAATTCTAACTTACGATGAACAAGTCTTTCATATAACTTACCGATCGCCGATGTACCCCCCGTCCCCGGCTTAGGAGTGACTACTATTAATGCATTCGTCCAAGTCTCAGGGAACACCGAGTTCTGGAACATCAGATTAAATAAGCCAAGGATGAAGTAATGTGTAGGTGAAGAGAACTAACTAATTATCCGGTAGGTAGCATCATCACGGCCAGGCACAGTTAAGAATTTACAAGTGTTATTACGATCCGCATTGTATTCGCTTATAGTGAAGGACCTCTTCATGGCGTCATTAATGTCGTCCAAGGGAAGCCTTGAAACCGGTGTGGTTTTGGGATAAAACATGCCGGAAATGACTCCTCTTTGAGTTTGGCTATTTCAGGGTTAGTAGGATAGTCACTAACGTTGTTGTTCGTCCCTAACTTCCTGTTAGACAGGGAGCGGAAGAGGAATATCTTGGACGAGTTCTGAGATGAGCTCAAAATCTGAACAAACTCTCTATATGCTGCCCTCTTTACTCAATGATTTCCTTAATACTTACTTAGATTCGTCGTTGACACGGATATACTCGACAAAATTTTGATCGGTCTGATCAGCAAGGTGTGTCTTGACTGTCCCAGCACAGAGTTGACGACGTTCTCCAAATTCATACAATTAACTCAATTTTCAATAACTAATTAACATTTTAACAAATTTGTGTATCATGATTGAAAAGATCGTAAGAAAATCAGTTATTTAAAGTGATAAAAGGGTTTTAACATCCCTTTAAAAAAGCATTCGAAGCAAAATTTGTTTCAAATTTTCTCGGTTGCACTCATTTCTGAATTAACGGTCTTCTTCAAAAATAGGATAGCAAAATGATCTTGTTTTATTTAAATAATATATAATTTTATATTGTATATTGAAACCTTGCAAATAATGATACAGCGATTTATTTAAATTCTAGTTTGTAAGAATGAATTATGTTATGTTTCAAGCAAATTTCAAACTTTCAGGTTTTTTCTCCTGGAGAAATCCCGAGGAAGGCACTTGGTACATCAAGTGTTTGTGTGAAATAATCGACGAGTACGCAGATTCGACAGATCTTGTTAAAATGTTGACGATGACAGCACGAAAGGTGGCCACCGAATACGAGAGCTTCCATGATTTAAATCCAGCTAAGCACGAGCAAAAACAAGTGCCTTCGCTGACTTCGATGTTGATCAGAGATCTCTATTTCTTCAAAAAATTATCTAATTAAGACTAATGTCTCTCTTTAGAAGTTAGAAAAGAGAACCAATTTCTTTAGAAGAATGATATCAAAAATGAATAATTGAAAGCTCATTAATACATGCTACAAAAACAAAGCGTTTTGATGGGGTGAGATTTGACAATCAAAGTGACATTGAGTATTTTTTGCTATGCCTTTGACGATGTTGATCAAAGAAACTACTTTAAGATTTATCAAATACGATGATGGTATTATTACTTACTAGTGTCGAGTTTTTTCAATATTTAAATATTTATTTTACTTTATATAATTTCAAATCATTAATTTGATTTCAAATTTGTTTATCCAGTTTACTTTATATGCAATACATAAGAAAGTCTAAACTCTTTTCTTAACTGAAGCATCCAAATATTTTATTTGACGTACCATTTATCTTCGGCAACGATTCAAAATTTATTTTTCAAATTCAAATTGGGTCGTTATAATTGAACTTATGAATATAACATGAAACGAAAAATGGTGTCTTATGTATGAACAAAAAGGCATTTGTTTGAAAAATTTATATAAAGTCTCCTATAATGAAATAGGAATTTCTTATCGCCATTTACACGTTACGTAGGTATTATATATTTTTATGCGCTACATGCGACTATACTTGTTTTCAGTACAAAGTTCTTATTAAGATTTGTTAAAATAGGTGCGTTAATATACATTTCTTTCTAGCGAAATATTCTGATTATCAATGTATCAAGTATGATTTATTAAAGTTATTTACTAACTATATAAGCTACATATTTGAATATTTACTCTACGAAATCCTTTGAAATCCTTATAGAGGAAATTCAGAATACGTATATCCCTTCTGAAAAAAGTACAGATAATAATAAAATTTGATGGATTTCCTATGCAGACAAAACATGGTATAGAATGAAATTCTATACATATTACTTTTTTCAATTTTTTAGAAAACCGAGCTTTTCCCATTTAAAACACCATATTAATTTTAAAAAACCCGGGGGCGTGGGTTATTGCTGACCAAGTTGAAGAACAAAAAATATGAAATTTCTTTTTCCGGAAAACGAACAAATGAGGGGGGGGGGGGGGAGGTCAATCACCAAAAATCGAAAGTCGAATTTTTATAAGTATAAATTGAAAAAAATGGTTAAGGTTCTAAGAATGGCCCTCTTTGAAGAAGAAGGTGTGGATCTCGGGACAGAAAAGGTGCATGGGTTAGCATTTGCAGATGATAAGGGTTTTACGGCAGAATCAGTCAAAGACTTAATTATATGTATTAATATTAATATTTTAATTGACAGAACCATGTAATTCTATCTTACTGTTAGTTTATCATCGGCTATATTCAATTACTTGGCTGAACATTCGTCTTTTTACTTGAACATTCATCATTTTGGGTAATAACACTAAGTTTACAAAATTAAAAATTTTGTCTGCCCACCACATCTTAATATGATTTTTTCATGTATTTTGGCCCACTAAACACGAAAATCAGACACACACATTTTTTATGGATGCGTTTTCGAGATATCAACGTTCGAATTTTTTTTTTCAATTTTCAGAGTTGTTCCGACCGATCTCGAGTTGTAATTGTCCGATTTCCCTAAACGAGCACTCAAATTGAAGGCAATTGAATCCTCTACAACTCTCTATTCTAAAGTTTTTAGATCGAACCAGTAGTTCAGATGCTAGCGATTTTAATAAGTTGGCTAATATTTGCTATTTCTATTCTTCCCCGGACGATATATAAATTTTCGACCTCGATTTTCGGAAAAAATACAACTTTGCCAACTTATTAAAATCACTAGAATCTGAAGTAATGTTCCGATCTGAAAACTTTAGAACAGAAAGTTGTAGAGGATTCAATTGAATTCAATTTGAGTGCTCGTTTGGGGAAATCGGTCAATTAGAACACGAGATCGGTCGGAACAACTCTGCTAATTGAAAAAAAAAAAATTCGAACATTGATATCTCGAAAACGCTTCCATAAAAAAATTTGGTGTGTGATTTTCGTGTTTAGTGGGCCAAAATACATGAAAAAATCATATTAAGATGTGGTGGGCAGAAACAATTTTTAATTTTGTAAACTAGGGTTATTATTCAAAATGATGAATGTTTAAGTAAAAAGACGAATAATCAGCCAAGTAATTGAATATAGCCGATGATACACTAACAGCAAGATAGAATGATATCGTTCTGTCAATTAATTATTATTATAATTAAGCCTTCGACTGATTCTGCCAGTTAACCCTTATCATCTGCGAACGCTAACCCATGCACCTTTACTGTCCCGACTTCCACACGTTCTTCGTCAAAGAGGGCCATTCTTAGAAACCTAACCCTTTTTTTAATTTATACTTATAAAAATTCGACTTTCGATTTTTGGTGATCGACCTCCCCCCCCCCCCCTCATTTGTCCGTTTTCCGGAAAAAGAAATTTCATATTTTTTGTTTTTCAACTTGGTCAACAATAACCCATGCCCCCGGGTTTTTTAATTACTATGGGGTTTTAAATGGGAAAAGCTCAGTTTTCTAAAAAATTAAAAAAAGTAATATGTGTTCTTAACTTTCTATAAATTAAAGTCTAGACGCCTCTTTAGAAATGTTCAAGAAATAATTGATTAAAATCGCTAGCATGTGAACTACTGGGTCAATCTAAAAACTTTAAAGAAGAAAGTTGTAGAGGATTCAGTTGCCTTTAATTTGAGTGCTTGTTTAGGAAAATCAAATAATTAGAATTAGAGATATACTAAAAAACGTCGGAACATCTCTGAAAATTGAAACAAAAGTTTGAAGACTGATATCTCGAAAACGCTTCCATAAAAAAATGTTTGAGTTTGAATCGATTGAAAGTTAATATTTTCTAGTTAAAAATGCAATTATTTGTTAATTGGTTCGTCTTTTTTGGTAGAAAATTAATGTTTTTAATTAAAATGTTCTCTTTTTAATTGAAAATTCAACTCTTTGGTTCAAATTTAATCTGGCTTATGACGTTTGAAGTCTGACCTACAGTTTCCATGAAATTCCATTAAATCCCTTTATATCCTTTGAAATCTATAAAAGCATATAAAATCTTCATGAATCCTTTAAAATCCGGTACATTTTAGTAAAGCCATTGCATTTTTTATAATGCCAGTAATACTTATGAGATCCTTTTAAATGTCTTTAAATCCGTGCGAAATTTTTTAATCCTTTGAAATACTTTCAAATATCTTTGAATACCTTGAAATCATGAGAAACCGCTTGCAATATTTGTAATCAAATTCAATTTTTGAAATCGTCTGACAGCTCCTAAATTTCTGCAACACCTGTTGAAATATGTATGTATATGTTACCACGTGCACATATGGTACACTCCTGAGGGGTCATCCAAAAAGTTACGTAAGATGATTCTGGGGAGGAGGGGAAACATCTTGCTTGAGAAAAATGCACACTGAAAAAATAACAAAATCCAGAGACATTAGAACTTAGAGGGAAGTCCAGCAGAAATTCGATCACATTCACATTTTAATTTTTTCTTTCTGTATTCTTACGCGATTTTAATCTTCTCTCCAAGTATATATTATCAATAGCATACATTCTTTTTCACGAGAAAAAAAAGATCTTCTCCTTTCGCTCCGCTGGGATTCGAACGCCAGGTCAACTGATTGCCGTTCAGGTGGTCTACCACTAAGCTACTAGAGAGATCGGAAGGAGAATCCTTTTTCTGAAACATGCTTTCCTTAGCCAGATGTTATGTTTCAATACATTAAAAAGCGGCAAAATATGCTGGACGAAAATATACAAGGATTTAAGCCTCGGCTTCTTGTTGCAGAGATGAGTTCAGAATTCGAATGCTTACCTAATGGCGCCCCTATTTCTGGTGTGCCTCGTAGCGGACAATCTTCCTCTTCTGACAGACAGAATTCTCCTGGCAGGCCTCTTCCTCTTGCCCAACCTCATTCTCCGGCTTGGCCTCCTTCTTCTGCCGAGCATCCTCTTCCTGCCAGGTCCAGATGTCCTCATACTGCCAAGCCTCGAAGCCCTCTTTCTGTCGGGTCCAGGTTGCCTCCTGCCAGGTATTCTCCTTTTCGCGTATTGGGATTTCAACTTGAACAACTTAGATTTATTCGACTTATTCCCAACACGAATCCGAACCGTCGATTTGAAATTCGAAGATATGCTTTTCCTGCTGATAAACCAATTTATTTGAGAGGAAGATATAAGGTCGCTCTGCACATGCCAACCGAAGAACAAAGTGTACTATCAACGTCCAGTGGTGACGTCTTTGCAATAGTGGAGGATAATGGAAGACTTCGTGGAATATTTGCAACAGCAACTGGCTATCAAAGGGTAAAAATAAACATCTACAGCGGTAAGGTTGAAAATATGACCCCAGAAGAAATCATGGAATCTCCCATAGGCAGAGGTTACTCTATCTCAACCAATTTTAAAATAGACGTTTTAGACGAGTTTCGGCCACAAGAGTAATTCAATTTGTAAGCATACTGAAAAAATGGTATATTTCATGTAATCCGAAGTGGAATGAAAATGTTACAAGTAACTAGTAATTTGGTTCGAAATGAAAAATTCTAACCTATTCCTTAGGACTTTTTTCATTGTGTAACCTCACAAATATTTTGTATGGAAAAGAAAAAAATATGTATCAAACCTAGCTCAAGGTTTCAGAAAGGTAGAACTGACGTCTGAAGCATGTTCAATTACTTTTTTAAACAATAAAAATGTATTAGTTAATTTTTTATAGTGATTATAAACGAAGCAATAGTGTTGCGTTTTGAGAAGCAAACATCGAAATATTCTCCTGATGGCGTAATATTACTTTACATTCGTAATCATGTTTGTTAACTTTCTTCGCCAATTTTTAGATGTGGCACGTAACCTTGTCTCACGGAAAAAATTTCTTCAACTTACATGCTATTAATTGGGAATTTAAAACTTTTGCCTCACGGCTTATTTTACTAAAACATATTATTCTACTATTGGAAGTCCTTTTTGATTTGCTATGACAATATTTTCATATTTAATTTAGTCATAGATTTTGGAATTATTCACACACATAATCTACACTAAAAAAATACTCTAGTTAAAGTTACTAGACGCGTCTGCTTAAAAAATTTCTACTTACTTCATCCAAAAATTATGGTTAATATGACTAGAAAATTGAAGGTAATTAACTCGAAAATATTAACATTGTAGACAATAAATAAAAAAGAGATTGTTCGAGAATTTTTGTACTAACCAAGTGATCTAAATGCACAATGTATAAAATTTCGAAGAAAATTGTCTGAACGAAGAGTTTCCGAAACGGAATGCATTAAAAATATGATGCTTCTGCCTCAAATGTTGTATCTATCGCCATTTATTAATACATCCATATATTATTATTATTATCGATTAGCGATACGAACTCGAAAGTTCATCGCCTCATCTACCCGAAACCGCCACGCATCTCTATCCTGTGCATCCTCCATCCAGTTTGAGTAATCATGTCCTAGTTTTTTTAGATCATCCCTTACATTTTTTTTCCCATCTGTTTCTCGGTATGCCTAGAGGTCTCTTACCAATCGGTTTCCCTCTTAAAACTTGCGCTACTGTTCTTTCATTGCCCATTCTTGCTACATGCCCCGCCCACCTTAATTTACGCGCTTCAATTACTCTATTAATATTTGCTGACCCGTAGAGAGCGTGCAGCTCATCATTATGCAGTTTTCTCCATTCACCAGTCTCTTCGTCCCTCTTTGGACCATAGATTTTTCTAAGTACTTTATTTTCAAAATCTCTAAACCTATTCTCCTCTCTTTTCCTCAGCGCCCACGTTTCGCACCCGTACATTACGACCGGCATTATTATTGTTTTGCAAATTCTTACTTCGATGTTTCTAGATAGCAATCGCGATTTTAGTAGTGTATTTGCTGCAGAATAGCACCCATTGCAAGCGTGCAGCCGCGCGCTGATTTCCGTTTTAATATTATTTTTGCTAGTTATAATAGACCCGAGGTATTTAAACTCATTAACCCTTTCGAATTTCATATTTCCGGCCATAATATCCCCGCCTATATTACTTTGTTCGGATTTGACGACGGTCATATATTTTGTCTTTGATTCGCTAACTTCCAAACCAATATCTTTGGCTTTTGTGATCAAGATTTTTGCATTTTTAGCTACGGTTTCTTTATCATCCCCTAGTAAGTCGAGATCATCCGCATACCCAAGAATTTGTATTATCCTATTGAGGGTAGCACCGGTCGGATTCACTTGTACTTGTCTGACCACGTATTCTAAAACTAAGTTGAAAAGGACGCACGAAAGTGCATCGCCCTGTTTCAGGCCATCGCGGATCGAAAACTCTTCCGATAAACTTCCGTTTGCACGTATTCTACCCCCACTGCCGCTTAAGCAAATTTCGATAAGTCTAACTAATTTTCTTGTAACACCCAAGAACTCTAGGATCCAGTACATTCGTGCGCGTATAATAGAGTTGTAAGCTTTTTCGAAATCGACAAATAGCTGATGCACTACTTCATTAAATTCCCATTTATTTTCTAACAGTTGTCTAATTGTAAACATTTGATCGCTTGTAGATCGGTTTCGGCGGAATCCACACTGGTAATCCCCAATGATTTCCTCGGCAAAAGGAGTTAGTCTACTTAAGATTACATTGGACAGGATCTTATAACATGAAGGCACAAGTGAAATTCCCCGATAATTGTTACAATTCGTTGTATCGCCTTTTTTAAATATAGGAATAATAATAGAGGTATTCCATTCCTCCGGCATGCGTTCTGTTTTCCAAACTGCGCGTATTAATTTACAAATTTGCCTTGTGAGGCAAGGGCCTCCATTTTTTATCAGTTCTGACGGTAGGTCGTCGATGCCCGTGGCTTTGTTATTTTTTAACATCTTTATGCCATTTCTATTTCTATATCAGTAGGATCATCAATTAATAGATCAACAGTGTGGATTTCACCGAGATTACCTTCAACAGGGGCTTCGCGTACATTTAATAACTTATCAAAATAGTTTTTCGATAAATTCAGTCTCTCTGTCGCATCGGCTACTAGATTGCCATTTTCGTCCCTCATTACTTCCGTTCTACTTTGAAAGCCTTTCCTTATAAAATTGATTTCCCTGTACATCTCACGTGGGTTATTTTGTTTATTATGCGTTTCTATTTCTAGTATTTTATTCTCTTCGCACTCCCTTTTCTTGCATCTATAAAGCCTATTTTTACTTTTAGTAATCTCGAGATACTTCTTATGTGTTTGATCGCACTTATTTTGTAAACTAATTAGTTTGACCTTCAGACGTTTTTCAAACCAAAGTTTGCACTCTTCGTCAAACCATGGTTTGCTTTTGGTTACTTTCTTTAAACCTATGGTAAGTTTTGCGGCTGTCTTTATCGCCTTTTTCATATTTTCCTCCACGTAATTATCGTTATCGTCTCTCTGTTCTTGGAGAACGTCGAAACTATTAGAAATCTCAACTTGATAATTTAATATTTCTGTTGGTGTTTTAAACTTATCTATATTGAAACGAACTGTTGGCTCTATGCGGCTTGTTTTCTTACTTAACGCTAGCCTAGATCTTAGTTTTACTATCACGAGAAAGTGGTCTGAATTTAAATCCGCTCCCGTGTACGATCTTATATCAAAAATGTTTTTATGACGTCTTCTGTCAATTAGAACGTGATCAATCTGATTGTGAGTGTTACCATCTGGTGATGTCCACGTGGCCTTGTGTATATTTTTATGCTTGAAAAATGTGCTTTTAACAACGAGGTTCTTTGAAGCTGCAAAGTTTACTACTCTAGTCCCATTGTCATTACTGACGTCATGCAAACTTTCCGACCCTATTGTAGGCCTATACATCGGTTCTTTTCCAATTTTCGCGTTGAAATCTCTCAATACTATTTTCGCGTCGTACGTTGAGAACTTGTCAAAAACCTGTTCGATTGTTTCGTAAAAAAGATCCTTAGTATCTTCGTCTTTGTCCTCGGTGGGGCAGTGCACGTTGATCAACACCTGTTTGCTGAAATTACACTTTAGTACAATGTATGATAACCGATCGTTAATGAATTGCATGTCGATAACCGCTTGCGAAATTCGTTTATTAATGAGAAAACCGGTCCCCATTCTGTGCCCCTTAGCTCCCCCATAGTGAAAAGTATAGTTATCCTTAGAAATTGACGCGTAATCGCCCGGCCAGCAGGTTTCTTGAAGTGCTATTAAGTCAGTATCGTATTTCTTTGCTATCAAAATGAGTTCGCTAAATCCGCCAGTATTTAGACTACGCGCGTTCAGAGTTCCCGTCCTTAGATATTTTACTGTAGTTTTTTGTTGTTGCAAGTTAGCCATAATAATTTTGTGGAAATCCGCACATTAGGATCTAAGGTCTAAGTAAGGTCTAAAGGTCTAAGTATGGGAGCATTCCGACTTTGACAAGGACCGTGTCAACTTGTCGTTAGACACATTACAGTTTCATCTTAGTATCCTAACATTCCCCTGCAAGGCAGCGCGCCTACTGGCATCAATATCCCTTTGGCCCTGTGCAGGCGAATCATTCCACACATCCCTTGAGGGCGGTGTCATCGCTGCGGTGTCCAATGGGGCAGCAGGACTTTTCCCTTACAAGATTTTTAGTTTTGGTTCGGGTAGAGTTTCTAGGTCGATACACGCTGCACCTTGGCTTGCCAGAACCCACCCATTGCGTATGAACGCGAATGGGTGAGTCCTGCCAAGCCATGGTTGTCGTGTACCTATTTTCTACCAGTGCTGAACTCACCACACTCACGACTGGTTCCTATCGGCTGTCCGCGACTGCTTATTCTTGTATTCGCAGTTAACCTTAAGGGCTGTTCAGCCTTACGGGCCGTTCCTCTATCCGCAAACTGAGGACGCGCTACGTAGTGGTGACAGGCAACCCACCGAGCAGACATCCATATATAGGGTAACACAATTTTAGGAGAGCGGGATATAGTTGCTAGACTTTATTTCCGAAAAACTTTGTTTAGATTATTTTCTTTGGGACGCAGTCCATGTAATTTCGGATGGGGTTAGAAAGAGTCCATAAAGGTAGGAAAGTATCGAAATTTGATTGTCGAGAATTGATGTCTACCAGAATATCTGGTTGAGCTTACCGAAACATATGGTGTTGTTTAACAGAATATTTCGTTACGTTGAGCTTCAAATCTCCTTAGGATATCAATCGCAACTGTTTTAAAAGAAATATTATTAACGTGCGCCAAGTTGAATATTATCTGTATATTCTCGTAAGTTTCCTTGATAGAAGGTACAACACATGATAGTATCAACTTGTTTAAACTTGTGAGTTTAGCTTTTTCACTGCAGGAGCCACCGTCGGAATAAAGATTTATGTTTTTTATTATTTTTGAATCTACTTCAGGAGCATCTAATCCGTTAGAATAATTTTCAGGGACGACCTTCATCCTCATTTTGAAAAAATGTTGACCCCCGTCTAACATAGATTTGATGAGAACCCTGCCTGTCATATCTCTTTTTTCCATCACAGCCTCTAATAATTCTACGTATTGTATTCAAGTGGATGAACGAGAAAGGAGGCGAAAATGGACTAAAGAAAAAAAGATTCAATAAAATTAAAGTTAATTTTTATTACTCATAAGATATTAGTTTTGAAGACTGAAAATTTTGCTTAGAAAATAAAGTAAATTTTCCACTGCACATTTCGTCCCTTCGGAATACACACATTGAAATTCGGACTACAAAAAGTGTATCACACTATTCGTAGTGCTTTCGAATACTTTGAAATTCCATACAACTGAAGCTTAATTTCAACAAGTTTAAACATTTATCTTCGGCAAAATATGCCGAAATAGTAGTGTAGAATTGAGTACCTAACCCTATTTCGTACGTTATTTTGGGTTTTACGATGCCTCGGTACTTCTCTTCATGAAAAAGAGTTTGGGATATGATCCAGGGAGGAATGTGAGAATCCTTTTTTGCACTCCTACATATAATCCTGCGATTCCTGTTAAAAAAACAAGTTTCGGTTTTTCTCTCTCCGGAAAAGAAAAACATGCCGGTAGAGAAAATTAAAATCCGGCAAAATATGCCAGAAGAGAATAATCAATGAAAATGTAATTTTCTGTTTCTTGTTGCCGAGTTGAGTTCAGAGTTGGAATGTTTACCTAATAGTGCCCCTATCCCTGGTGTTTCTCGTGCCAGACAATATTCTTGTTTTTCTGATAGAGAACATTCTCCTGGCAGGTCTCTTCCTCCTGCCAGATCTTAATCTCCGGCATGGTCTGCTTCACCTGAAGAGCATCTTCTTCGTGCCAGGTCCAGATCTCCCCCTACTGGCAATCCTACTCTTAGTGACAAGCCTAGATCTCCTACTCCTGCCGAGCTTCGAAGCCCTCTTCGTGTCAGCTCCAGGTCACCTCCTGCCATTCCAAGAATTAAGGGATTTCAAAAGAATTCGGAGGATTACTCTGAATTGAATTCCTCCGAGTTATCTAGATTCGAAACATCTATCTTTATCTAGGGAAAGCGAATCGTAATGCACACAGAGGCAGACTTAGGCAGTTTAGCAATCTCTACAAATCTTGAAAAACAGTTTGAAATCATTCAAATCTTTTGAAATATTTTAAATTAAGCGGGAAAAATTAACAAATGACTCGCAAAAAACTAGAAAATTACCAGGAATTATGAAAAGATCCCACAAAAAAAACGAGGGATCATTTTTGTTGCAGCATTTTTTATGTTCTGGGAATAAGATTTTTTTCTCAAAATGATTTCTCCAGTGTCTCATTTTTGCTGCAACTCAAAACGACACTAATTCAGCGTTATTTTGAGGATCAGCGTTTTTCTGTGCCGTCAGGTAGACATCCTGTATTTTTTAATAATTTATATTAGTTTTTAAAAGCTTCAAATGTGCCGTTTTAATAAACACTATATAATTTTTTCAATCAAAGGAAGAATTGAGCTTAGAGTAAAATATTATATAAATTGCGATATCAGTTTAACTGGTTTTATAACACAATTTTTTTATTGAAACTGACTCTAATGAGATGTAAACATCCAGGAAGGTCAAGTTTCACGCCCATAATCTAAAAGATAACGGCTATAAATTATACTATATAATCTGATGAAGCACTGGAATATTCAATGGTTACATTTTTAATAAATTTCTTCATTGATAAATTGATCAGTTTTTCTTAAATTAGAAAAGATGAGGATTGTTTCTACTCTCGTCTTATTATTAGCGGTTGTCCTCAATTATATAGGTAAATATGATAATATAATAATATAATATATATGTAATTTTAAGCCGATTTTAAGCTATACGCACATCCGATTGTATGCGAATTAATATACATTCCATCCCAATTCCGGTTTACTTTTGAACGTTATTTGAGTTAGTCCAAAATGAGTAAGCATTTAATTTGAATCATTTCCGGTAAATTCCAGAGCGTGTATATTAAAAAAAATTGAATTCAAAAAGTGTCCTTATTGGTACGAAATGAGTGCCATATGTTACCACGAGCGCATATGGTACACTCCTGAGGGGTAATCCAAAAAGTTAAGTAAGACGATTTGGGGGGGGGGGGGTAGAGGAGGCACATGTTACGTGAAAACAATTAACACTGAAACAAATCCAAAGATATTAGAACTTAGAGCAAAATCCAGCAGAAATTCAATCTGTTAAAGCCAAAGCAAATTTTCTTTTCAACTTCTTATAAACAGGAGTTTTGATCATTTATAGACTAAAGAATAATAGTTTAAATAAACATAACAGGTAATTTATAATACGTTTGAAATATTAGGTTCGAAGACTGCAAATTTTACTTAGGAAATAAAGTTAATTTTCTACTGCATACTTTTTCATTTCGGACTACACAAAGTGTATCTCACTATGAAACATTTTGGGCCCTGGCACATATGCTGGATTACAATTGTTTAAATTTTTTCGTGATTTCAGTTTTCTTTCTTGGCATATTTTATCGTCAACACAGTTTCTTTTGTCGATGGAATTTTAAAGAAGTTCAAAGAATTCGTAGTGATTTCAAAAGAATTCTATCTGGAATTCAACAGTTTTAAAAATTCATCTCAAACGAAACATGACGAAATATATAGGAAATGGAACTCAGAAACAACTACGAGTGTGACTAAACTTGCTCTTGAATTCTTTGGAATTCTATAGAATTCAAGGTTAATTCCAACAAGTTTAAGGATTCATCTGCGGCAAAATATGCTGGAATGGAAAATTAAAGTACGCGCCAATTCTGTACCTCACCTTATTTCGTAAGTTATTTCGGTTTGTACGTTGCCTCGGTACTTTTCTTCTTCAAACAAATGTTGGGATATGATACGGGGAGAAATGCGATAATCCCTCTTTGCCCTATTACGTATAATATTCTGTTTCTTGTTGCAGAGTTGAGCTGGCAGTTCGAATGTCTACCTAATGGCGCCCCTATTCCTGGTGTTCCTCGTTCCGAACCTTCTCTTTTTCCTGACAGATATCAATCTCCTGAAAGGTCTCTTCCACCTGCCAGACCACATTGTTTGGTTAGGTCTTTTCCTCCTGCCGAGCCTCCTCTTCGTGCCAAGTCCAGATCTCCTCATACTGCCGAGCCTCGAAGTCCTCTTCGTGTCAGGACCAGGTCGCCTCCTGCCAGGTATTCTCCTTTTCGCGTATTGGGATTTCAACTTGAGCAACTTAGGTTTATCCGGCTCATTCCCAACACAAATCCGAACCGGCGATTTGAAATTCGAAGATACACTTTTCCTCCTCATAAACCAATTTATTTGAGAGGGAGATATAAGGTCGCTCTGCACATGCCAACCGAAGAACAAAGTGTATTATCAACGTCCAGTGGTGATGTCTTTGCAATAATCTGGGATGATATAAGACTTCGTGGAATATATGCAAAAAAAAGGAGCTATGAAAGAGTAAAAGTAAACATAGACAGCGGAAAGGTGGAAAATATGACAGGACAAGAAATCATGGAATCTCCTGTAGGCAGAAGTTACACAATCTCAAACAATTTTAAAACAGACGTTTTAGACGGTTCTCGTCCACAAGAGTAATCCAATTTGTAACCAAATTTAAAACTAAAGTATGATATTGTATGTGATCCGAAGTAGTTTTAAAATGTTACAAGTAACTATTAATTATGTTCACAATAAAAAATTATCGCTTGTTCTTTAAGACATTTTTAATTATGTAACGTCGAAAATATTTTTGTTGGTAAAGGAAAAAGTATATTTTAACTTTTTCATAGCAGATTAATTATCAGGGTTGAGAATTTTTAAATATATAAAATTGCGACACTCATTGAACCAAACTACCCTGCAAATAAAAAAGGCCAATTGTATTTAAATGGAAATGTTGAAATGAGCATTTGCAATTAAATGCAATTGGTAGAACTATCATTGAATGTACCTCAATGGATTTGAATTGACGCAATGTATTTGAATCCTAAAGATGCAATTGGTGGCATTTCATCATTACGGAATGATGTCAACAAAATTCGATAAATATTATTTGTATTATATTGTTAATTTATGTCCGAAGTCACTTTTTATTCTCATTAAACAATCAATATTTACTGAACTTTAGTCCAAAGGTACAAATTATATAACAACTTTTATTTCTTATTATCAATTAACCACTTCAATCTCTTCAACAATAATATTTATTAAGGCCATGTTATACATGAGTCACGTGACCTAAATTATCGATAATTTTTTTGCAACAACTCACGTCCACATCGAATGAGATATCGAGTTGAAATTTTGGGGAAAGCCTCAGTAAACAATAATGTACGTTTGTATACAACATTTGGCTCGAAATTTAGAAAAAAAATTTTTGTGAAGAAATTAAAACCAGAGCAATATCGGCATTTTTTGTGCAACAACTCATGTCCACACAAAATGAGATATCGAGTTGAAACTTTGGGGAAAGCATCAGGAAACTGTAATCTGCGTTTGTATACAACATTTGGCTCGAAATGTTGAAGAAAAAAATGTAATGAATAAATAATACCGACCGTGCTGTACAACTCTGTAACCAATTTTCAATGTTCTCAATGAAACATTTTTGAGGTTCTGGCTCACATGTCTTGAGAAAAATGATGCAAACATCGGTTGCAAAAATTACACTTGATAATATTTGCTGGTTTGGTGCAAATAAACAAATTGCTATTTGACATATCCATGGTGTCAGCACTGTTGATAATGCAGATCACTTGATTGCCGGTCAATATTTGTTATTCCAATAATAACTTTTTTTTCTTCCCCAACTCTATGCTTTACCACACACTGTCCTTTTATGTTTATTAATATTTTCCCAAATTTTTTCCGCTCTATTTTAACTTTTATTTTTAAATATGGGACAAAAAATATCGATCTCAGGACTGGCTGGGTCACGTGACTAATGTATAACATGGCCTGAACGTATTATTTCATTATTCAATAAATTAAAATTTTATTGCAAAACTCCAATTAAAAACAGTTTCGGTCTATAAATTTATGTGCGATTCAATACAATTAGATGCATCGCATGATCAATCTCCATTTTTACATCAACCTCTATTGGATAATATAAAACCATTCACAAAATCCTTTTTGAATTGAAAGTCGTCAATTAAATCCAAAAAATGGTTCATTGGCTTGCGAACTATTCAGTGTAATAGGCCGCACACTGGTTCTATTGCATATTTACAATTCACTGCAGTTGCAGACATTCAATTCAATTCACTGACAAATTTTTCAATTGCGATTTAACAATTGGATATTAAATGCAATTCACCATATTTGACTTGAATTGCATTTCACCAAAATTGTTGATTGACGATTTTATTTTTGAATTGCAGTCAATCGATTTTAAATGAATCCTTTTTTGCAGGGTACATCTGATTTTAATACATTCGAAAGGCTTACACCTGAGACTACACAGCCAGGAAAATAGTTACCACGTTTTTTTTATTGACAACATTATTTTTGGAACTAGTTAAAGGCTTGAAAAAGGTGGAACTGACGTTTAAAGTTTGTACAATTTTTTTAAAACAAACAACATTATAGAATAATTTTTTTAGTGATTATAAGCGAACCAATAGTGTTTCATGAAGCATGCGCAGTTTATCAAGGGCTACATTTTGGAAGCACCTAATGTAGCGCGTGATACTTGAATTTGTGTCCAGTTATCAAAATACATCCTTAAATAATAATCAATTCTTTCGAATGTCGAAATATTCTCAGCGAATTATTTTCATGATAGGGTAATATTACTTAACATTCGTAATCATTTTTGTAATCTTTCTTCGCCAGTTTCAAAGTTAGGTACGTAAACCTTTCTTACAAAAATCTCTTAAATTTGCATGCTATTGATTGAAACGAATAGGATGAGCATCATTGTGATATTTTTGTAAATAAGAAAGTTATTTCAATAGTTAAATGTAAGTTTCGCGGGGCAAATTGATTTCAACTTGTTGAGGTTTAAATACTAAAATACTCTATATCGAGTCATTTGTGCGAGCAACGACAACTGTTGACAGACTTGCTCAAATTTTCTCGCCACACTCGACATTTTTGTATATATTGATCGATTTTATGATTTGCCCTCAATTTTTTAAAAATTTAAAGCATATATTTAAAGCCACATTTTATTACATTTAAATATACTTGACTTCGACTAATCCTTCTCGAGATACCATCATTTGAAATTTTTTGGTGAATAGCAATATCTCACAAACTAATCCATATTTTAACATGTGATTTCTGGTTGTGATATTCACGTCTCATTTCAGAGCTCATTTAAAGTTATCTTTGAACTATGATGTGAATTTAACAACAAAAACAATGACGTGATAAATCTTCATTCGGTTACCTTGACACAAAATGTTGAAAAAAAATCGTAGAGTCCCACAATATTGCTCGCCTGACTAGCAGTTTTTCATCTGAAGTAGTAAATATACGCCGCTCATAAGATTAATTACAAGTGCCACATTCTACTGGTACCAGGTCTTTTCCCCATTGGATTATCATTTAATTTAAATGTTAATCCGATGGAGAAAAGAATCTGTTTCTTTTCTTCGGATTTTCCGTTCCGACAATGCTTTGCCGTTTCAAACGATTCGCGCCAGCGACACTGGTGCCTTACCACCTCCACGCGTGGCGCTACGAGCGCGCCAGGGGAGCGAATCCACGTGGACCAGTTCACTCGCTGAGCTCCAGTGATCCCAACGTTAGCATGTTGAGCTACTGCGCTTGCCCGGCGCAGCGGCCCTCATTGGTCGCTGTTGGCGCGCAATTCAAACTGGGTAAAATTAACCATTATTGAAATTAAAATAGCTAATTAACATAAATTGCACATAAATGTAAGAAATTACGTAATTTGTGATTTAAGGTGAAGAAAAAATAATAATGCGTACACTTAGTTAATAATGGTTTATTTTGTCAGTTCCAAAGAATAACTTATATTTCATAAATTAATTTTTGAATAAACACATTTTATCATTAAATATAATATGTATCAATATTTGCATAATTTCATGTAAAAATTTCCATTGCAAAAAACAAGAATACTAGATAAATACCTGAAAATTACGTTTTCAGCTCAGAACAGTTCTTTTGATTTCAGAGACGTCACATAATGACCCTCATAATGACAAAAAAGGAACAAAAATCATCATTGCTGATAATAAAAATTAAGCCAGTGTCTACTAGTATCGCAAAAATGTAGCTATTTATACCGAAATTTCGGTATAGACACGGCCTAAAACAAAGTGCTAAATGGGAGCTTTCTGAGGTCTTTAAAAAAAAGAAAAAAAATATATACAATCTAAAAATACTGCACAAAATTTCTTGAAAATGAATTTTGTAAGTAATATCTAGACCTCACGAGCCTGCTCCCGTACTCGAGCCCTATCAAAAAGTATGCACAAGAATGAACTAGAAAAATAACCAAATTTCATTTTCAATGAAAGTGATAAATATAGATGACGTCATCATGCATTCCTACCTTACCGAGATTGATACAAGAGGGGTACTGGACCTACTTTACCGGCATCGAGAACATTCAACATTCCTTGATGATGACGTCACAGTAATATTGCGCAATTGTGCCAGCTAAATTCATGTAACAACACGTTCAAGGTTATTTCTTATCTCAAGCATTTCTCGCGTAAATACTTTGAAGGTTATATTTTGCGTTGCAAAAAAGAATTATATCCCAAACGTGTCGATTATAACGTAGAATCTTCTAGAATTTTTAAAGATAAAGAGGAAGATACAATTAAATTTAAAATTAAAAAATATTTGAATAATATAGTTAAGAGATTGTCTAAAGGTATAAAGCATTTCTTATGGTAGGTCCTATGTTCAGAATTCTTATCGCTTCATTCCGGCATCGAGGAGCGAGCGAGGACTAGAGAGATAACGTCCAGACTTGTTTTAGACGTTTTGATTTCAGAAGCAGCATTCAGCATCGACAGTCTCAAGCTGCACGCATTTCATTAGACTCTGCTTCCGTTCTCTAGAGATCACTTCTTTCTTACAACTCGCAAAAGTTCGCTTTCTTAGTCGACCCACAAAGTTTGATAATCATTCTTTTGCCATATGCTAGGTCCCATCAACCTCTCGACGTGTTACATGAAATAAGATACTGCAAACAATTTAGAGACTCAAGAGAGAGATAATACAGTGTGAATTTTATTCCAGGCTTTTTCACACGTGCTTTAACTTATTTATATTAAGAGTGCACTGTTCAACACTTATCACTCCTTAACGACACTTGATATGAGGTCACGTACCTTTTTTATTCACAGATATATGCTCGTTTTTCAGCATCTTTTTCATCTCTTATTTAGAAAGGGCAATTTTGCCTATTGCACGTTGAAGATTTAAATTTATAAGAAAAATAAGCTAAATACAAAACAAATATTTTCCAATTATCAATCATCCACTAAAGCTACTGTATAATATAGTTTTATAGAAATCGAGGATAATTATATTGCTTTCCAGCTAACTAATTTAATTCAGCGGTCAAATTTTTTTCTACAATATTGAATCGTTTTAGAACTTTGAAATAAACAGGTAGATATATTTACTATCAGAGGCCATAAAAAATAATATTTTCAATAACGTCATCAACTTATACTGCGGAATTTCTGGAAAGAATTTTCGTAAACAAGTTCAAGGTTATTCTAATGACACATTACATTTTGCGTTGCAAAAAATTATATTCCAAACGTGGCGATTATATTGTAGAATCTTCCAGAACTTTGTTGCATCATATGATGCAATATCTGGCAACATTGCGCAAAAGTCTCCAGAAAAATGGTAGAGAGGGTAAGCGTCTATAAAAAAAAATGTGCTTAGTTTCTAGAATATTCCTGATGTCATCATCAAATTATACTGAGCCATTTTTTTTCGTAAACAAGTTCAAGGTTATTTTCAATGACACATTACATTTTGCGTTGCAAAAAATTATATCACAACGTGTTGATTATAATGTAGAATCTTCTAGAACTCAAGGATAAAGAGGAATATAAAAAATTAAAATTAAAAAATATTTCAAGCCAATCGAATAATATAGGTAAAAGAGTATCTAAAGGAATAAAGCTTTTCTTCGAGTAAGGTCATATGCTCGGGATTCTTATTGCTTTATTCTAGTATCGAGTACGAGCGAGGACTCGAGATAATGTTCAGATGTGTTTAAACGTTCTGATTTTAGGAAACATTTGATGCACTGACCGTCTAAGTCTGCATAAATTTCATTAGTC